>CAMTDV010000025.1:39783383-40383383 GCA_947069175.1 Scalesia atractyloides
ACATGGGAACGTGAAGACCAAATTAAGTCTAAATACCCGCAATTGTTTCACAACTCCTCTACAACTGATAACGCAACTTGAATTTCGGGACAAAATTCTTTTAACAGGGGGAGAGTGTGACAAATGGCACTTTTCAGGTAATACCCGTACAATGTAAACATTAATTTGTATTAAATGGTTATGCATTGTGAACTTATGATGTGTATGAACTTATGATGTGTATGATGTTTATTATTGTTGAACTAAAATTGAAACGGTTTGAAACGTATACGGAACGAAACTGGTACACTTACTAGACGAACTAGGAGTACTGACGGGAGTTCAGTACCTAGACAGACATGATGTAAAAGCACTGAATAAGCACCGGGGACAAGGGTTACGCTAGTATGGTATGTAGGAAAGTTGGGATTGTTTAACTGCCTTCCGAATGATGATTTAAGTGTCAGAAAGTGTCCAAAACCAACTGAAAAACTGCAGAATTCTGCAGAATTCAGCAATAATTCAACAATTTAACACTAAAATACTATGCAGAATTTATGTTTTAGTGTCCAGAACATCTTGTTAGGGTTTGAAATCAAAACCATCATAAAAGGGTGCCTTAAAACACATTAAACTGCGCTATTTAGCACTTTAACGAGCCGGTAACCAAAAGAATAACCGGACACTACCCGAAACACCAAAATCTAGCTAGAAGCATTGTTTTAATGTCATGAAGCTAGATATGGTCATTAATCATCATAACACCTCTTAGAAATCCATAAACACATAAACCCTAAACTACTACCCTTATAACCTAACTAGATTAACTAACTTACCATTAAAACTCAACCAAAGACCCCCCTTTTCACGGTTACAAGAGGGCCCCACCTCTTGATTTACTTTGATTTCCTTAGAATTGTTAAATGGATATGTAGTGTTGATATCAAACATAAGGACCAAGGGTTAAACCAATATTGGGGGATAATAAGAACATGAACTCCATAGGATGATCACTTAACAAAAAAATTCACCAACACCATCTCCTTTCCTCTCTTGCTCTCGGCCCCAAACCCCCACCATATCACCACCATTGTCAAGCCATCTTCAAGCAATCTAAGAGTATCCTAAGGTGTATCAAGGCTACATAGGAAGCTTGCAAGCAAGGAGACTTGAAGGACCACCTTGTGGAGTTATTAACAATCACTTTTCTTCTTCATCTTGAATCTTGTTCTACGAACAAAACTTGGCCACTAGGTCAAGTTCGGCCGAACTTATATATTACAAGTTCGCCAGAACTTTTCTAAGCCACAATAATCCCCAAGAACTACAAGTCCGCCCGGACTTGTCTCTGAAACTCAAGAAACACACAAGTTCGCTCGAACTTGTAACAAGTTCGCCCGAACTTGATACAAGTTTGCCCGAACTTGATGCTTCAGCCCACTTTTCACCCTCACCTATAAATACCCAGCTCCTCTTCTTATTTGAACTTGCTGCAAGTTCGCCCGGAGCTCCCCAAAACCGAAACCTTTCGTGTTCTAAGTAAGATTCCACCCTTTTTCAAGCTACAACAACGTTTTACAACTATTTTGCACAAGGCTTTGCCTTTGTTTTCATCAAATCTCCTCTGTTTATGAAAATCTTCATCTTTTTATGCAAAACTTCTGTTTTTCACTCAGATCTATGCTTAGATCTGAGTAAAACCTTTAAAACGTTGATTTTTACACAATGTTCAGACTAAGTGACGTATGTTTCGTTCACTTTGAAGTGGAACAAGGCGTTGTCAAGCTAGATCTCAGATCCGGAAGCACAAGAACGAAAACGTCACTTTGCATAAACTGGACTAAACCGTTCGAACCTTCAAGTTCGCCCGGATTAGTCCGAGTTTCTGTAAAATGGCTAAAACTCGCTCCAAAAGACCTCTTCAGCCTTGGTTTTGCTAAGTAGCCTAAGGTCGGAGAGATGGACACTCGATTTCCTCAGCAAACAACGTGAAAACGCATGATTTGGATGCCAAAACAGTCAAGTTCGCTCGGAAAGCATCAAGTTCGCCCGAACTTGTCACCAGATTGGTGACCAAGTTCGCCCGAACTTGATCAATTCTTCATCAGGTTTACACAAGTTCGCCCGAACTTGTATCCCACCTTAGCAAATGGGACAAGTTCGCCCAAACTTGTATCCCACCTTAGCAAATGGGACAAGTTCGCCCGAACTTGTACTCCCAGTAAGTCCAGGCATACAAGTTTGATCGAACTCGTCTGCTGTTCTCTCAAACCATTAACCGTTTCAGCAATTCGGAAGACTGATGCACTCCCGTTCGCTTACAGGCTGATCCGGCACTCTCCGCAACTTCTCTCAGATCCCGTCTCTTCTCCTAAAACGCACCGACTGTGAGTATACTGAAACCTTTTACGCTTAAACGCACTTTTGGGTGTCACATATGTTCATATATCAAAAGACATCACACGACTCATATGCTTATTCGACATCCCGCTTATACATGACTTTACGTGAAATCTGCTGAACTTTATGTGTTACTTGATTGCTAGTACGCCACCCTTAACATGATAGTATACGAGAGGTTGACCCGCCACCCGGAGGCCCGTGGTTGTTAAGGCTCGCATTTTTATTTCGCATTTATTTTCACTTTTAGGATGTGAACGCTTGTTCGCATGCCTCGACCAATCGCGGTTTGTTGATTTGCTCGAATCTAAGTAGATACATAGTTCATAACTGTTACGTGTGTCATGCGGTGTATGCTAAACGTTTTTATATCTATATTGTACGCAAAACTCGTAAGCTCACCCTTACTTAATTGTATTGACGTTTATTTTAACATATGTGGCAGGTTGAGGATTATGATTGGATGCAAATGGACTTAGGTTTACTTTAGAAATGCATCGTAATAAATCTAGGGAAGATCGAACTTGAATTTGTGTTATGAGAATCTTGATATTTTGTAATGTTATTTGAGGATTATATGTTAATAGTATGGAATATTGACGTTTTAAATAGTTTCGCTTAAATAGTGTTATGGAATTTCTCATGAGACAATCTGGTTCGCCTAGTGTCGCACCCCGATGTCTCCGCCATCGGTTGGGGTGTCACAGATTGGTATCAGAGCCATAACTATAGGGAAAATTAGGTAGAATTGCCATGTTTGCCTTAGACTATAGTTAGGATACCAAATCAGACCCTTACGCATCGATTAAACGCCGAAAACTAATACGAACAGACAAGTCCGCCCGAAATTTGGGGACAAGTTCACTCGAAATTGATCAAGTTCACCCGAACTTGATCAAGTTCGCCCGGACTTGACCAAGTTCGCTCGAACTTGCCTTTCCCCCCTCAACCTCAAACAAGTTCGCTTCATAATGAGTAAGTTTGCCCGAACTTAACATCAGATAGATGCCAAGTTCGCCCGAACTTGACCAGAATCCTTCGACACGAACTTTTAAACATTGCTTTTCCTAAAGCAACCACAACACACGTGAAGAACACTCGTATCACACAAACGAGTGATCAAGTCGAGAATAGGTGTGAAAACCAAGAACTCTCGATAAGATCATTCACTCCGCGCATTCTCTCGCACGAGATATTTTCGTTGAGTTAGGAGTGAAATCCGAACACTATCTAGTGGAACTCCCGACTTGATCGGTGAGCATATCCACAACTAGGAATGATGTTGTTAAGTTAGGGGTGAAACCCGCATCTTAATAACTAGTTCCACTCCTAGATTTTTAATCCCACCAAAGTCTCGATTATTTCGATGATTCGGAACACGATGTAACTGGAAGGATAAATGTCGTTAACCGTTGTACGACGAGAGCATTTGTCTATTAGGCCAAATCGTGTGTCCGGAATCAGAGAATTTTCGAATCACTTTGGGTAGTCGCAGTCTCAAAACCTAGGACGTTCCCAATTGAGTTAAGCCTATAATCGTCGATTTTACGCATCATCGAATTTTTTTTTATTTATGAGTTTAAATTTATGGATTTTACGCTTATTCGATTTCTCGCTTTATCGATTTCTCGATTTATCACTTTTTACGCTCCATCGATACATGCACAACTCGCACAGCTCTCGAAATCTAAAACGCTAATTAACTCACCAACCAAACTAATCGCTCAACCTGCTTACGCTCATGAGGCCATTCGCGTCTCATACGCAGCTCTGCTCGCTATTTACGCTATTATATCGCATCTCGTACGTGTTATGCATGATTTAGTTTGAAGATGAATACTTTCAAAATATGTGATTATGTGCTTATGTGCCTACGTGGTTATGTGCTTATGTGCTTATGTGGATACGTGCCTATGTGTTTTGTGCCTTAACTGTATAATAATAATAATAATAATAATAATAATAATAATAATAATAATAATAATAATAATAATAATAATAACAAACTTTTGAACATGAACCTATCATAATCAAATCCCACCAAATCGAATCCTTCAATGTAGATATCTTCTATCGGATCGCACACCAGGAGGAATCTCCAGCGCAACAGTGCCAACAAGCGGATCGCCTCCCTTGTAGCCAAGGAAATGGCTAAGGTGATATCGTAGATCGTCAGCGAGATCCACACGGTCAGAAGCAACACTTCCGTGGACTCTAAAGCCGACGCACCCAAATCCCACTTCAGCTTCAAGCAGTTTAAAGCCTGCGGTCCTGCAGCATTCACTGGCGAAGACGGACCAACCAAGTTGTTTCATTAGTTCGATTCGATTGAAGTCACCTTCAGACAAAGTGGATGCCCTGAAAATCTGCGCACTGTTAACACCACTGGAGTCTTTCAGTCAAGGGCACTTCTTGACTGGTGGACCACCAAGCGCAACAGGCGCGGTAACGACGAAGCCTACTCTCTCGCATGGGAAGAACTTAAGGAGCTAATGATCAAAGAGTTCTGCCCACCTCATGAAATCCAGAAGTTGGAAAACGAGTTTTGGGGAATTAAGCAAGAGGGACATGACAATGCTGGTCTAATAGCCCGATTCAAGCAGTTAAGCATTATATGTCCCAGTCAAGTGGACACGACCGAGAAAGCAATCAAGAAATACCTCAACACTCTACCTAAGTGTGTCGCTGACTTTGTTCAAGCAGCACGCCCTGCTACTATTGAATAGACCTACCAGCTGGCCGCAAAGATAAATGACAAACGGGTTCAGTCTGGTTATTTCAAGAACAACAAGGTCGCAAACCAGGCCATCATCGAATCAGTAGCTCCTACCGATCAGCCTCGAGAGTCAAAGTCTAGCCGCCGAGGTCGTAAAAGGGAAAACCCGAGCAGGAACTTTGACGTTACCACACCGCAAAACCCTCAGCCGCTTCAGTCTGCAGCACCCAACGCACCGCCGGCAAAGCTTGCGCATACTGGCCCTCATCCTCGGTGCTCGAAGTGCACTTATCATCATGCAGTTGGAGGCAACTGTCGCTTCTGCACCAACTGCAACATTTACGACCACTTTACTGTCAGTTGTCATTCAGGCCCACGTCAATCAGCTTCTCAGGCCCAGCAGCACCAGATTTACAAGCTCGCCCTCGCACTCCTCAGGCTAAAATCAGCAGCAGTACCAGCAGCAAGCGCCAGCCCCAAAGGCCCGTGCTTGCTACACATGTGGGGACCCAAACCACTTCAGTAACGTCTGCCCAAATAGAGCTGTCAAACAAGAGCCACAGCAACAGCAGCCTCAGCCTCAGCAGCAGCCACCGCCACAGCCTCAGCAGCAACCACAGGTTGCACGTGGACGAGCCTTCAATTTGAATCATCGCCAGGCTCAGAACGACAACAATGTTGTCAACGGTATGTTCCTTGTCAATGGTATTTATGCTTCATGTTATTTGATACTGGTGCCGATAATTGTTTTGTATCGTTAGAATTCGAAAAGGTTTTAAAATGTAAACGCGCTAAACCCCCAAGACTTTCGATGTTGAAGTCGCCACTGGAAGAACCATTACCGTTAACTCCGTCCTGCGTGGTTGTACTCTCGATCTCACAACCACGTCTTCTCGATCAATCTCATACCTATGCAATTAGGTAGCTTCGATATCATAGTAGGCATGGATTTTCTTCGTGAGAATCATGCTGCAGTTGTTTGCTTCAATAAAATTATTCGCTTCCCTCTCTCAAACAGTGATCAAATCCATGTCTATGGCGAAACTCCCTCAAAGACGTTGATGCTTATCTCATGTACTCAAGTGAGCAAGCATCTGCGAAAGCAATGCGTTGCCTTCCTAGCCCATATCGTGAACCCGAAGAAAGAAAAGAAAACCTGGAAGGATGTACCCGTTGTTTGTGAATTTCCTAAAGTTTTTCCTGACGATTTAACCGGTTTACCCCCTACCCGCGATGTTGAATTCCGTATCGATTTAATTCTCGGTGCTACTCCGTTGCTAAAGCTCCCTATCGTCACGCACCATCTGAAATGCGCGAGCTAGCAAGCCAACTTCAAGAGCTTCTTGATAAAGGTTTCATACGCCTAAGCACTTCTACTTGGGGCGCACCCGTTCTTTTCGTGAAAAAGAAAGATGGGACGTTCGAATGTGCATCGATTATTGTGAACTTAACAAACTCACGATAAAGAACCGCTACCCTCTTCCCCGAATCGACGACTTATTTGATCAGCTTCACTTGTTTTTCCAAGATCGATTTACGTTCCGGCTATCATCAGTTACGCGTGTTGGAAGAAGATATTTTGAAAACCGCCTTTCGTACTCGTTATGGCCATTTCGAATTCATGGTCATGCCTTTTGGTCTTACCAATGCACCCGCGGTCTTCATGGATTTGATGGACCGTGTGTGTAAAGCTTTTTAGATCGTTTAGTCATTGTGTTTATCGATGACATCCTTATCTATTCGAAGTCGAGAGACGAACACGCGCGCCATCTCTGGTTAGTCCTCGAACTTCTCCAAGGAAATCGTCTTTATGCTAAGTTCTCTAAATGTGAATTCTGGCTCGAAGAAGTCCAATTTCTCGGCCACATCGTTAACAATCAAGGAATTCGCGTCGACCCTGCAAAGATTGATGCTGTCAAGAGTTGGATTACGCCGAAGAATGAATCCGAAATCCGTTCATTTCTTGGATTGGCGGGTTACTACCGTCGATTAATTGCCGACTTCTTGAAAATAACCGTTCCGCTTACCGCTTTAACTCATAAGGACAAACCTTTCGTTGGGATTCCAAGCAAGAGGAAGCCTTTCAAACTCTCAAGCGTATGCTATGCAACGCTCCTATACTCGCCCTCCCCGACGGAAACTGCGATTTCGTTGTATACTGCGATGCCTCTAATCTTGGTCTTGGTTGTGTTCTCATGCAACGGGAGAAGGTTATCACGTATGCATCTTGACAACTCAAGATCCACGAGAAGAACTACACAACCCACGATCTTGAACTCGGGCAGTTGTTTTTGCATTAAAGATATGGCGACACTACATTTACGGTAATAAGTGTACGGTCTTCACCGACCATAAGAGCTTACAACATATCTTCAATCAAAAGGAACTGAATACGCGCCAACGCCGATGGGTTAAACTTCTCAATGACTACAATTGCGAGATACGCTACATCCTGGCAAAGCAAACGTCGTAGCTGATGCTCTCAGTCGGCGAAGCTACGTGTGTAGTATTCGTGACTCTCAAGCTTTGAATGATCTCGAAACCATGATTCGCTTCGCTCAGTTCACTTGTTTTAACGAGAATACCTAACGGTATCTATTATTATCTCAATGAAATGGGGTGCCGAAACTCAGCTTGTTGTGAAACCTAACGGTATCTATTATTATCTCAATCGTATTTGGATTCCCAGCCGTGATAATCTTCGTGAATTGCAGAGCTCATAATCTCGATACTCCATTCGTCCCGGAGCCGACAAAATGTACCAGGACCTTTGTCCTAAGTATTGGTGGCCGGGCATGAAAAAGGATATCGCCGTGTACGTCTCAAAGTGCTTAACCTGCTCGAAGGTTAAAGCCGAACATCAAAGGCCCTCTGGCTTGCTCGAACAACCCGAAATCCCGATGTAGAAATGGGAAATTATAGCTATGGACTTCATTACGAAACTTCCTCGCACTTCCTCTGGTCAAGATAGCATTTGGGTTATCATTGATCGTCTTACCAAATCCACGCACTTTATTGCTATACGAGAAGACTTTAAGGTCGAACGATTAGCCCGAATCTATACTGACGAAGTCATTTGTCTACACGGGACGCCTCGTGACATCATCTCTGACCACGACGGTCGCTTTACCTCACGACTCTGGGAGACTTTTCAATCCGCTCTCGGGACTACTCTCAATCTCTTGAAAGCTCGGACTCGTCAAAAGAGTTATGCCGATAAACGCCGCAAGCCCCTGCAATTCGAAGTGGGAGATCACGCTCCCATAAAGATTGCACCTTGGAAAGGAGTGATCCGCTTTGGGAAGATAGGAAAGCTAGCGCCACGATACGTAGGTCCCATTAAGATTCTGGAAAGAATCGTCAAGGTATCCTATCGACTCGAACTACCGGCGGAACTTAATAACGTCCATCCGACTTTCCACATGTCGAACCTCAAGAAATGCCTAACTGAAGAAAATCTCCACGTCCCCCTCGAGGACTTGCAAATAAACAAGACTCTCCATTTTTTGGAAAAGCCGAGAAACCAAGAAGCTACGGCGCTCTCGTATCCCTATCGTGAAAGTCCGATGGGAAGGCAAACGCGGTGCCGAGTTCACTTGGGAATTGGAAAGTTACATGAAGGCTAAATATCCGCACCTTTTCGTTACGGCCACTACTTAAATTTCGAGATGAAATTTCTTAAGTAGCGGAGACTGTAACAACTCCAAATTTCGTTGTTATTTATTTTATTCCTTTTTCCGTGTATTTTGTCTATCTCAATCATCTTGTACTCCGAGATTTAGATTACGAAAAGTTTATGTTAATGGAATCATATATTATTACATCTATATTGCATTTAATCGCTAATTCAACGCAATCACAACTAATTATGCTACTATACGAGCCAAGTGTTATTGTTTAATAAAGACTTGTGCCATCGCATCGCTTATCTCATCGCATCACAAACGCAGGTAATTATGTGGAATTATGTTTAATGTGTGTTATATTTTTTATTTATGTTATGGATTAATATCGCTAAATCGCTCGCACGCTCACGCTAACTCGCTCTCCCTCAAATCAATGGTAATATAACGCTTAACGTTTCACTAAGACGCTTAATATAACTAACTAAAACGAACCGAATCGTCGAACAAACTCTTAACGCGAAATAATCGAACAAAACTTGGCCACTAGGTCAAGGTAGCCTATCAAACTGACGGTCAGATTGAGCGCAAGATCCGCACCCTCGAAGACATGCTTCGTACGTGCACTATAGATTTTGGTGGTAATTGGGATACGCATTTACCTTTAATTGAATCCTCGTACAATAATAGTTATCACACCAGCATTCAAATGGCTCCTTTTGAGGCAATGTATGGAAGAAAATGTCGAGCGCCAATTACATGGCAGGAGATCGGAGAAACACAAATCACCGGTCCCGAGCTGATTCAAGAAACGACGGACAAGATACTCCAGATCAGAAACAATCTCTTGAAAGCTCGGACTCGTCAAAAGAGTTATGCCGGTAAACGCCGCAAGCCCCTTCAATTCGAAGTGGGAGATCACGTTCTCTTAAAGATTGCACCTTGGAAAGGAGTGATCCGCTTCGGGAAGATAGGAAAGCTAGCGCCACGATACGTAGGTCCCTTTAAGATTCTGGAAAGAATCGTCAAAGTAGCCTATCGACTCGAACTACCGGCGGAACTTAATAACGTCCATCCGACTTTCCACATGTCGAACCTTTAGAAATGCCTAACTGAAGAAAATCTCCATGTCCCCCTTGAGGACTTGCAAATAAACGAGACTCTCCATTTTGTGGAAAAGCCGAGAAACCAAGAAGCTACAGCGCTCTCGTATCCCTATCGTGAAAGTCCGATGGGAAGGCAAACGCGGTGCCGAGTTCTTGGGAATTGGAAAGTTACATGAAGGCTAAATATCCGCACATTTTCGTTACGGCCACTACTTAAATTTCGGGATGAAATTTCTTAAGTAGCGTAGACTGTAACAACTCCAAATTTCGTTGTTATTTATTTTATTCCTTTTTCCGTGTATTTTGTCCATCTCAATCATCTTATACTCCGAGATTTAGATTATGAAAAGTTTATGTTAATGGAATCATATATTATTACATCTATATCGCATTTAATCGCCAATTCAACGCAGTCACAACTAATTATGCTACTATACGAGCCAAGTGTGTTATTGTTTAATAAAGACTTGTGCTATCGCATCACTTATCTCATCGCATCACAAAACGTAGTTAATTATGTGGAATTATGTTTAATGTGTGTTATATTTTTTATTTATGTTATGGTTTAATATTGCTAAATCGCTCGCACGCTCACGCTAACTCGCTCTCCCTCAAATCAATGGTAATATAACGCTTAACGTTTCACTAAGACGCTTAATATAACTAACTAAAACGAACCGAATCGTCGAACAAACTCTTAACGCGAAATAATCGAACAAAACTTGGCCACTAGGTCAAGGTAGCATATCAAACTGACGGTCAGACTGAGCGCACGATCCGCACCCTTGAAGACATGCTTCGTACGTGCACTATAGATTTTGGTGGTAATTGGGATACGCATTTACCATTAATTGAATCCTCGTACAATAATAGTTATCACACCAGCATTCAAATGGCTCCTTTTGAGGCACTGTATGGAAGAAAATGCCGATCGCCTATTGCATGGCAAGAGATCGGAGAAACACAAATCACCGGTCCCGAGCTGATTCAAGAAACAACGGACAAGATCCACCAGATCAGAGACAATCTCTTGAAAGCTCGGACTCGTCAAAAGAGTTATGCCGATAAACGCCGCAAGCCCCTGCAATTCGAAGTGGGAGATCACGTTCTCTTAAATATTGCACCTTGGAAAGGAGTGATCCGCTTCAGGAAGATAGGAAAGCTAGCGCCACGATACGTAGGTCCCTTTAAGATTCTGGAAAGAATCGTCAAGGTAGCCTATCGACTCGAACTACCGGCGGAACTTAATAACTTCCATCCGACTTTCCACATGTCGAACCTTAAGAAATGCCTAACTGAAGAAAATCTCCATGTCCCCCTTGAGGACTAGCCAATAAACAAGACTCTCCATTTTGTGGAAAAGCCGAGAAACCAAGAAGCTATGGCGCTCTCGTATCCCTATCGTGAAAGTTCGATGGGAAGGCAAACGCGGTACCGAGTTCACTTGGGAATTGGAAAGTTACATGAAGGCTAAATCCGCACCTTTTCGTTACGGCCACTACTTAAATTTCGGGACGAAATTTCCTAAGTAGCGGAGACTGTAACAACTCCAAATTTCGTTGTTATTTATTTTATTCCTTTTTCCGTGTATTTTGTCTATCTCAATCATCTTGTACTCCGAGATTTAGATTATGAAAAGTTTATGTTAATGGAATCATATATTATTACATCTATATCGCATTTAATCGCCAATTCAACGCAGTCACAACTAATTATGCTACTATACGAGCCAAGTGTGTTATTGTTTAATAAAGACTTGTGCCATCGCATCGCTTATCTCATCGCATCACAAAACGCAGTTAATTATGTGGAATTATGTTTAATGTGTGTTATATTTTTTATTTATGTTATGGTTTAATATCGCTAAATCGCTCGCACGCTCACGCTAACTCTCTCTCCCTCAAATCAATGGTAATATAACGCTTAACGTTTCACTAGGACGCTTAATATAACTAACTAAAATGAACCGAATCGTCGAACGAACTCTTAACGCGAAATAATCGAACAAAACTTGGCCACTAGGTCAAGGTAGCCTATCAAACTGACGGTCAGACTGAACGCACGATCCGCACCCTCTAAGACATGCTTCGTACGTGCACTATAGATTTTGGTGGTAATTAGGATACGCATTTACCTTTAATTGAATCCTCGTACAATAATAGTTATCACACCAGCATTCAAATGGCTCCTTTTGAGGCACTGAATGGAAGAAAATGTCGATCGCCTATTGCATGGCAGGAGATCGGAGAAACACAAATCACCGGTCCCGAGCTGATTCAAGAAACGACGGACAAGATCCCCCAGATCAGAGACAATCTCTTGAAAGTCCGAACTCGTCAAAAGAGTTATGCCGATAAAGGCCGCAAGTCCCTGCAATTCGAAGTGGGAGATCACGTTCTCTTAAAGATTGCACCTTGGAAAGGAGTGATCCGCTTCAGGAAGATAGGAAAGCTAGCGCCACGATACGTATGTCCCTTTAAGATTCTGGAAAGAATCGTCAAGGTAGCCTATCGACTCGAACTACCTGCGGAACTTAATAACGTCCATCCGACTTTCCACATGTCGAACCTCAAGAAATGCCTAACTGAAGAAAATCTCCACGTCCCCCTTGAGGACTTGCAAATCGCTAAATCGCTCGCACGCTCACGCTAACTCGCTCTCCCTCAAATCAATGGTAATATAACGCTTAACGTTTCACTAAGACGCTTAATATAACTAACTAAAACGAACCGAATCGTCGAACGAACTCTTAACGCGAAATAATCGAACAAAACTTGGCCACTAAGTCAAGTTTGGCCGAACTTGTATATCACAAGTTCGCCGGAACTTGTCTAAGTCACAATAATCCCCAAGAACTACAAGTCCGCCCGGACTTGTCTCTGACACTCAAGAAACACACAGGTTCGCTCGAACTTGATACAAGTTCGCCCGAACTTGATACAAGTTCGCCCGAACTTTATGTTTCAGCTCACTTTTCACCCTCACCTATAAATACCCAGCTCCTCTTCTCATTTGAACTTGCTGCAAGTTCACCCGGAGCTCCCCAAAACCGAAACCATTCGTGTTCTAACTAAGATTCCACCCGTTTTCAATCTACAACAACGTTTTACAACGATTTTGTACAAGGCTTTGCCTTCGTTTTCATCAAATCTCTTCTGTTTACAAAAATCTTCATCTTTTTATGCAAAACTTATGTTTTTCACTCAGATCTATGCTTAGATCTGAGTAAAACATTTCAAACATCAATTTTACACAATATTCGGACTAAATGACGTATGTTTCATTCACTTTGAAGTGGAACGAGGCGTTGTCAAGCTAGATCTCAGATCCAGAAGCACAAGGATGAAAACGTCACTTTGCACAAACTGGACTAAACCGTTCGAACCTTCAAGTTCGCCCGGATTAGTTCGAGTTTCTGTAAAATGGCTAAAACTCGCTCCAGAAGACCTCTTCAGCCTTGGTTTTGCTCAGTAGCCTATGGTTGGAGGGATGGACACTCGATTTCCTCAGCAAACGACGCGAAAACGTACGATTTGGATGTCACACCTCAACCGATGGCATAAACATCGGGGCGCGGCACTAGGCGAACCGTACGTTTCGCGTCGTTTGCTGAGGAAATCGAGTGACCATCCCTCCAAACTTAGTCTACTGAGCAAAACCAAGGCTGAAGAGGTCTTTTGGAGCGAGTTTTAGCCATTTTACAGAAACTCGTACTAATCCGGGCGAACTTGAAGGTTCGAATGGTTTAGTTCAGTTTGTGCAAAGTGACGTTTTCGTCCTTGTGCTTCCGGATCTGAGATCTAGCTTGACAACGCCTCGTTCCACTTCAAAGTGAACGAAACATATGTCATTTAGTCCGAATATTGTGTAAAAATTGATGTTTGAAATGTTTTACTCAGATCTAAAGCATAGATCTGAGTGAAAAACAGAAGTTTTGCATAAAAAGATGAAGATTTTTGTAAACAGAAGAGATTTGATGAAAACGAAGGCAAAGCCTTGTGCAAAATCGTTGTAAAACGTTGTTGTAGATTGAAAACGGGTGGAATCTTACTTAGAACACAAAAGGTTTTGGTTTTGGGGAGCTCCGGGCGAACTTGCAGCAAGTTCAAATGAGAAGAGCAGCTGGGTATTTAAATGTGGAGTGAGAAAAAGAGCTGGAATGACCAAGTTCGGGGGAACTTGTATCAAGTTCGGGCGAACTTGCTACAAGTTCAAGCGAACTTGTTTATTTCTTGACTTTTAAAGCAAGTCCAGGCGGACTTGTTGGTTTTGAAGTATTTTAGTGGCCTAGACAAGTTCGGGCGAAATTTTGATACACAAGTTCGGCCGAACTTGGCCTATTGGCAAAGTTTTGTTCGATATAAGCGTTCGTTTAGCGATTCGGTTCGTATTAAATAGATATATTAAGCGTTTTAGCAAAGCGTTAAGCTTATTAATCGATTAAATTAAGTTAAGATTCGATAGATGAGCGAGGTAGCATGCGGCTTTGTTCCCAAGTCTTGCGAGAGTCGCGTTTCAGTTTAAGCGAGCAGATAGCCTTGGAAACTTCACGCAATGTTTGTAGTGTTTAGCGAGTGTGATATAAGCGTAAGCGTTGTGATGTGTGATGTGATGCGAAAATATGCGATATAGCGTAGTAAGCGATTTAGGTTACATTATGATCCGAATCTCTGGTGCTAGGCGTAACGAGAGTGACGAGCTTGCGAGGAAGCGAGTTGTTACAGTACATACTAGAACATGTAAGGAAAGTATGACAAAGTAAAAATACACAAATATTCACATAACCCCCTTTGAGATAAAGAATACATGGACAACATACACATGTATATATTTATATCCATGACAAATACAAGGACACTATGAACATGGGATAATTTACAAAGTATATATGTATATAATAAGTGAAGAATATATGTAAACAAAGCTCGGTAAAATATACAAATTCGGACGAGTGACAAAAATATATATATATTTTCGACATATAAGAAATATATATTTAACGACCGCTCTTAAAATAATTATTTTTAAGGAAACTCAAAGATATAACTCACAAAAACTATAATTCCGGAAAACCAACAAAACACTAAGTGTGGAAATATCCAAATAAATACAAGTATATACGTATACCAATACGCATAAATACGTGCCTACATATACTATAACACACTTAGTAAAATACAAGATGCAAGTATTATACAAGTACATATGTATATGTGCAAATACGACACAAGTACCTATGAAATAAGTTTACATATACTTGGGTAAATGTATACGTACAAATACATGACTTGGTCAAGTATGAAAATAAGTACACATACATGTATATATATAGACCAAGACAATGTTAACGAAGTATTGGAATTGAAACATATAATTATATTTAAGGATAAATATAAATACTTGGACTTAGTCAAAGGTGCATGATAACAATAATACATGAAACAAGAATATATTTTGGAAGATAAAATATATTGTTTACACTAAACAAAGACAATCGTGCAGGACACGAGGAGATACAAGGGGCGAGGCCCGGATATTGACGCACAAGGATGAGGAAGTAGTGTGGGACACCAAGATACACAAGGGGCTAGGCCCCGTTCATAAGCAAATGAGGATACAAAAATATAAAGATGATATATATATATATATACAAACAATCATACGGATAATCAAACTACCAACATGTCTAAATAAACAAGATCTTCAAACAAACAAAACAAGGTCAAGTCTTAACAAGGTTAATGATGAGAGACTTGTACATGATCAAACAATGAGAACTAAGTGCCTTACAGAATTAGGACACCTGTAGGTCGGATATAAATCAAGGGAACGTTTGATTGCTAGCGGAGCATAGAGCGCGAACTGTGAGTTCATGTCCATTCTTTTCAATATATTTTATTTTCAAAATTTCTAGGAGATACATGTTACATAAAAATGGTATCATAATTATGGAATGAAATCCCCTTATATCATGTGGGCATAAGCAGATAAACTTGAGTAACCATTAATCAAAATACAAGATTGAGGAACAAAAGTGATAGATCTATTGAGTGTGGGCGAGCTTCACTCCCGGTCCGTGAGACCTGTTTGGAGTGCTTTTGTGTCCAGCATAGTCGCGCGTCACTAGGTTTTAGTGATACGATCATACATCGTCAAGGTTTGGTTGCTAACTTATGGCGGCACCTACATTAATGTCCTAGCTAAATATTAATTGATCCACGAATTTCATTGACACTATGCATACCATTTTACATACAAGGTTTATAAAATGTTTTAAAGATTCAAATGTGACAAAACAAAACACGTGTACTCACCGACATTATTGTGGACTTCTTAAACTTAACATGTATATCAGGAAAGTAAGCATTGCATGGTGGAAAGCCAAGGAAACAAGGAAACGATACTTCTTTTCAAGGATTTGCCTTTTATATACTGCCCTCGTGTAGGAATATAGGACTCAAAACCTTGATTTCTTTAAAAGGAAAAAAACTATATTTAGATTTAAAGTTATGTTGTTAACTTGAAATACTTTTAGAATGTTATGAACAAGCACTTTAATCTTGTATTTTATTTCAAAGAAAATACGGAATGGCATCATTGTTTATTCTATTCATGTAGATTGTTTACACTATCAAATGATATGAAAACCTTTCTTGATCACACCTCACGCTTCCGCTACGAGCGGGTGTGACAGATAGCGACCTTTAACAATCTATATAACTAAATGAGAGTTGTCAAAGAACGGTTGATTTCTTTACAAACAGCAAAAAGATATATAAAGACTGACATTGTCAAAAAAAAATTCCTAGTATAATAAGTGTTATGTATGATAACAACTGTTCATTCAAGAATATTTCTTCATTCTTTAGTTCTTTGTCTTCATATGACTATCCCTACAGTTGCTTCTTCAATTAGTAGTTTGTCTCCATTGGTCGTTATCATTAGAGGGAATAGTTTTTGACACTTTGATTCAAATCTTTATTTATGTGAAGTACTGATCTTAATTAGTTGTTTATTTTGGCTAATCATATCTATCCAGGATTTAACAATCTCCCCCTTAACTGATGATGCAAAAAACAACTTATTTTGCCTTCACTTCTTTTACATAAGTCTTTCTCTAGTTTTCCCTTTGAATTATATCACCTTCTTTTACTAATAGAGGCAAGTATACCAACTCCTTTTGATCTATAATATATTAAACCCACTAATTCTGTATCTCTGTTAAGCTCATATCTTGTCTTTCAATTTGATAAAATGTTTCTTTTTGTCACTAAGTCCATTTCACATTTTTGACCTTGATGAATCGGTCTTTGTGGACATATCATTTGAATATGAGTTTGGATAAGATGGCCTAGAATGTTGCATTACAGTTGGCACAAAAGCAAGTGAACTTTGTAATTGTTCAATTTAAAAAGACTGATTTGCAGCTCTTTAGTGTGGGGATTCTGTTTTCATCCGTCTCAATTTACTCAAGAGTTAAGTTTTCATTTTTTTTGTCTTTCTTGATATCTTCTAAGTTCTACAATACTGATATTCACTTGTGGCTACCTTAAAGGGATAATAGATTTAGAGGAATCAAGTAGGGGTGGCATGTTTTTCAGGAAACATAACCCTCAATTCTTCAAGATTCTTGTAATTTTCAACAACTCTTTTTTTACCTCATATACTTATTGAAGTTCTAGAGTCAAAAATGAGTTGCAATAAGTTCTTCTTTCATTGTGGAAAGTTTGGTTGCAACCCCATCACTTATTTTCTTTTTACTAGATGTTTTCAATTGGGGGTGTGTGATTGGTTAAAGGATCCACATTCATTGTCTCAATCTTGCAAAGCTTTTAAGACTACCTTATAAATTGTTTTAGGGTGTATTTGTACTTGACATGTTTTTTTTATCTAATACATGTAATCAATACTCAATATATTTTGAGTTGAGGATCCTTGACTGTTGTGTCATTGGAAAGTTCTAGTGACTCCTGATAGAACTTGTTTTAACAATTCTTACTCCAATAAATATTGCCACAATAGTATCAAGTTGAACTTTTGACAATTCAGTTGTGTTTCTGATACACCTTCGCCTTCTTTTTTTGATAACGTTAGCAACCTTTATTTGTTTTTTGTTTTTTTCAGAAGTTTGTTTGTAGGAGATGAAGGCTTTGTAAGGTGGTGAAGGTGTATTGGGAGGTGAAGGTGTCTTTTCACAGTCATCAGCATCATCTTCTTGCACAACAAATTTAATTTTTCTTTTAGTTCTTCTGTAAATGTTAGGAAAAGCTCTTGTGATCGGTGATATTAGGGCACTGGATTCAGTTTTAACATTTTTAATTAAAAATGTGGGTTTAAGGATTTAATTTTATGCAATTAGTTTACTTCGATGATGGTTTGATTATAGGTACCCAGAGCTTAATAAATGCTTATCAAGAGCTAAACAAGAGTTTGGAAGCACATGCATACAACGAGGATTGAAGATATGAAGAAACGAGAGAAAATTACACAAGGCGTCAATTACGCACCCAATGACGTAATTTAGGGCCTCAACGGTGAATCAGAGCATATGCTAGGGCGTAAATCAATGAAAAAGAAGAACAACACCAGGGAAGGGTGTCGAACCACGGAGAATTAATGGAAAGTGTTAAAATTCGATTGCTTCATTGATTAAAACTGTAAATTGAGATTTGATTGATTGATTAAAAACATAGCGCCTATAACTTGAGTTGTAGAGCAACAATTTTACATGTGTTTCTTTGAAAAAAAAAAGAAACAAAATTTTTATCACACATTTCTGATAGGCACGACTACGCTAACTATATGCCAAGAGTAAGTAGTAGATATGTTGTCGACTGATACATGATGTAGGGTGCAGAAACATGGTGATGCACTAAACCCTATGTCAAAACTAGAATGTGGACATGCTCCCAAGAATAGAATCAATGCAGAGATACATTTAATACACCGAATGGTGATAATGTAAGGATGTATTGGTTCTTCGACATTAGGAAAAATATGGAAGTAAGATTGGGCTAGGCACGTGATTAGCAAAGGTTAAAGCGAGTTTCTATGACCGCCCTTTGGGTTAGAATACACACAAGTAAACATTTTGATTATCTCGAATACATATCAACTCTTTACAAAACTGAAATGCATGCTTTGAAAATTTATGAAGCCAATTATATTGATGCATGTAGTATTGTTGTGTAAAACTCCTTAAAAACTATTTGTTCATGTCATGAAATGTCTAGTAGGAGGCATATGTATACCAATTATATACACACGAACTATAACCATTATTACTAGCTGATTGAAGTATAGACTACTTAAGACATATGATGAAGATATGGTTTATTATATCGGAAAACCTAGCATAGCTAGCTAGAAATTATGCGAAATGTATATCGTCTATAAAAACTTCTTTGTACTAAACTCACCCATTAAAGCATGAAAACAGGGTGTTTAGATAAACAAAACACTAGACACCAGGTAGCCTGCCCAAAAACTTTGTGTGAGAATATACAACTGCAATGACATGTTCATTGCTAAGTATTGCTTACAAACGGATGCTATTTTCAAGTGAATACTATTTTCAACTTCAAATTTTGAAGAGCAATGTAAGCTAACATGTTTTAGCATTTAATTTAGGCAAGTTATGACATCTATGGCAAAAGCAATGAGTCGTGAGATAGAAGGCACTAGATGACTAGTTCAAGGAAACTACGATATCACATGTCCTTAGACAAGCTTATATAACATATGGTTTTATAATCTTAGACATCCGACATGTTTAACAATAACAACTTTGTAATTGTGTAACAAGAAGGCTCACCTCCAAACAAGGAGAGAGTTTGGGAGGCTTCAAATATAGGACAAAGACTCAGTTGATGAGTTTGCTAGAATATTAAGCATGTTGTTGTTGAAGGAAAGAAGCCTTGGATTAATCACAAAAAAATTAGGCATCAACTTAGATATGACACCATTTGATGAGGCAATCAGAAGATTGAAGGCATGAGATGAAAGAATACGTGTACAGGGAAAACCAAGTGAAGATTAGGGAAGACTGTTGTATGCTCGATTAGATTACCAGAATCATAGCCAAGTGCATGTTATGTGAATGCATATGACAGAGGTAATGGTTGGGGATGAGGTTGTGGAAATGGTCGAGCTAGTGGAGTCGAAACAACACAGTAAACGATCACAAATAAGTCATATCATAACTAAGATAAGTCGAATCATGTGTTATAAGTATGATAAATATGCACACTGAGTTATAATAAGTTAAGAGTTGTTGTATGAAAAAACTTATGATAAGTTAAGGATTTTTTTAGTTAAAATAAGGAGTTTGTAAACTAGTAGTCATTTGCCAAGTTAACATTACTGATTTATTGATTAGAGCGTTTATTGCTGTAAGTTTAAGTTCTTTCTAGTTACCCTGTCATTTTGTTAATCTAAACTAGGAGTTTGTAGCCTAATGGTATTAAGGTGTGAAAAAAAAAATGTATTTTTTTGAATGAGATTTAGAATTCAAGTCACATAATGAACAAATGTGTAGATTTGGAAGTTAAAATTAGAGGGATTGTTAGCCAGCAGATTAATACAAGAGTCCGCTAAATCTTAAATTAATTAATGTGTTTTACATCACTTTCTCTGATTGCTTTATGTAGCAGTCCATTAACTTTTGGACCGGGAATAAGAGGATATCAATTGAGGTATTATGTATGGGAAAGTTAAGATTTTGGTTGGAAGCCAAAAACTTTAATTTGTTTTTCTAAAGGCAAAACGAAGCATATTTAAAACCAAGAAACCAAACCCCTTAGCAAAGTAACTAGGACCGAAAAACAACATAGATCCAACAAGGCAACAAACGTTAACAACAAAACATATAAAAATAAATTACACAGGCATCGTTAACCTGTACCAATTCGTCCAAGATATTGCAAATGCTTTGACTTATACTGAACCCAACCAAAATATATCTTCTTCACATCCTCCACCATTCTGTATGTTGATGTATATTGATCTTTAAACGCCTTATCATTCCAACTTGCCATAATCTCCAGCAAGTTAACCAAAAAAAATGGCATGTATATATTGTAGGTTTAAAACTTAACGTGACCAGATATATATGAATTTTGTTTTATATTTAGTTAAAGGTCAGAGTTAAGAAAGGCAAAACATATTTACTAAAATGTGCTTACCTAAAACTTCAATTTTGTTTGCCATCTATTTACTATTAATCGGGGGACCTCATGTTTTTAAGATACGATGGAACATATTTCTTCTTATTAGAAAGATTAAATGCTTTCAGTTTTATAGTTCAAGGATGATGTATTGCGTTTATGTTCTTTACAGGGAAATTTTAAACTAAAACTGTTAACTCTATTAAGTATCAAAATTAATGTGGAATTATCAAAACCTATATAATTAAAATGCGATTACTCTATATCGTTTATCACAAGTCCATATATATGATCAAACTATATCATAACATTGATAAAATTTTTTGGGCATCTAATGTGAGAAAACTTTTATATATGTTATTGTGAGGATATAAGTAAAGTTGAACTTTTCTATTTCATACACATGGACAAAATGAATAAAAGTAAATGCTGATAACAACTTGATGAAGTATTGTGACCTCAGAAGTAAAGTTGTAAGTTCTAAAATAAATTAAAGTAAGTATAAGGAAATAAAATGCTCAAATAATCGATTAATCACCTACCGTATTTTGATAGATACATGCACATACATACATATTATTATGATAAATGCATGCATGAATTCATACATACACAAATATTAATGATTAAGAGCCCTTGTTCTTCATAAACAAATGAAATAAATAAATCAAAAGCTTCTGCTGTCGGAAAGTCAATTAACCAAGAAACCGATAACGTAAAGTGACTTCACGAAACTTATTTTTAAACATATCCGAAGTGCAGGTTCTTGGTTTGTTTAATCATAGGCATTTGGGGATGACTTATATTTAGTTATTTATTAATCATTTATAGGCTAAGGTACATATAATACGAAACTCCCTACTATTGGTATGTGTCATTTGTTCCGGTATCTTATTTATGATTTTAAAATTCATTTCATCTTCGTTTATACTATGTGACCATTTTCATATGATTATAGGTCCTGTTATAAAGTAAGCTTAGTCTATAAAGGGTATTTTTTCTACAAAGTATGATTGGTGTATGTATTCCTCTTTAATAACTAACTAAATTAATTTTGTAACTTATTTTCAAAATATATATTAAGAAATAATAATTAATTTAAAGTGTTGAATAAATTACGAGTGATGTAGGATATATTACGAGTTGTGTAGGATAAAATTTGATATGTGTAGGATTAAATTCAAAATGTGTATGATAAATTTTTATGTATGTTGGAAAAAAATTTAATGTGGATAATAATAGTCTTTATGACTTAAATAATAATAAATAAGATGAGACAAAAAAATATTCTGTATTTTACAATTGTACCATTATATATATATATATATAGGGATTGAGTAAAATGAGAACAACCTTGAGTTGAGAGCCGTATGAATCAATAAAGACAATAAAGCAGAGTAATGATTGTGCTTTAATTAATAAAATTTTTGTTTTTAGTGAGTTAAGGGCTACATGGTATTTTTACTATGAACAATTAATGATTGGTCTTATTAATAAGATTGTGCTTTAATTAATAAGATTGTTTTTAATAAATAAAATTTTAAAAAATGAGGTAGATGTTTACATTGCAAATAAATCACCAGCAAATGAAAATAAATTAAACTAAAATAAATAGACCAAAGTCATCGTTAGTAAATGATAGTTTGCACTCCATCGATCTGCACGGATTCCACACAAAACATGTAAAAATCCCAAATTATCATTCTACAAACAAATTAAATATCATTACTCCAAAATATAGCGTTTATATTTCAAAAATTGACGTTTAGAGGAGCTCGAGCGGGCATTCAAGGGCGTAAAAATCATTTTTCCAGCTGTATGTAAAAAACATTTTTTTACTTTTAACACCGTGCGCAATTTATTTTACATTCGGCAACAAATGTAAAAACATTTCTTAAACGTATAAACTAAAAATTTACAAACGTGAATTTACAAAATATTTTATATAACTGTTTTTTATGCCGCCGACACGTATTTTTTTATTTTTACCACAGCACAGGCTGTAAATTATTTTACGCCCCGCTTGTAAATTTTTATTTACGTCTCGGTTGTATGTTTTTACGCCACTATTAAAACATTTAAAACTTTTTTGCGTCTCATTTATAAACTTTTTTTACACCCCCGGTCGATTGTGTGGCTAGAGGTTTTTTTAAACATTTTACAGGGGTCGTAAAAAAATTTTAAGAATAAAAAACTTTTTTCGTTTGACATCGTGCGCAAAAAAATTATTTTACATTTGACAACTTACGTAAAAACATTATTCAAACGTACGTAAAAACGATTTTACGCCTTCCGTTTTTACATACGTTTGAAAATTTGATTTACGCGAGACGTTTAGAGGAGTTCGGGTCGGCGATCAGGGGCGTAAAAAAACCTTTTTTACGCACGCTGTCAAAACATTTTTTTACTTATTTTTTTACATAATAGTATTCTCATACTCATTTTCGATAATTTTGTATTTTCTAATAAACATATAAGATAAATATAGATTGCCTTTTGTAAAGAACGTTATGTCATAATTATTGAAAATAAAGCAAATAGAAATAGATATCATTTTTGATATTTTTTGTTATTTTCTAAATAACGGAATACTTTTGGTGTTTAATTTGAAACCTAAGATATTTTTTCTAAATTTTAAATATAAAAAGTATATAAAAGAGATAAAAGGTGAGAGATATTATTAGACACAGGACCTTGCTATTCACACATCCCACCTACCCACTTTGTCTATTCACACACCCCTAGTATCGAGAGATGTGATGTGATATGTTTTAGACATAAGTGAGATGTGATATGACATTGAGAAAAAAGATAAAATACCCTTTTGAATTAAATTAATTAGGTGATGTGTTAAAATTTTATTGGGTGGGAGGAGTTCATATAGTTCTCGCAACTGGTAGTGATTCCTACTTGAACCGAATTTCAATATATAACGAGAAGATCCACTAAAAAATGAGTTTCTACCTAAATGGCCTAAGAATGATTGTGGTGATAACATGTGGCACTCCTTAAAAGTAGGGTGTAAGGACATTTTGGTCTTAAAAAACAAGCTCTCACCCTTTTGTTTTCTAAAAACACTTTATTACAAAAAACCTAACACAAAAAGTCCAATACAAAAAATATAGCACAAAATTTTTGTACAAAATATTCAGCACAAATAATCTAGTACAAAAAAATCTGGCACAAAGAAATCTAGTACAAAGAAATCCAGCATAAAAATATGTAGCACAAAAATCCAGAATAAAAAATGTAGAACAAAAATCTAACACAAAAGGTTTAGCACAAAATTTCAGTACAAAAAATTCAGCACTAAAATGTAATACACAAATAATTACAACATCATTTTTTGGGGTTTTTAGTTATCATATTTTAAATAGCAATATGGTACTCAAACTAAAGATTAAAATATGCTGGATTTTATGGTGCATTTTTTTAAATAAATAAAGTCGTTTAGAAAAGTTAAAAGTTAAAAAAATAGGGGAATACACATGTGGAAAGATAAAGTTAACAAATAGGCTATTCCAAAAATACGCTTACACTCCTCTTTTTTCTCACATTTTCATTTTAGCGATTGATTTGAAAAATGAAAAGTTAAGATCATTTCTCATCCTACTTAGGCAAAATTAACTTTTTTATTTGATCATATATATAGGGGAGGGTTTATTGTGGAACACTAAAAAGTTGGGGAATAGTGAGGAACCGACTCAAATAAACTCCGGTTGGACTCATTCCAGCGTCATTGGAACTGGCTCGTCGAACCTTAACTAGGATCTCTTAACACTAAACTCTAAACCTAAGCCCTAAAGCTAAACAATAAGGCTAAACCTTAAGCTAAAACGTAAAATCTAAACTATAAACCCTACAAGCTAAACCTTAAACCCTAAAGCTAAACCCTAAATACTAATGATTAACCCTAAAACTAAATCCTAAAGCTAAACCTTTAAATCTAAGACCCTAAAAGCCAATCCCTAATATATTTAGAGTTTACAGGTTAGGGGATAGTATTCAGGTTCGATGAGTCAGTTCCAAAGCCATTGGATTGAGTCCAATGGAGTCGTTTGAGTCGGTTCCCCATTGTTCACCACTTTTTAGTAGTTCCCAATGAAACTCACACTGTGTGTGGGGGGGTGTATATGAAGATGATCATAAGAAAACTAGATATAAATGAGAAAACTAAAAAACTACCAAAAAAAACCTAAAAACACACCAATTTTTTTTTATAAAAAATCGCTATTTATTTTGTATAAAAAACATTTTTCAAAAAAAAATAGTACTGCACATGTGCATTATATGTATATGTTAAACATGCAATTTAGCCTTACGTTTTAGGTTTTGAGTTTATATTAGCTTCAGGGTTAGATTTTGGGGTGTTTAGGTTTAGGGTTAGCTTTTTAGGTTTGGAGGGGGTTAGGTTTTTTTCATATTAATGCACATGTGTAGTAATAAAAAAAAGAATTTGTTTGTTATAATTAAAAATAGAAAATTTTAAGAAAAAAATTGAAAAAAAAAGTAGTGTGTTTTTGGCCTTTTTAGGTAGTTTTATGGTTTCTCATTTATACTAGTTTTTTCATGATATATATGATAAAGATCCTAAGAGAATCACTTGCTAATTGAGAAATTTGTAAAACATTTTATACCACACATTTTCTCCAAAATAATTTTTTTTTTATTTTTTTATTTCAAATCACATGTATATTGTCAATTCTTAAACTATACATATGTGTATAGTATGAAACATATATGTAGGATACTTATTTTTCAACTTTAAACACATATTTTACATATATGCACAGTATAAAAAACATATTTAGAATCAAAATCTTCCTTTATATACATATATCTACAATCATTTATACACATTTGTACGCATATGTACATTATCAAACATAGATATAAAATACTTATTTTCGATTTTAAACAAGTGTATACATATATGTATAGATCTAAAAAACCTGACAAGAAAAGCTCTGATTTTTCCAAAAACCAAATGTTTTTTTTTTTCATTTTTGCTTATGGAAAACGTGTAGTCCAGTACTTCTCATACGATCCTAACCATGTATATACACACACACACAAACACACACACATATATATATATATACTGAGTTTCAACAAATAATCCTTATGTGTAAGCTCAAAACTCCTTTTATTGCGAACTCGAAAACTCCAAAAAAAAAACTTAAAAAATTACACATGTGCAAAAACTCCTTTTTATGAACATTTTTTGCCTGTAAATTTAGCATTTTTAAGATAAAAAAATCAAAAAAATAAGAATTGCACATGTGCAACACTACAAAAAACCTAATCCAGCCACACCCCCAACCCCCCCCCCCCCAAAAAAAAAAAAACTAAACCCTGAACTTAAACCACCCAAAAACCTAAACCCCCATCCTACACCCCCCCCCCCATCCCCAAAAACAAAAAAACTAAACCCGAAACCTAAACTCTCAAAAAAATTAACTCTAAACTAAACTAAACTAAAACCAAACCAAAACCTCAACCCTTAGGCTAAGTGGTATTGCGTATAATACTATAAATCTTTTTTTTTTCTTTCGAAAAAAATATGTTCGAATATACTCGAACGAAAAATAAGAAAATTTGTGATCTTATGGTGCAATTTATATATAATATATAATATATATATATATATAATAGATGATATAGATATATGAAGAAGATAGAAAATTTGAAAAATTATATATATTTTTTTTTCTAATTTTGTCACTCTTTCATTAAAAGTCTCATACCCTTCATTATGGAGGAGTTTTCGAGTTCTCTAAAAACTATGAGTTTTTAATTGAATCCTCCCATGTATATATACCAAATTTTGAATGCAACTTTTGAAAGGCTTAAAAATAATTATGAATAACTAACCAAGAATTCGAAGAGTCATCGTCGGAATTGGCTAACAAACAAGGTTGAAACAAAATGATAGAATTCTTCAAAAAATGATATTGTTGGGTTTCGTGACGTCTAGAGGAGACAAAAACTACATCAATGCATAGTGACTTCTCCTTGCAGTCTCCATTGTGTTTTTCAAGTAGTTTTTTTGTTTCATATTTGTAAAGAGTTTGTTGTGGGTGTGTGTGAGAGAGATAGATGATATAGGGGTTCTGTAGAATTTTGTTAAATATTAGTGGGGATATGAGGCCCAATGGGGTGCATGCCGCAGCCCCTTTCGGCGACCCTATGCCGCTTGGACATGACCATCGCCAAGTGTGTCACACCCAACCGATGGCGGAAACATCGGAATGAGACGAAAACGAGATTGCTCATTGCTCATAAATACAATTGGCGACAATATTTAAACAAAACCCATATTTCATTCATAATAACATTGTCAAGTACATCGTTTGAAATCAAATACAACAATAACAAGTCAAATTTTGATACAATATTTCATAAACCTAACGTCTAGATGTGTATCTAAGCATCATCTCTACTCCAATTTCATGGCAAACCTTCATCAACCTGTAACATGTTAAAAATACCAGTTCAATGCTAAGGCAAAGGCGAGTACACAAGTTTTTGTGATTACATACCATAAGTATAAAAAGGTATAAATCGAATCCACATGGTAATTGTAAGCAAGGTTCATACTAATCATGCAATACTAGATCAAACCCCGAGTTTCCACAAAAGTTTTAACGAGATCGAGCTTCCCTTGTCATAAAAGCGACAAGACTAAAACAAGTATGAGAATCTTAACATAACCCCGACGGGCGGTGTGCTACTCCTATAGCGCTATACATGTCAAGTTTGGGCTAGCTAAGTTAATGATCAAGCATATATAATCAAGCATGTATCAAGCATAACAAGTATTCATGTATAAGGATTGAGTATGTAAAAGCATGAGTTTCGTGATATGTGAATTTTGATAAGTAAACATGTTACAACCCAAAAGTCGTTAAAACGTAAATGGGTCGAGTGTACTCACGCTTTTGCTAAGCGTTCCACTTAAGAAATCCCGAGAGCTTTGTTGTGATATTTAGAGTTTGGCACCTTGTACTTCTACAAGAAGAACGTAGGCATTAGTTAGGAGTGTAACGGTAGGTTTGGATTATTCGAGCAAGATCACATATATAAGGATTAAAGTATTATGTATGAAAATATTCACTAAGACATAGCACTTGTTCTTGACACTATGATAACCCGAAAAGGGGTTGATATGGTTTCATAGGTTCGAGACCTATTAGAATCATGACAAGGAATACGTACTTTAGTGATAACTTAATAACTTGATAGGTGATTATTTAGTCATTATCAACGTTTCGGTTTTAGGATTATATTATAGCCCATAATATATACAGAATATCAAGTTCATGTAGGAGGTGGGAGGATGAACCATCCACTTTGGTACCTCTAAGTATACAAGTAAGTCAGGCATGGAGGTAGGATGATGAACATCCATTTAACCTCTTTATATGATTCACCACTACACGAGTTGTCATAGACAACAAGGAGGGTCATGAACAAGAACAATACAAGAATGAAATGACATGAATTGAAAGTATGTCACCATAATATCAAGTAGCCAAGTGAATACAACCCGGAGAGCACACGAGGACACATGTCAACTGGCTTAGCGGGGTTGTGACAATTTAGGACTAGTAAACTACTTGAGGTGATGATCAAAATCATCAAGTGATGTGTGGTCTTAATGTTTAGTATAGCCAAAGCTACCCTTGGTGGACATACATGAACAAGTCTATGAACTTGCATCACTTGTGAGCTAAATGCTCTATGAAAACAGAACTATTGTGAGGTTTAAACCTCTTGTTTGAATGTCTCAACCTTGTTTTTAAGCCTAACCAACCACAAGAAGTGTTGTAAGCATTCGAACATAAGTTTGAGATGAGATAAACTCAAGTTGGATGAACATAAACAAGTTTTAAAAGATTTTGAAAACAAACCGAAAGTTTATGGACATTTTCGGGGCATTTCCAGGTCTGGATTCTCCATAGAGAACTCTAGGAATTCAACCCAAAGATTATCCAAGTATGTAGGAAGAAGAATGAGGTGAAAAGACCAAGTTTTGAGCAAGTTATGCTCAATTTGTGAAGATGAACAATCTGCCTGAAAATCTGATTAGGAGTGTTCTTGAGATGATTTGAGAGTGATATGGTGAGATTAGGAGGTTGTGAAAGTGTCAAATGGCTTGGAGGAGTGTTGTATTTAAGGGGAAGGGTTTAGGGTTGTTAGGAGGTGTTAAATGGAGGTTAGAAGGTTGATTGGTGAGTTGTGGATGTGTGGATCCGTGCATTTTCGCGAGCCAAAACCAATCTGTCCCGCCCAGATACCCTTACGGACCGTAAGGGATCCCCTTGCGGCCTAAGGACCGGGCCGGGACAATCCTTTATATTTTGTTGTTTTAATTAATTTGGACGGGTTTGGACTATCTTTAAGGTTATTTATGGACTTGTTAAGTATCATAAGTATCATAAGCATAGGTAATGAGTAATAATGTATGCATATGTATGTATTGATCATGTATTATGTATGAATGTTGCGTATTATCAAGTATCGCACGTATTCGAGTATGGGTACCATGTATAAGTATTGTATGAGTATGCATAACAAGTATGGGGACTAAATGTATATTTCCATTACGATTCAAGTCTTACTTACAACGATTACAACGAAATGATAAATACGAATACAAAGACTTCCAAAAATAGAATTACAACACGAGCTTGCTATAAATAGAAAGTATGAAGACGCGAGGCGTTACAGTCTCCCCTCTTTTAGGAAATTTCGTCCCGAAATTTAGGAAGGTGCAACGAAGAGATGCGGATACTTAGTCTTTATATCACTCTCGATTCCCAAGTAAACTCGGCGCCACGTTTCCCTTCCCAACGAACTTTTACGATTGGGAATCCGACTGCGCCGTAGCTGTTTGACTCCTCGGTCCATGATTTCGACCGGTTTTTCCACAAAATGCAATGTCTCATTGGTTTGAAGATCTTCGAGCGGAACTTGAAGTCATTCTTCGGCTAGACATTTCTTTAGATTTGAAACATGAAACACAGATGAAAATTGTTGAGCGTTTGAGGTAGGTCCAGTCGATATGCTACCTTGCCAATCCTTTCCAAGATCTTGAAAGGACCCACGTAGCAAGGAGCGAGTTTGCCTTTCGTACCGATAAGAACAACTCCTTTCCTAAGGGGATACCTTGAGAAGTACATGGTCACCTATATTAAATTCCAAGGGCTTACGTCTTTTGTCAGTGTAGCTCTTTTGTCGGCTTTGTGCTTTGAGGAGATTATCACGTATTTGCAGGATCTTGTTCATCGTCTCTTGTATTTATTTGGGACCGGTGATCTGAACTTCTCCAATCTCGTGCCAACAAATAGGCGAACGACACTTACGACCATACAATGCTTCAAATGGAGCCATTTGAATAGTAGCGTGATAACTATTGTTGTACGAGAATTCAACCAAGGTAAGTGCGAATCCCAGTTGCCGCCAAAATCGATTACGCATGACCGAAGCATATCCTCTAAGGTTTGGATAGTACACTCGGTTTGACCATCAGACTGAGGATGAAAAGCGGTGCTAAGATTAAGCTGAGTGCTAAGGGCGGATTGAAAGGTTTGCCAAAGGCGAGAGGTGAAACGAGCATCGCGATCCGAAATAATATCAAGAGGAGTACCATGGCGACTAATGATTTCATCCGTGTAGATACGAGCCAATTTCTCGACTTTGTAATCTTCACGAATAGCGAGGAAGTGCGCGGATTTGGTCAATCGGTCAATGATAACCCAAATGCTGTCATGACCAGACGAAGTACGAGGCAATTTTGTGATTAAATCCATGGCTATGCTCTCCCATTTCCAGACAGGAATTTCCAGTTGTTCGAGCAAATCAGAGGGACGTTGATGTTCTGCCTTGACTTTGGAACATGTAAGGCATTTGGATACGTAAAGAGCGATATTACGTTTCATCCCAGGCCACCAATAGGATGCACGTAAATCGTGGTACATCTTATCAGCTCCAGGATGAACGGAGTATCGGGATTTGTGGGCTTCATTCATCAAAGTAGACCGAAGATTGAGATGATCAGGAATCCAAATACGACTATGGTAGTAAAGAATACCATCGGGTTTAGCTTCGAGTGGGTTTTCGACTCCACAATTCAACTAGTCACTAAGGTTACCCTTGTTGATAACGGCAAATTGTGCTTAACGAATCAACTCGTTGAGTTTTCCCACGGCTTGGTAGCAACAAACACTCTTAACATGAGTCTTGCGACTAAGTGCATCGGCCACGATATTCGCCTTGCCAGGGTGGTAGCGAATATCACAGTGTAGTCGTTCAACAATTCTACCCAACGACGTTGACGCATGTTGAGTTCCTTTTGATCAAAGATATGTTGGAGGCTCTTATGGTCGGTGAAGACCGTACACTTTGTACCGTAAAGGTAGTGTCGCCAAATCTTTAATGCAAAAACAACCGCACCAAGTTCAAGGTCGTGAGTTGTATAGTTTTTCTCATGTATTTTGAGTTGTCTCGACGCGTAAGCGATTACTTTGTCTCGTTGCATGAGTACGCAACCAAGACCCAGGTTAGAGACATCGTAGTACACGACGAAATCGTCGTTCCCGTCGGGGAGAGTGAGGATAGGAGCATTACAAAGCATGTACTTGAGCGTTTGGAAAGATTCCTCTTGTTCGGGACCCCAAACAAAAGGTTTATCTTTTTGAGTCAAAGATGTCAAAGGAACGGCAATCTTTGAGAAGTTCGAGATGAAACGGCGATAATATCCCGCTAGACCAAGAAATGAACGAATTTCAGAGGGCGACTTAGGTGCAATCCAATTCTTCACAGCTTCTATCTTTGCAGGGTCAACATGAATACCGAGTTCATTAACGGTGTGATCTAAGAATTGAACCTCTTTTAGCAAAATTCGCATTTAGAGAATTTGGCATAAAGACGTTCGGTTTGCAAAAGCTGAAGAATGAGACGCAAATGTCGTCCATGCTCTTTTTTTCGTCTTGGAGTAGATTAGGATATCGTCGATGAATACAATGATAAAATAATCGAGGAAAGGTTTACACACTCGATTCATGAAGTCCATGAACACGGCGGGCGCGTTGGTCAAGCCAAAAGGCATGACCACGAACTCGTAATGCCCATATCGAGTGCGGAAAGCGGTTTTTTGTACATCTTCCTCGGAAACCCGAAGCTGATGATAGCCAGAACGGAGATCGATCTTTGAAAATCACTTCGCGCCTTGCAATTGATCGAATAGATCATCAATATGAGGAAGTGGGTATCGGTTCTTGACTGTAAGTTTATTGAGTTCATGATAGTCAATACACATCCGAAAGTGACCCATCTTTCTTTTTGACGAACAAAACGGGAGTGCCCCAAGGGGAAGTACTAGGGCGTATAAAGCCTTTATCAATAAGCTCTTGAAGTTGGCTTGATATCTCTTGCATCTCCGAGGGTGCTAGACGTTAGGGAGCTTTCGCAACAGGAGTTGCACCAGGGATAAGATCAATACGAAAATCGGCAGCTCGAGGAGGCGGAGGACCAGTAAGATCCTCAGGGAAAACAGAAGGAAACTCACAAATGACAAGAACATCACTTATGCTCGGACCTTTGTCTTTCTTTTCCACAACATGGGCGAGAAAGGCAAAGTACTCCTTACGCAAGTACTTGTTCGCTTTGATGCACGACATAAGTTTGAGATCTTTAGAAGGTTTCTCGCCGTAAACGTGTAGAGAATCACCTTGAGAAAGGGGGAGGCGAATAAATTTTTCTGTACAAACAACTTCGGCACGAACTCGTATAAGCCAATCCATGCCTACTATGATGTCGAAACTACCCATTTGCATGGGAATGAGGTCAATAGAGAACGAATGATCGTTAAGAATCAAAGAGCAACCAGAAAGAAAGGAATTAACGGAGATGGTTTTACCATTAGCGACTTCGAAAGCGAAAGGATTAGGCATTTTAGATCGTTCGCACTTAAGCAAAGGTTCAAATTCTAGCGATACAAAACTTCTATCGCGCCAGTATCAAATAGACATGTACCATAAATATGGTTCACAAGGAACGTACCAGTAATGACGTCGTTAGAGCTTTGGGCTTCAGCGGAGGTAAGCATGAAAGCTCACCCCTTTGCAGGCTCAGGCTGCTGCTGCTGATGCTTGTGCTGCTGGTTGAGAAGAGGACAAACATTGGTGAGATGGTTGGGATCGCCACATTTGTAACATGCTCGCACAGGAGCATTTTGGCGCTGAGGTTGAACTTGGTTTGGCCTAGGGTTAGGGATGATGGCTTGATTGTTTTGGGGTTGGCGACAATGGCTAGCGAAATGCCCCATCCTGTTACAGTTGGCGCATTTTCGACACGGGGTATTAGGGAGATGGTGGTAGGTGCAACGATCACACTTAGGCCAAGAGCCGGTGTAGTTTCGTTTGGGTGGATCATTGTTTTGGGTGGAGGAGATGGCATTTAAAGGTGTAGGGGCAGGCGGAGTGACAACCGCGTTGTTTTGAACAGGAGCCTTCCGCTTCTTGTTCTTGATGGGGTTCTTTTTAGCTTGAGGGGAGGTGATTCGGTAGTGGTGGTAGCGTTTGCTGTGGCTTGGTGCGCATGCTTCGCAGGAACCTTGTCGTATGGTCCCTGAAGGATGCAGTTGTGGTTAAGTTGGATGGTTATGTTATAGGCTTCTTCGAGGGTTCTAGGGGTTGTGGCGGCTACGTGATTCATGATCACAGGCGAAAGTGAACGAATAAGCTTAGCTATCGCCTTGGGAACCGTATCCACCTGTCCAGGACAGACAATGCCCAATTGTTTGAAGCGAGTGATCAGTCCTTCAGCATCGCTCCCCTGTTGGTGAGGTTCCAGAATTCGTTTTCGAGCTTCTGGGTCTCGTGGGGAGGACATAACTGATCTCTCATGAGCTGCTTGTGCTCTTCCCAAGTGAGAGCGTGGGCTCGCTCTGTAGTCCACCACTCGAGGGCTCTCTGGCGAAAGACCCCGGTAGCGTTAAGGCTTCAAAGTTCATCAGGGCATCCGCCCTGAAGAAAGGTAAGCTCCATCGCATCAAACCAATTGATCATGGCGGTGACACCGTCCATGCCAGTGAATTCTACCGGTTTACAAGCCATGAAATGCTTGAATTGGAAGGACGCTTTGGGGTTGTCGGTTTTAGAGTCGCAAAGGATTTGGGGGTTTCAGTGTTGATGGTTTGAAGCTGGCTAAGGATATCGGGTATGACACGGGCCATTTGATCAGCCATTTGCTCGGTGACAAGACCGATGAGCTCTTGCTTGGAGATGGAGTCCTCGTTGTTGTTGTTGTTGTTGGAACCCTTATTGGACCTCTTGGATTTCTTGGATGAGTTAGGAGAATTCATCTAGAGGTTCAACATAGAAGAAAAGGGATGAGACTTGATCATAATATGGAAAATAAGTTGTGCATTAATAAGCATGTATAAGGTTCAAGCATGGTTCACAAAGTTTGCATGAAAGTATCAAGTATTGCATGGATAATCACGTATAAATGCGAATAAGGAGTATAAATTTAGTGTGTTCACGGGGATTAATATTGTTCTTGATTGCGATAAACGTGCGAAATGTGTATCGGTTCGAAATGAATAAGGTAACAAGTATAAAATCACATAAAAATTGAGATAACATAAAAGTTTGGCTCAATAAAACATGAGATTGTTTCGGGTAGAGAAACGTCGACAATTCCAAAGTGAATTGAAGATCCTTTCTAATTAGAGAAACGTGCTTTGGCCTATAGGTAAAATACTCTCATCGAGAAGCGACTAACGGTATTTTACCCTTCCAGTTACTGCACGTCTCTAATCGATTAGAAAAGCGAAACTTTGGCGAGAGCAAAAATCGAGGAATGGGACTTAATCGACAAGGTGCGGGTTTCACCCCTAACTTGACGATCTCGTACCCTAAGTGTGGTTGTTTCTTACTAACGAGAAGCATATTCCGACTCGTTCGTAAGATCCACTAGAGCATGAAAGGGAAGTTTCCATCAAGACGTGGATATCACTCCTAACTTGATGGTATAACCTCGTGAAAAATCGAATACGCGGAATGAGGGATTTCACCAAAAATAATTTGTCAAAACCCATAAAAACAAATACCCATATCGATATCGATGTTGTTGGTCGGTACAAACTTAGTCCGTCAATGTACCATTATTTCAAATACAACTTCGTTTTAAATATAATTTATATCGGAATATCGAGAAAAAAATTAACACCAAAACATATTTATTTTTTTAAATAAAAACTAACGTACGAAAGTTATAAGAAAAAAAATAAAAGTATTAAATTAAATATATATTTTATTTATAGTATAAGAAAAGTAATCAAAATTTATAAAAAAAGGAAATAAAGAAATGGAATGTGAAGACAAATATTTACTGAAACAAAAAACAAATAAAAAGAAATATAATAAATAAAGAAATAAAAAAGAAAAGTCAAAACAAAGATTTATTAAAACTAAAAAACAAAAAAACTAAAAAGAAAAAGTGAAAAAGAAACCTCCTTTCATCAATCTAAAACTAAAAAACTAAAAAGAAAAAGTCAAAAACAAATCTCCTGTTTATGAATCTTACTGAAACAAAAAAAAATAAAAAGAAATATAATAAATAAAGAAATAAAAAAGAAAAGTCAAAACAAAGATTTATTAAGTGAAAAAGAAACCTCCTGTTTTGTAAGTCATTGGACCTATTTTCGTGCAAATCGCCTTGTTTACATCATGAGTGTCTTCAAGTGTATTGTGTAAAATGTCTTAGGAAAGACATTATGTAAATTTTAAGACCAAAAGATAAGGAAGAAGCAATGAGGAAGAATAAAGTTTTAACATAGCATAGGAATTGTCAAAATTGGACACTTAAACTATAGACTATGTCGAACAGGGCAATTCTACCTAATTCCCTATCGTTATGGCTCTGATACCAATCTGTCACACCCTAACCGATGGCGGGAAACATCAGGATGAGACGAAAATGAGATTACTCATTGCTCATAAATACTATTGGCAACAATATTTAAACAAAACCCATATTTCATTCATAATAGCATTGTCAAGTACATCGTTTGAAATCAAATACAACAATAACAAGTTAAAATTTGATACAACATTTCATAAACCTAACGTCTAGATGTGTATCTAAGCATCATCTCTACTCCAATTTCATGGCAAAGCTTCATCAACCTGTAACATGTTAAAAATACGAGTTCAATGCTAAGGCAAAGGCGAGTACATAAGTTTTTGTGATTACATAGCATAAGTATAAAAAGGTATAACTCGAATCCACATGGTAATTGTAAGCAAGGTTCATACTAATCATGCAATACTATATCAAACCCCGAGTTTCCACAAAAGTTTTAATGAGATCGAGCTTCCCTTGTCACAAAAGCGACAAGACTAAAACAAGTATGAGAATCTTAACATAACCCCGACGCGCGGTGTGCTACTCCCATAGCGCTATACATGTCAAGTTTGGCTAGCTAAGTTAATGATCAAGCATATATAATCAAGCGTATCAAGCATAACAAGTATTCATGTATAAGGATTGAGTATGTAAAAGCATGAGTTTCGTGATATGTGAATTTTGATAAGTAAACATGTTACAACCCAAAAGTCGTTAAAACGGTAAATGGGTTGAGTGTACTCACGGTTTTGCTAAGCGTTCCACTTAAGAAATCCCGAGAGCTTTGTTGTGATATTTAGAGTTTGGCACCTTGTCCTTCTACAAGAAGAACATAGGCATTAGTTAGGAGTGTAACGGTAGGTTTGGATTATTCGAGCAAGATCACATAAATAAGGATTAAAGTATTATGTATGAAAATATTCACTAAGACATAGCACTTGTTCTTAACACTATGATAACCCGAAAAGGGGTTGATATGGTTTCATAGGTTCGAGACCTATTAGAATCATGACAAGGAACTACGTACTTTAGTGATAACTTAATAACTTGATAGGTGATTATTTAGTCGTTATCAAGGTTTCGGTTTTAGGATTATATTATAGTCCATAATATATACATAATATCAAGTTCATGTAGGAGGTGGGAGGATGAACCATCCACTTTGGTACCTCTAAGTATACAAGTAAGTCAGGCATGGAGGTAGGATGATGAACATCCATTTAACCTCTTTATATGATTCACCACTACACGAGTTGTCATAGACAACAAGGAGGGTCATGAACAAGAACAATACAAGAATGAAATAACAAGAATTGAAAGTATGTCACCATAATATCAAGTAGCCAAGTGAATACAACCCGGAGAGCACATGAGGACACATGTCAACGGCTTGGCGGGGTTGTGACACTTTAGGACTAGTAAACTACTTGAGGTGATGATGAAAATCATCAAGTGATGTATGGTCTTAATGTTTAGGATAGCCAAAGCTAACCTTGGTGGACATACATGAACAAGTATATGAACTTGCATCACTTGTGAGCTAAATGCTCTATGAAAACAGAATTATTGTGAGGTTTAACCTCTTGTTTGAATGTCTCAACCTTGTTTTTAAGCCTAACCAACCACAAGAAGTGTAGTAAGGATTCGGACATAGGTTTGAGATGAGATAAACTCAAGTTGGATGAACATAAACAAGTTTTAAAAGATTTTGAAAACAAAACCGAAAGTTTATGGACATTTTCGGGGCATTTCCAGGTCTGGATTCTCCATGAAGAACCTATGAATTCAACCCAAAGATTATCCAAGTACGTAGGAAGAAGAATGAGGTGAAAAGACCAAGTTTTGAACAAGTTATGCTCACTTTTGTGAAGATGATACAATCTGCCCGAAAATCTGATTAGGAGTGTTCTTGAGATGATTTGAGAGTGATACTGGTGAGATTAGGAGGTTGTGAAAGTGTCAAATGGGTTACAGGGGAAGGGTTTAGGGTTGTTAGGAGGTGTTAAATGGAGGTTAGAAGGTGATTGGTGATGTTGTGGGTGTGTGGATCCATGCATTTTCGCGAGCCAAAACCAATGTGTCCCGCCCAGATACCCTTACGGACCGTAAAGGGATCCCCTTGCGGTTCATAAGGACCGGGCCGGGACATATCCTTTATATTTTGTTGTTTTAATTAATTTGGACGGGTTTGGACTATTTTTAAGGTTATTTTATGGACTTGTTAAGTATCATAAGGTATCATAAGCATAGGTAATGAGTAATAATGTATGCATATGTATGTATTGATCGATATCGAGTATAGGTATCATGCAGCAAGTATGTATTATGTATGAACGTTGCGTATTATCAAGTATCTCACGTATTCGAGTATTGGTACCATGTATAAGTATTGTATGAGTATGCGTAACAAGTATGGGGACAAAATGTATATTTCCATTATGATTCAAGTCTCACTTAGCACGATTACAATGAAATGAGAAATACGAATACAAAGACTTCCAAAAATAGAATTACAACACGAGCTTACTATAAATAGAAAGTATGAAGACGCGAGGCGTTACAAAGTGAGTATAGGTGATCGGCAAGAAGAGAGAGGGAAAGAATTCAGTGAGTAGTTGCCGCTGCGGAAAAGAGAAGGAGAGAAAGAGATGGTGGGACCCATACCCAAATCAACCAATCACATGTTTTTGTTTTTTATTTTTTTAATTAGTTTGCCTAATCTTAATTTAGGCATGCACCCCTTGTGTTTTTGGGTAATAGATAAAAAGTTTAGGCAAATTATGTCACAATTTAATTGGATGAAAAGAAACTTTACCTAAAGGAATTAGGCATGACCCCCTTCACCCTGAATGCTATAAAATACTACTTGTGTGCGATATTATTATATATATCAAATGCTATAGCATGTTTGCTATAGTGTTAATTTTTTGTCCTTTTCCTTTTTTGTCTTTTATGTTGTTTTCTTATTTTTTTTACTTTTCTTTTTAAATTTTAGTCACACCTTTATACTCTAGATATTCATATCGATCGAACAATGTTGATACTGTATTGGTGTTTAGTTTTTATTGTGTTCGAGCGATGTAAAACACATGTCTATATCTTTTGGTCATATTATGAATTCAGAATCTTTATTGGTGTTTAGTTTTATTGTTTTCGATCAATGTAAACACGTGTCGATGTCTTTTTGATCATATTATGACTTTATTTTATCTCTTTTTTGGTTGTTATAAAGAATGAGTGTTGGTACCGTAATAAAGCGAATAGATACCAACCGAATTTCCATCATTCATGTTGTCATTGTGTCTACGTTTCCATTTAAAATTTGTTAAAGTGAGTCGCCCCGCCGCGAAGCGCGGGAACTACCCTAGTTGATCTTAATTGTGACTGTACACTTACTTTTTACCTTCCGAGATTCTAACCACAATACAAATTTGTTTGCTTCTTTGCAATAAAGAAAATGATGAAACCGCAGTGTTAAATTTGACTTATAACCAAACTAGAATTGACGATCGCGCTTCTTGACGGGGTCGTTGAAGGTTGCTGGCATGATGTACTTGTTTCATGATATATTGATGACTTATCATGGATGATGCAGACTTTGATCTAAATGATGGTAAAAATAAATAATCAAAACGGTTAATTGAACATGTTTAAAGCTAAAAGTTAGCTTTAACTATAATAAGGTAAATAAAAAATGAGCAAGTAACATAATTAAGTAAATATATCTAGAGTTAAAAGTTAATTACAACTATAATAAGTTAAATTAATAATAAGAAAAATAACACAGATAAAAGAACAAATATTTGTTAAAAATAACTTTATTAAACTTCAAGGATCATATGGTAACTCTATTAAAGTTCGGGGGTCAAAACGTAAATTGTTTATTGAAAAAAAGAGTTATTATTAAACTTTCATATTATAAATCTATTAAAGTTCACATAAATACGTAAATCGTTTATAAAAAACTACTAAAGTTAAGAGTCATATGATAAATCTATTAAAGTTTTATGTTAGAAATGTAAATTAAAAAAAAACAATAATATTATAATTATTAAACTGTTAAAGAAAAAAATACAAATATTAAACTATTAAAGCAAAAGAAGTTAAAGGAAAAAAAACAAAAAAAAATAGTACTGTTCACATTTTTTTTGTTTGTATATATATAATATTATATATAATGTATAATAAATTAACTCTTACATTTTGAAACGAAACAGTCAACATTATGTTCTAGGAGGCAGTGAATCAGATCCTACATATGAAGCAACCAGAATGATATCTTGTGATGACATATATTCAAACCTTTTCTGAAGATATGAAAGTTCTCAAGAAAAGGAACCTTTCATATGTTTGTTAGTGGACGTCTTTGTAAGGAATCGCTATATGACCTGGCATTTTTATCATTTTAATGGGAAAAATGCTTCTTAACTAATGGGGGAAATATACTGGAGATGGAATGAGCAAATATTTTAGTAGTTTAGTTCGATTTACATTTAATTTAGGTCGTTAATATTCAGACACCCATCTTCTTTATCTCTCTTTACAGATAAATATACAGATGAGAGATAGATTAAAAAAGGGTGGGAAAATAAAATATTCAGTGTGGGAATAAGATTACGTAGTTAAAATACTCTAAAAGATGTAATAGTTAGTGATCGTAAGACTATACGGTGTGGTGGGGATTGAAGATATGGTATTATGCGACACGTGGACCACACGTCAGTGGCATGGTGTTAAAATGGACGGTTAGGGAGTGACGTGGTTAGTGTTCCTCTTCTCTCTCTCCTCTTCTCTCTCTATATAATATATATATATATATATATATATATATCGAGAGAGAGAGAGACATCAACCAATTATCACACACCAAAATCTACCTACCAATCAAGAGTACAACTCAAATAATCATTGCCCCTCACGCCAGTGGAAAACTCCAAGCCCTAAAATAAACGTCATGAATAACGCCGTTCCGGGGTTGTGTGTGTGGCGTGGTTTAAAAACAAAAATAATTAGTTATACTCACCAATCCCCATCTCTCTTTCTTTATATTAGGCACTAGCTATAAATGATTTTACAAGTCGTGTATTAATCTAAGGCTAGAGGGTGTGGTATAAAGCCCTACGGGCTTTATCATCCACATCAACGCCAAGTCACATAGGGGGCTTTAAAGTCTCTCCCTTTAAATTGAGTGCAATTGTTTAAAGACCCCTATTAAGCAAAATACAAAAAAAAATTAAAGGAAAATATTTGATTGATTGAAAAGAATAGGCCCCACATACACATCTCATTAGCGTTACTTACTGGACTGAAGCCCCTTCCATGGCGTTTCCCCTTTGGCGCCCAGGGGGTGGTTGATGGCGCCCCGGGGCGCTATACTTAGGGGGTGTTAGTTTTTTTAAGAAGCTCTTCCTGACCACTCTTCTGTGCCAAGAAGACCAAGGGCAGACATAGAGGTGCGTTTGTTTTTCAGAAGACATTTTATTAAAAAATGTATGCGCTTCCTCTTCTTAGAGAAGACATGGACTAGGAACTTCATACCTCTTCAAACCTCTTATCAAAACCCATCTGCACATTCTTTATCATTCATCATCATTCTCAAAACCCTAGCCCCCAAACCACCTTCCTCATTGCCGCCACCAGCCGCACCACCGCCACCATCTCACACCTCCGCCACCATCTCCTAGCCGCCACCAGTCGCACCACCACCACCCCTTGCATCACTTGCACAACCGCCAGCCGCACCACCACCACCCCTCGCATCCCTTGACCGCCAGCCGCCACCAGTCACCTCCGTCAGTCCCCACCGTCGTGCCTTCTCTCCCTCGTCCCCCTCTTTCTCTTTACAGCACTCTCTTTCTCTCTCCCTTCTGTTTCTCTCTCTACAATTAAAGTGGGTTGTGGTTGGTTATGGTGGGTTGTGGTTGTTTATGGTTATGGTGGGTTGTGGTGGTTCATGGTGGTTTTGGTGGGTGATGGTTGTGATGGGTTGTGATTGGTTATGGTTATGGTGGGTTATGGTTGGTTATGCTTACGGTGGGTTGTGGTTCACGGTGGTTATGGTCGGTGTTGGTGGATTGTGGTGGTTGTGGTGGGTCACGGTGGTTTTGGTGGGTGATGGTTATGGTGGGTTGTGGTTGGTTATGGTTATGGTTAGGTTACGCTGTAGACATTAACAAACAAACAGAGATTTCAGACCTTTGGTCCACCTCTTCTCTTGCAGATGCCTGCAAATGTGATCCGCAGACTTTTTACCTCTTAAAAAACAAACACAACTTTAGTGATGTGGCGGGGTGCCACTAAGCCACACCATCTAGCCTAATAAAATGTATATCTATTTTAACACGATCCTGTCGGCCACAAATATTAATTTAGATTCAATATTTTGAGAAAAAATTATAATGTAAAATTATGAGTTAAGTCACAAATTTATTGATTTATGATCTCGTCACAGCGGGAATGCTGACAAAAAAAATTGTTGCGAAAACAAGGAGAAGAAAATAATGTTATAAATTTATAACTCTAATTCATAATTTTACATTTTGAATCCATTCAGGCATTCACAGAATTATGAATCCGAATTCTAATTTGTATGTTCGAATGGTGTTTTTATATACATGTCGGATGATCTACCAAATAACAAAAAACTTATATGAATATTGAATCATAAAAAAAAAAAGTTAATCAATCCATATCTTTTTAGGAATTCAATGACCAAACACTTCTTATTTGATCTGACTTATGTGTATACATGTGTGTGCGGACTGGATATAGAAAAAAGATCTGTATGATAGCTTTAGAATCTGCCAGTGGTGGAGAATAAGAAATTTTATGGAGAATGTGGAGTTGTAAGTAGGATTGCAAAGTTTTTTTTTCTTTTAATCTAAATCCTATATAGATATAAGAATTGTAATAGATTTTGAGTTCTTATATGCGTACATGATCTTCGACCAAAGTGGTGATGCCAAATGGGTCTCTCGTTTATATTCTCCTTACAGGATTGTAATTGTCATGGACACATAGGTGATTTGAAAAGTATTTACTAAAATAGGTGTTTTTCTTTTTGAAAAAATTATTTCTCACTCTTAATTTTATTGGATAAAAACAATCTGAATAAAAGTATTTTTTTAGAGTTAAAAGTAGTTTCTAAATTTTTTTTTTGGTTCATAAAATTAAAAAATGTTTTAAATGTTTGTTTTCTAATTCTTCTATACGTAGTCCATGTTAGCTTTTTTTTAACTAGTTATTTCATAGTGTTGTTATTCATTTAGAATTATTGTTCTAATTCTTTAAAACTTGTTTTTTTAAAAGCTTTTGCTTTCCTTTAAATATGTGGTATTTAAAACTATTCCACTTCCTGGGTCAAATGCGTTTAGTGGCATTTAAATCGTATCTTTATGAATCCTTATAACATAACTCGTTTTAACGAATACAGATTATTAGTTTTAATACTATAAATTTTCAGATAAAAAATAGTATCTTATATAAGTATAAGCTTAGAAAATAGTCATATTAATAGAATGTTGTGAAAGACTTATAACAAATATATCAGTAAGAATATTATTTATGGTTTTAAGAAATCTAGAAATAATATTTAATATTGTCCTCTTGTAGAAATCTTCACATGATACCATACCTGTATATGCATATGAGCCAAAAAAAAAACAAATAATTTTTTGGTTTTAATGTTTAATTTAAAAAATAAAAATAATTAAGACACAATGGTCTTAAAAATATTAAATAAATCGTTTAAAAACACATTTTGTTTTGATCGTGACATTTATAAAAAATGTGTTTTTAAATAGTGTATTTTTATTTTCTATTAAAAATTCTTTTTCTACTACATATTTAAAAAAGCAAATGCTTTAAAAAAATAGTTCTAAAGCAATTAGAAACACATCATGAAAGAATGTCTCTATAAAATAACCATTTGAAAAAAAGCTAAAACAGAGCCTACCTATAGAAAATTTATAAAAAGCATTAAAAACATTATATAAAATTTTGTGATCCAACAAAGTATTTCAAAAATTTTATTAGAAACATTTTTTTAACTCTTAAAGAGAATACTTTTATAGAAATTGTTTTAATCCAACAAAATTAGGAGTGAGAAAAAGTAGTTATTGAAAAAACACTCATTTTGGTAAATATTTTTCAAATCACTCATTTTGGTAAATAAGTTTTCCACAACACCATTTTGGGAAAAAAACTCTTAGATGCGTACATGATCTTCGACCAAAGTGGTGGTGCCAAAAGGGTCTCTCGTTTATATTCTCCTTACAGGATTGTAATTGCCATGTTTATGTCATGGACACCAAATTAATGCGTTTAGACGGTAAGATGTACATATAAGGGGGTAGGGCGTCCATCACTCACCCCTCACTCATCACTCACAACATCCAATCATCATACGCCACGTCATCGAGTCAAATTCTGTCACTAATGATGGATTTTACTAGGGGTGCCCATCACTCAATCACTAGTGATGGGTTTTTTTTTCTTTTTTTTTTAAATTATAAATTAACAATACAATTTTAATTTATAAATTTACAATAAAATTTTAAATTATAAAATAGTGGAATGTAAGGTTGGTTTTGATAGTGTTAGGTTTGAAATTGTGGAAATTGTTGGGTTTGAATCGGTGGGTTTGGGTCGGGTTCGTCTTGCAACCGAAATCTTGTAAAGATTAGCTCGAACCCTTGGTCGTACATGTTTTTTCTTCGAACCCAAACCTCGTTTGCTTGAACCTTCCATTTTTGGTTGGATTGTAATTGGTTTTTTATAAAATTTTGTATTGGTAGATTGTATTTGGAAGATTGTATTAAAAATATTTGAATATATATATTTATTAACAAATAAATCCACCGGTAAAAAAAAAAAGCAAACAACGGTAAAAAAAACGGTCACGGATTTGAATTCCACGCCTGTTCCACAAAACGCGTTAATGCATCCACACGTTGTGGATGAAGGTGGTGGTCATGTATAACGCAATACAACGCGTTATGTGCTTTGATCACGGGGGCGCCTCGTGTTGCCTAAGACCGCGGGGTATGGGCGTCGGTTGGGGGCGGGGTTGTCCTTCAACGCCAGCTTTTCACCCCGGGTTGGCGTTGGGCATGGCGTTGCCCCTTTGGGTGGGTATTCTGACTAGCATGGGGGCAGTGTAATAACCCGCTTCCTCGCAAGCTCGTCACTCTCGTTACGCCTAGCACCAGAGATTCGGATCATAATGTAACCTAAATCGCTTACTACGCTATATCGCATATTTTCGCACCACATCGCACATCATAACGCTTACACTCATATCGCACTCGCTAAATACTATAAACTTTGCGTGAAGTTTCCAAGGCTATCTGCTCGCTTAAACTACAACGGACTCTCGCAAGACTTGGGAACAAAGCCGCATGCTATCTCGCTTACTTATTGAATCTTAACTTAATTTAATCGATTAATACGCTTAACACTTTGCTAAAACGCTTAATATATCTATCTAATACGAACCGAATCGTCAAACGAACGCCTAACGCGAAATTAACGAACAAAACTTAGGCAATAGGTCAAGTTCGGCCGAACTTGGTAGGCAACAAAAAGTTTCTATCAATTAATAAGTTCGCTCGAACTTGAACCATTCAAGCAGAACTGGCCAAGTTCACTTGAAATGGAGTCAAGTTCGCCCAAACTTGATCTCAATCAGCCATATCTTCACCTCACCTATAAATACCCAGCTCCTTCATCATGCTCCCCTTCCTGACCAAGTTCGCTCAGAGCTCCCCCGATCGAATACTTTCGTTTTCTAAGTAAGAATCAACCCGTTTTCAAGCTACAACAACTTTTACAATGATTTTGCACAAGGTTTTACCTTCGATTTCATCAAAACTCTTCTATTTACGAAAATCTTCATCTTTTTATGCAAAACTTCTGGTTTTTTTTTTCACTTAGATCTATACTTAGATCTAAGTAAAACCCTTTTAAACATCGATTTTCACACAAAATACGGACTAATGACATATGTTTCTTTCACTTTAAAGTGGAAAAGAGGCGTTGTCAAGCAAAATACTCAGACCCGGAAGCACAGGGACGAAATCATCACTTTGCACAAACTGGACTAACTCGTACGAACCATCAAGTTCACCCGGATTAGTCCGAGTCTCTGTAAAATGTCTAAAACTCGCTCCAAAAGACCTCTCCAGCCTAGGTTCTGCTCAGTAGCTTAAGGTTGGAGGGATGGACACCCGATTTCCTCAGCAATGACGCGAAAACGCACGAATTGGATGCCAAAACAGTCAAGTTCGCTCAGAAAACATCAAGTTCGCTCGAACTTGTCACCAGATTGGTGACCAAGTTCGCCCGAACTTTCTTAAAACCTTCAACAATTCAATCGAGTTCGCCCGAACTTGTGTCAAACTCAACCAAACAAGGCAAGTTCGCTCGAACTTGCTAGTTTTCTCATGAAACCAGACAAGTTCGCCCGAACTTGTACTTTCAGCCAACCAAATAGTCAAGTTCGCCCGAACTTGTACCAAATCCAAGAGATTTGGTACAACTTCGCCAGAACTTGTACTTTGCTCCTTCCCGTTTCGACGGTTTCAACAATTCGGCAGACTGATGCACTTTTGTTCGATTACAGGCTGATCCGGCGCCCCATTCCATCTACATTAGACCCCTCTCTCTCTAATCGCACCAACTGTGAGTATACTTGACCCATTTTCGCTTTAATGCATTGGGTGTAACATACGTTCCTATCGAAGTACACGATACACGCTAAACTGATTTATCACACATGCGAATATCTGTTATACATATTTATACGTGATGCTACGAACATGTAAACTAGGACACATTTTTGTTAACTCCACCTTAGCTAGTATGGTACTATAGTTTGGTTAACACCCACGGGGTCTAGTTAGGAAGGAACACATTGTGCATCGCATCCTTCATCGAGAGCTTAACATGTGAAATTTGTCTTGTGAGTTTATATGTTATGTTTATCATGATTATGTACGTGGATATTCGCGACACTTTTATCTACTATGCTATTATATCAAAACCTTATGCTCGCCAATACATTTTTTTTTGACAATTATTTTAACGTATGTTGCAGGTTAAAGATTTCTACTAGTTGCAAATAGACTTAGGGTTTAGCTTAGAAACTCATAATAAAATTGTCATCGACATTATGAATTATTTGAGGATGTTTGAGTTTGTAATGATTATGGAATGATTTTATGTTGATTGTATGGGAAATTAACGCTTAAATATTGTCATTTAAAAATAGTTGTTATGGATTCTCTCGAACAATCTGAACCGCTTAGTGCGCGCCCTGATGATTCCGCTATCGGTTGGGGTGTGACAGATTAGTATCAGAGCCATAACTATAGGGAATTAGGTAGAACTGCTCTGTTTGACCTAGTCTATAGTCAGGACACCAAATCAAAGCGTTACTCATCGATAAACGGCCGAAACTAAGCGCACTGACAAGTTCGCCCGAAGTTGGGGCAAGTTCGCCGAGATTGGCCAAGTTCGCCCGAACTTGACAGTTCGCCCGAACTTGACCAAGTTCGCCCGAACTTGACCAAGTTCGCCGAATGACCAAGTTCGCCGAAGTTGTCAGTCCCCTCTCAAGACATATAACAAGTTCGCTCGAAGATCAAGTTCGCCCGAAGTAGTACAACTTCGCCCGAACTTGATCCAACATCATCGAACCGAACTTTTAAACTACATACGTTTTTCCTAAGCTAACACAATACGCGTGAAGAACGCTCGTATCACACAAACAAGTCGATTTGTCGAGATTAGGTGTGAAAACTGCAAACTCTCGACGAATCACTCACTCTGCGTATTCTCATTTGCACGAAACTGTTTGTTAAGATAGGAGTAATATCCACATCTTAACGGAAATTTCCCATTCTATCTGGTGGAAGCCTCCTGATGGGTCCAGGAGGTAAAACCACAATTAGGGATTCGGAGTTATCAAGTTAGGGGTGAAATCCGAACCTTGAAAACTCGTCCCAGTCAACGATTTTCAATCTCACCAAAGTCTCGATTGTTTCCAACGCTTTGGGATGCGTAGTAACCGGAAGGGTAATGTCGTTAGCCGCAGGGCGGTGGGAGCATTTACCTATTAGGCCAGAGCGTGAGCCCGAACTCGGCGGAAAGATCGAATCACTTTGGGTAGTCGCTGTCTCAAAACCCAGGACACTCCATTGATTTTAAGCCCGCAATCGTTGATTTTACGCATCACCGATTTTCATGTGCTTCGCGCACATTTTAACAAATTTTAAACCTTTTACGTTTTCGATTTGTTGCTTTTCGCTTACCGCTTTCGCTTATCGCTTTATCGCTTTCATCTTGCTATGTTATATGCACAACTCGCACAGCCATCGCAATCCAAAACAAGAGCTAATACTCGCAACATAACTAAATCATAACAACCCTCTTAAGCGCGTCCTCGCTTTATACCGCCAATATATACGTATCTATATATAAATACATATATAGTATGTGATTACACGTGCTTATGTGAATACATGAGAATTTAGGAAATATATATTTTACTATGTGGCTCCTATGTGAGTCTTAGAAATACGTATTAGCTATAACAAGTTTTTAACGCGCTAAATCGCATCGCAAATACTAAATCATTATGATCGAATCTCATTCCAAATCTCTTTGTTCAGATGTCTTCGAACGCTTCCAACTCGCGACGTCAAGCCCGAAGAAACTCCGATAAGAGGATCGCTTCGCTTGTGGCCAAGGTCATTCCTCAAATCATCACCCAAGTTCAAGCCCTCAGCAACTCTCAGACATCGGAAGACTCTAAGCCCGACGCACCGAAGTCTACTTTCTCCTAGAAGCAATTCAAGGCTTGTGACTGGATGGTCTTCACAGGTGAAGGAAGTGTGTCTCAAATGCTCCAGTGGTTTGATGCCATCGAGGTTACCTTCGTCAGAGTGGGTGCCCAGAGCATTTTCATACCACATGCGCTACCAGAGTATTTCAATCTCGAGCACTCGACTGGTGGACAGCCAAGCGCATCAAACGTGGAACGACGCAGCTTACGCACTATCATGGGAAGAACTGAAAGAACTTATGAAGAGAGAGTATTGCCCTCCCCACGAAGTCCAAAAGCTCGAGAACGAATTCTGGAAAATCAAGCAAGTCGAAGGTGACAACGCGGCTTCACAGCAAGGTTTAAACAGCTTAGCATCATCTGCCCAAGCCAGGTCGGACACTCCTGAAAAGGCTATCAAAAAGTACATGCGTGCTTTGCCTGATTGTGTGGGCGATTTTGTCGAAGCTGCAAGATCGGCTACCATCGAAGAAACCTATCAGTTAGCCGCGGAAATCAACGACAAAAGAGTCTTGGCTGGATTTTTCTCCAAGGATTTCACCAAGAAGCTGAACCAAGCGACTGTTGAGCTGTCTGACGATGACGATGAGGACGTACCACCGTAAGCTGCCGCGGAGCCTAGCAGCAAGAGAAAGAGCTCGAGTTTCAACTACTCTGCAACTGAGTAGCTCAACCCTGAACCTCTTCAGATAGTTGCACCTCTTCCAAGGCGTGCCTACACTGGACCTTTTCCCCAGTGTCAGATGTGTACCTATCACCACCGGGCCAAAGCCAGCTGCCGCTACTGCATCAATTGCGACTGTTACGGCCACCTCACCAGCCACTGCCGCACAAGACCACGACAACCCAAGATGCTAGCACTTCCCGCACCAGAGGCACCAGCAGCCACAGCCCCAGCAGAAGAAGACATCGACATCAACATCGACCAGGCACATGATGACGTCCTCAATGGTACGAATTTCGACGCTATTACTTATGCTTTATAATCTATTATTCGTTGTCGCTTCAATATAGGACAACGTATTTCTATCTCGAGTCCTCGCACTTAGTCTAAGCTCACACACTAGCTATTATTACTAATGTTATATAGTATATCACGATATAATACATTTTTGCCCCTACTACGCGCCTTTAAAACGAGTTACGATAAACATGCAAACACCAAACTAATATGGGTGCACACGGGATTATCTTGTGGTCTGCACGAGGATCGTAACGAGTTCTAATGGTACCCTAATGTTAAAAGCATGGTTAAAACCTGGTGGATACACCGCTGGTACTTCCTATATATAAGCGTTTTAACCATGTCGACAAAGCGCGACACCTATCCACGGGACGGGGGCGGTGTGGTTAAAGTATGGTGGATACGCCGCTAGTACTTCCTATATATAAGTGCTTTGCCATGCTAACAAACTTCCGTGGAGACGTGCCATCTGTAGTTGAAGTTATTAGACCTTCTATATTATGATGATTATTTTCACATGCTAAACTCCTTCGCGAAGGCGTAACATCTCATCGCTTCTTGATCGCGCAAACGCTAGATACCCCGTGAATCTACAGCAACGCAATCACACTATCGCAGGGATTTACCTCGCATCGCTTATCGCTTATCGCTTGTCTCTTATTGCGTATCGCTTATCACTTATCGCTCTCAAAGCATAATGCAATCGCATCGCTTATCGCTTCCCCATCCAGACGCTCAAACGCCATATCTTCGCGTATCGTCTTTGCTTCGTGACGCTTTAACGCTTAGCCCATCTCTCGTTCTTACCGCTGCGCTATTCCAATCGTCAATCTATCCATGTCATGTCGGCACACATGACATCACTCCACTGGACGGAGGCGGTATGGCTAAAACATGGTGGATACGCCGCTGGTACTTCCTGTATATAAGTGTTTTAGCCATATTAACAAACTTCCGTGAAAGGATGCCATGTGGGGTTCGACGTTATTCAAGCCTCATAATTTCTTGGTCCAACCCTTCACCACCTGGACCAAGGATACCGAAATCTATCCATATCGCGTTAACACAACTGACATCACCCACGAGACGGAGGCGATATGGCTAAAACATGGTGGAAACACCGCTTGTATTTCCTATATATAAGTGTTTTAGCCATATTAACAAACTTTCGTGGAAGGATGCCATGTGGGGTTTGACGCTAACTAAACTTTTTTGATACGTTAAATTTTATTTTTACCTTACGTTTTGAAAACAAATGGAATTTTTTCTAAATGCTGTGAATTTTTATTAAAACCTTTGGACAAGTAATATCCTTCTTACGACGTGAGTGTAAATCGACTCAACCTAACGCCGCGTTGTGAGAAATTTTTCATAAATCGAGTTTCCTTCGAAAACCTTTTTGTAATAGTTTAACAAAAAAAATTCGAAAACTTAAAAACATTTTTGGATCGCCAGCTCGTGAGTTATCAACCGCGAGTCAATTAATTCGCTTTTACTCATCGACTCTTTACACCTTCGAGACGCTTTCACTCGTCAGCACTCGACCAACCGCTCGTTCATCCTCGACTTACGCTAAACATCTTACCGCTGTCTATCGCTATCTATTCGTGTCAATTCTCAAGTCTTCCTTTCGAATAAATTTCGGGACGAAATTTCCTAAAGTAGGGGAGACTGTAACAACCCGCTTCCTCGCAAGCTCGTCACTTTCTTTACGCCTAGCACCAGAGATTCAGATCATAATGTAACCTAAATCGCTTACTACGCTATATCGCATATTTTTGCACCACATCGCACATTACAACGCTTACACTCATAACTACAACGCGACGCTCGCAAGACTTGGGAACAAAGCCGCATGCTACCTCGCTTACTTATCGAATCTTAACTTAATTTAATCGATTAATACGCTTAACGCTTCAGCTAAAACGCTTAATATATCTATCGAATACGAAACGAATCGTCAAACGAACGCCTAACGTGAAATTAACGAACAAAACTTAGCCAATAGGTCAAGTTCGGCCTAACTCGGTAACACCAAGTTCCCCCGAACTTGTTCAGGCAACAAAAATCTTCTATCAATTAATAAGTTCGCTCGAACTTGAACCATTCAAGTAGAACTGGCCAAGTTCGCCCGTTGACAAATTTGGATCATCCAATACTCAACCATATCTTCACCTCACCTATAAATACCCAGCTCCTCATTCATGCTCCCCTTGCTTACCAAGTTCGCTCAGAGCTCCCCCGATCGAATACTTTCGTTTTCTAAGTAGAATCAACCCATTTTCAAAGTACAACAACGTTTTACAACATTTTGCACAATGTTTTACCTTCGATTTCATCAAAACTCTTCTATTACGAAAATCTTCATCTTTTTATGCAAACCTTCTGTTTTTTTTTCACTTAGATCTATACCTAGATCTAAGTAATACCCTTTTAAACATCGATTTTCACACAAAATACGGACTAATGACGTATGTTTCTTCACTTTGAAGTGGAACAAGGCATTGTCAAGCAAAATACTCAGATCCGGAAGCATAGGGACGAAATCGTCACTTTGCACAAACTGGACTAACCCGTACGAACCATCAAGTTCGCCCGGATTAGTCCGAGTTTCTTTAAAATGGCTAAAACTCGCTTCAAAAGACCTCTCCAGCCTAGGTTTTGCTCAGTAGCTTAAGGTTGGAGGGAATGGACACTCGATTTCCTCAGCAAACGACGCGAAAACGCACGAATTGGATGCCAAAACAGTCAAGTTTGCTTGGAAAACATCAAGTTCGCTCGAACTTGTCACTAGATTGGTGACCAAGTTCACCTGAACTTGCTTAAAACCTTCAATAATTCAATCAAGTTCGCCCAAACTTGTCCAATTCTCAAGAAAATCATAAAAATTCGCCCGAACTTGTGTCAAACTCAACCAAACAAGGCAAGTTCGCTCAAACTTGTCTCGTTTTCTCATGAAACCAGACAAGTTCGCCCGAACTTGTACTTTCAGCCAGCCAAATATTCAAGTTCGCCCGAACTTGTACCAAATCCAAGAGATTTGGTACAACTTCGACCGAATTTGTACTCTGCTCCTTCCCGTTTTGACGGTTTCAGCAATTCGGAAGACTGATGCACTTCTGTTTGATTACAGGCTGATCCGGCGCCCCATTCTATCTACATCAGATCCCCTCTCTCTTATTTTCGCTTTAATGCACTTTTGGGTGTAACATACGTTCCTATCGAAATACACGATACACGCTAAACTGATTTATCACACGCGAATAGTTGTTATACATATTTATACGTGATGCTAGGAACATGTAAACTAGGACACATTTTTGTTAACTCCACCTTAGCTAGTATGGTACTATAGTTTGGCTAACACCCGACGGGGTCTAGTTAGGAAGGAACACATCGCGCGTCGCAGCCTTTTTCGAGAGCTTAACATGTGAAATTTGTCTTGTTCGTTTATATGTTATGTGTATCATGATTATGTATATGGAAATTCGCGACACTTTTATCTATTATGCTATTATATCAAAACCTGTATGCTCACCTATACATTTTTGTATTGACCATTATTTTAACATATGTTGCAGGTTAAAGATTTCTACTGTTGCAAATGGACTTAGGATTTAGCTTAGAACTCATAATAAAATTGTCATCGACATTATGAATTGTTTGAGGATGTTTGAGTTTGTAATGATTATGGAATGATTTTATGTTGATTGTATGGGAAATTAACGCTTAAATATTGTCATTTAAAAATAGTCATTATGGATTCTCTCAACTGATCTGAACCGCTTAGTGCCGCGCCCCGATGATTCCGCTATCGTTGGGGTGTGACAGGCAGGGTGACTTGGCTGGCTTTGGTTGGCTGGTCCAATATGGTTGGCTTTGGTTGGCTACTTTAATTAAAAGAAAAATCCATATGGTTGGCCACGCCACACCATGCCCCTCCACACCCTACTTTTTTGGGTGGCCTAGTGGAGCCACATCTGCCACGTGTCGTGCAAAGCCACCAACCCAAGCCCCCCACACCCCACGGTCTAAGGTAGCATGCATATCAACAAAGTGTAAAAGTAGCCATCTAGAACTCACCCGGGAGTTTATTTTGCAGTATTAGCAGCTTTGCTCTAACCCTTGAGTACTAGTCTGTAAAAGATTCATAGAAGTCATGTGAACCTTCACTTATAAAACTTAGCAAAGTGTACGATTTTCATATGCTGGTGAGATTTAACTTTCCCATGTCGCAATGGTTACCCACTACATGCTTGTCACCAAACTTAATATTTCACTCATCGTAACATTACGCCATTAATATATTTCGTTAACATGACACACTTTGCGTTGTGCATACTTATCGTTGGGTGCAACATTCAAATGGAACCAATATTTCGCTGGTTTTTACATTTTATTAAGATCATACTATTTGTTGGATGGCGTGGCGAAAGGTACCTAGCACCTAGTCGTATAACAATGGGGGTTGTGCTAGATCTTGCTTTGTTTAGTGTAAAATCCTAACTTTATCCTTGGAAATGCATTAAAATAGTTCCTTAACAGTTCCACGCATAAAACATAAAACACATGTAACTTCTTATGTGATTCTTACCTTAAAACCGCGAGTAGTGAAACCCAAGCTTCCACGCGATAAGAGTTGGTGAAAACAAGCCCGTTTCGGTTCCAAATGGAGAAAGCGACTAGATGACGTGAACGCCACACGACCCGTGAACCTTTGGAGTTGTTCTCTGGTTTCTCCCTCCAACTGCAAGGATGAAGGTGAGAAATTAGGTGGATGGTGTGCATGGCTCCTTCTATATTGGCTCTTTATCATGTACAATTACCATAATGCCTTTCACAAGCTAGCCTTTTCCTTTCTATGTACTTACTTGAGCTTTCATTCCTTTAAGCCCAAGTCTTATTTAATATTAATAATAGAAGACATGGCGTTATAACTCTACTCCTCTTACAATAAGTTTCGTCCCGAAACCTATTATTAGTTAAATAACCATGGGTTAAATTGCTTCATTTCACAATCGGATCCCACGTGGCTTTCAACCCTTTTCGATCCTTCGATGAAAATTAGTTGTTGTATCACTTTGTTCTTCAATCGTGTTTTCCTTTCTATCCGGTATTGCTACTGGTTCCTCAAAATAATTTTGTCCTTCATCAACTTCAATTTTGTTGGTTGGTACATGTGAGTCTTCATCATCTAGAAATTTCATTAAATAAGATACGTTGAAAGTTGAATGAATTCCATTCAACTCGCTAGGCAATTCCAATTTGTAGGCTTCCACAATTTGTGTTATGATTCCAAACTGTCTGATATACCTCGAACTTAACTTTCCTCTTAGCGGAATTGTAAAATTCCTTTCTTCTATTGCTTTACATCTTTTATCTACGTAAAACTTTTTCCTATCCTTAGTCGCTTGCATGTATGTTTTTGATCAGTTGTTGTTGTAATGACTTCCAAGCTTCCCAATTTTTTTCCGGTCTTTCCCTAACATATGAACATTCTACATCTCCTTTGATACAACATCTCGTAGGGTGGAATACCAATGCTAGCGTGAAACTATTGTTGTAGAAGAATTTAGCTAAGGGCATATGACTATCCAAGCTTCCTCCAAAATCAATAATGCATGCTCATACCGTATCTTTGAGGGTTTGTATGGTCCTTTCTGAATGATAATCAGTATGTGTATCCTTGTCCCCATTTCATCATGAAATTCTTCCCAAACTTAGCTATGCCAAATTTCATATGCATATGTCTCGCAGATTGGCAAGAGGTGCATGAGATCCATGAGAATATGATCTCATTTCCCTTCCGCCATGGCTAATGGCTGATTCCAAACTGTCTGATATACCTCGAACTTAACTTTCCTCTTTAGCGGAATTGTAAAATTCCTTTCTTCTATTGCTTTACATCTTTTATCTACGTAAAACTTTTTCCTATCCTTAGTCGCTTGCATATATGTTTTTATCAGTTGTTGTTGTAATGACTTCCAAGCTTCCCAATTTTTTTCCGGTCTTTCCCAACATAATTTACATCTCCTTTGATACAACATCTCGTAGGGTGGAATACCAATGCTAGCGTGAAACTATTGTTGTAGAAGAATTTAGATAAGGGCATATGACTATCCAAGCTTCCTCCAAAATCAATAATGCATGCTCATACGTATCTTTGAGGGTTTGTATGGTCCTTTCTGAATGATAATCAGTATGTTATCCTTGTCCCCATTTCATCATGAAAATTCTTCCCAAACTTAGCTATGCTAAATTTCATATGCATATGTCTCGCAGATTGGCAAGAGGTGCATGAGATCCATGAGAATATGATCTCATTTCCCTTCCGCCATGGCTAATGACTGAATCCATCCAAAGGCTTTTGGTGTTTAGCCTTGACTTACAAACACGTAAGGCATTTATTCATGTAATTGGTTAACATTAGAGAATTGGTTTATTCTCTTCTTTAATTCCTAAATGACATTCTCTTGATCTAGGCCCCAAAGAAACATGACTTTTTTTGTCAATTTAGTTCACGGTGTCGTCGTCTCGAGAATCCATGAACGAACCTTTTATAGGATCCTGCCAAATTGAGGAAGCTACGAACTTCCGAATGTGTGTTTGGAGGTTTCTACTACATCACAACTTTGCCTTTATTGAGGTCTACCATTATCCCACCTGGATTAATCACATGGCCCAGAAAACTGTACTTCACTTAGCGATAATGCACATTCTGAAAACTTAGCATATAACTTCTTTTTCCTCAAAATTTCCAACACTTCCTTGATGTGACAGGCATAGTTATATTCTTTTTTTAAACATATTAGAATATCATCAATAAACATGATCATTGATCTGACTAATATCGATTGATATACCTGATTCACTCCATGAATGTTGTAGGGGCATTAGTTAGTCCAAATGACATCACGACTAACCCGTTATGTCCATAGCGTGTTCGGAAGGTTATTTTTCAAATGACTTGTTCCCTTACCTTCAACTAATGGTAACTAGGCTTGAGATCAATCTTGGAAAACTAGCTTGCTTCTTGTAATTGGTCAAATAAATTATCGATTCTATGCAATGGGTACTTGTTCTTCACTATGAGTTTATTTAACTCTTGTTAATCAATAAACATATGCATCCATCTTTTTCTTCATAAATAATATTGGTGCACAAGAAGGGGAAATACTCAGCCGTATAAATAGCTTACCAGGAACCCTATTTCCTTTAGCTTGTGTTGTTCTAGTAGGCTTACCATTAGCAATTTCTACATGACATACCTTCTTCATCCTTATAACTTCACCATGCAATTTATCGCAAAACCAAGCAGCGATAAAACTCATACTTGCACCTGAATCAAAATGACTTAACGCGGGAAGATCATTTATCAGAAAACGTACATGTCACTATATCATGGTTAGCCACAACTTCTTCCTTGATCATGGTGAAAGATTGAGTTTTGGCTTTTAGTTTCCCGCCATCACTCTTATCCCTTGTCTTCTTAGTTCCTAAGCTTATTGCCCTCAATTTCTTGCACTCCTTGTTGTGATATCTAAATCCACCATAGTTATGACATTTTTTTTACTTTAGGGCAGTCACAGAAGAAGTGTCTTGATTGCCCACATTAGTAGTAGAGGTTTGTCTACACAAGCACTCACCCAAATATTTTTTCAACATTTCCTACATAGTTCAATTTCCTCAACTCAAACTCTTTTAATCTGGGGACAAGCAGGTACCATGCATATCAATCCAAAATATTGAAAACTATAAATGTGGGCATCCAGAACTCACATGGGAACTAACTTCGTAGCATTAGTAACGTACGATTTGACCCTTGAGTCCTAATCAACCAGTCAAAAATTCATGTAAGTCTCGCTAACCTTTATTCTTAAAATTTGGTGAAATGTCAGATTTTCGTATGCCAACGATATGTGACTTTCCCATGTGGCAACATGTCGCAACTATATACTTGTCGCCAAACCTAACATTTTGTTGTTTGTAACAATACGTTACTAATACATTTCACTAACATGACATACTTTTCGCTGAGCATATTTATCATTGGGTTCAATATTTCATGGGAGCCAATATTTTGCTAGGATCATCTATTCACTTTAAGGCTTGGCGAAATGTACGTGGAACCCTAATCATACCACAAAGGAAACTCTACTATATCTAGCTTTGTTTGACGTCAAAATCCTAACCTTATCATTGGAACGGCATTATAACTGATCCATAACATTGTTCCATGTGTAAAACATCAAAAACATGTAACATTTTACGTGATTCTTACCTTAAAGATGTGATGAGTTAAACCCCAGCTCCGAGCATTAAACCTTGATGAAAATAACCCCCTTGAGTTCCAAATGGATAAACCAATTAGATGTCATGAACCCGAATGCAAACCACATGACACGTCAACTTTTGGACCTTGTTCTTCAGTTTCTGTCTCTCGCTTTCTCGCTATAACATGTAAGGATGAAGGTGAGAAATTAGGTTGATCGTTTGCATGCCCCCTTCTATATTAGGTCGTTAATGTACCATTACCAAAATGCCCTTCATGGGCTAGCCTTTTCCTTTCCATGTACTTGGGTTTTCATTCCTTTAAGCCCTAGTCTTTTTAATATTAATAATTAAAATTGGGTCGTTAGAGTGGGCAAAACACTGAATAAGATACGTCTATATCCTTGATCTCTAACCTTGGTCAAATTCATAATATATCGAGCATATAATTCATTATCTTATTTAAAGCTAACGGAAATATTTCCATTATATGAACAAGACTAATAAATCGCTCTTTACCAAGATCCAATTAATCAATATATCCGGTACCGCATCCATTTGTTCATTTTTAGACACATCCCTCGACTTGCCAACTCATATAGATAACATATAATCATATTCTTCACAAATTTGTCTTTAGTACTTGATGTGTAAAGCAGTTAATGACTTCCTTTTGGATTGCTGGAGACGTTATTTGGTTATTATTTGGAATTTTTCTTCATATAATCTTAGCAATGGATTCATTTATTTCCTCAAACAATTTTATAAACTCCAATAAATGTCCTTTATTATAGGATTTTTCGAACTCATCATCACCATGTAAAGACCATTAAGTAAACCTTTAGAAAGCATCACTTAGTATATAATCGGATCTTTTTCTCTCTCTTTATTTTTCATTTCAGTTTTGCTTTTCAATTGCAACATGCATAGATTGATTTTCTAACAAAGTCTTCACATTTTTTGTGTATTGCTGTGAAATTATTCTTATCATCAACATGGACCATAGTTCTTCTGTATGTTTTGTTCCAACACTTAACACCATCACTCAAATGTCCATCCCTTTTACCGCATTCCTTAAATAAGTAATAAACAAGCAAAAGACTTTATCCATTTTATCACTATGTTCTAACCATATTCCACAATTCTTAAATCAAGCAGGATGATAATGTCCTACGCTACCACTAAATAATAAAAGGATTGTATGAAAGATCATCCAAAACAATATTTTCAGGGATATTATTATGATGAATCAAAGTCTATTGACTTTCTATTCAAAATTCTTTCCAAAATCCCTTAAATCTAAGCTTCAAAAAGAACAACTAAAATTAATAGCATTAACTAAAGTTTCAATTTTCACGAAAGTTTAATAAAATAACAATCACTAACAATTAAAGGAAAAGAAAGTAAAAATAAATGACTTTAATTTTTTAGATAAAGTTTTATTTTAAAACAATTTTTATTTACATCGAGATAGATGGTAAACGGATAACTAGCTGCGCCACTATCTCTTTCTGAATAGCAAAACCAAGTATTCTAAAAACTACGTCCATAGATGATAGATCCCGGGTTATAACATTACTATGTATGACCCTTTGAAATCAACCAAGTAGATCCACAACCTCTGACACCAATTGCACAATAGTCGGTCGGATTTCATTTCAGGTTGTGTGTTGTTGTCCGAGGGCTTTTTCTATTAATTTTCAGTTAAACAGATTGGAGGAATTAAAATATTGGCTACTTGGTTATAGAGTTTATTACTGAATGGGTAATAATTTTGGGCTTGTCTAAATGGATTTTAGTTTTAGGTTATTTATGGACTTTATTTTTGGGCTCAGAGGAATGTGTAATAATTAGTCTAAATGTGTCAGTCATAAAAAAGGGTATGGTCGTTGGAGAGGCACAAAATAACCGGTTAATTAACCGTAATTGGTATTAACTGAAACCGTAACCGGTCAATAACCGATTTAGAAATAACTAGTTAGTGGTTATTTTTAACCGTAGGTTAGTAACCGGTTATATGTATTTAATACAGGAACCGATTATTAACCGGTTTTTAAACCGATAGACCGGTTAACCGATAAAAAAACCGAAAAATTAAAAAAGGTAAAATAACCGGTTAATAATTGAAAATACCGATTAATTAACCGAACCGGTTAAAGTAGGACCAGTTAAAAAATAATCGGTTAAAGTAATAACCGGTTAAAGTGAAAAGTCTTAACCAGTTAACCGAACCAATTATTAAAATTAACCGATTTGTGCCCATGTAGATAATCTTGTGTTATACATAAACCGTAAATAAATGTGTCAATTGACCCGGACCCGATCTTCCTTCTCCGCCCTTGCAGCTCTCCAAAGTCCAATCTTATTCATTAATTACCCTTCAATTTTTCATGCCACTTTTAAACATCTGTTTTTTTAAAATACTATTTATATTTGTGTGTAAGTGAGAATGACTACTCTCCCCATCGCCCAACCCACCCTAATTCACACGCTGTCTCCAGTGAGGATATTCCCTTTAAACGACCCTTAGGTTAAAACCTCCTCCTACTACTACTATTGTCTCAAACAAAATTTAATAAACATTACCCAAAATGATTTTTTTAGCTACTATATGAAAAACACTACATGAAAGACAATGAAGAAAATAGATTAACAACCTACTAAAGTTTATCGGCACTCAACATATATTCATTTTCAATAATTTCAATCATGGATTATGTTGATGAAAACAAAAACATAAACGAACTGAAATAGAAATTTCAATTTCCGAAAACAAATTCACTCAAAACTTCTTTGAGTTATTGTGTCATCTCCAAGAAAAACAACATTACACATGATTTTAGAAAGTATTTAGAAAACTAATGTACGGAGTGTCGAAGAGCATTATTGTTTCAATGAGGTCTAAAGCCATATAAAGTCCGAAGCCATTCAACGTAATACGATGCTTAATTTCACGAATATAAAATCAATTAGCGGTTAACGTGATCGATTTAAAAAACAATTCATTTTCGTTATTGTTTCATTAAAAACACAAATAACATGCAATGGACTAAACATAAACATTAATATAAATTAGCACTTGAGAATATTCGTTGTCTTAAAGTGGAAGTTCGATGAGTTTGGATAATGGGTTAAGATGTTTGGGTTAGAATTGGTATTTTAAAAAAAAGGTCAAATGGGTAATGGGTCAAGATGGGTTGTAGGGTTAATATACGTTTGGGATATAAATGGGATTAAAAAATAATTAAAAAGTAAAAAATATAAAATATAAAAAAATATAATATTTAAAAAAAAAAAAAACAAAAAAATTCTAAAAAATCAAAAAAAAATAAAACAAAGTCAAAAAAATTCCAAAAAAATGCTAAAAATTCAAAAATATCAAAAAAAAATAAAAAAGTAGAAAAAAAACCTAAAAATTCAAAAAAAAAAACGTCAAAAAATACTAAAAATCCAAAAAATTCTAAAAATTCAAAAAAATGAAAACTTCTAAAAAATCAAAAATTCATAAAAATCTAAAAAATTCTAAAAAGTTCAAAAAAATTACCAAAAGTTCAAAAAAATCATAAAAAATAAAAATATTGGAAAATTCCTAAAAAATCATAAAATTCTAAAAAATCCAAACAAAATTCAAAAAATTCAAAAAGAGATATAAAATATCAAAAAACTCTAAAAAACAAAAAAAATAAAAAAAATTAAAAACTCTTATAAATCCTAGAATTTAAAAAATTAAATAATTCTTTAAAATCAATAAATTTCTTAAAAATTCGAAAAATCAAAAAATAGTATCTTTTTTAACTTTTTTTCATTTTTATAATTTTATGATTTTGTAGATTTTTTTTTATTTTTTAAAAATTTTTTTATGATTTTCTTTGAATTTTTGGTATTTATTTGAACTTTTTTTATTTTTTTTATTTTTAGAATTTTTTTTCTTTTTTTTATTTTTATTTTTAGAAATTTTTATTTTTTTTAATCTTTTTTTTAGATTTTTTTGAATTTTTACAAAATAAATTTATTTTAAAGATTTTTTTTTATTTTTGGTTTTAAGGATTTTTTTGATTTTATATGACTTTTTAGATTTTTTTTAATTTTTTAGAATTTTCATGATTTTTTAATATATTCAAAAAATAAAAAATAAAAAACCAATATATTCAGAAAAATCTCAAAAATTTCTAAAAAAATAAAAAACTCTAAAAAGTAAAAAAAAATCAAAAAAAAATCCTAAAAGATCTAAAAATTAAAAAAAAATCTTAGAATTCAAAAAAATTGTAAAAAGTCAAAGAAATAAAAAATACTAAAAAATCAAAAAATTCAAAAAATCAAAAAAATTCTAAAAATAAAAAAAATCAAAATAGTTCAAAAAAATATCAAAATTACAAAGAAATCATAAAATTCAACAAAATCATCAAATTTCTAAAAAAAAAAAAAATTAAAAATACCTTTCGAATTTTTAAGATTTTCTTTGATTTTACAAAATTTTTTAATTTTTTAATTTTTGGATTTGTAAGAGTTTTTATTTTTTTTTTTTTAAGAATTTTTTTATTATTTAGAGTTATTTTTTGATATTTTATAATTTTTGACTTTTTTTAATTTTTAGGATATTTTTTTGGATTATTTTATTTTCTTTAAATTTTTTTGATTTTTTTCAAATTTTTAGGATTTTCTATTTTTTTAGAATTTGTTTCGATTTTTTAGTATTTTTTAAGAATTTTTTGATTTTTTTTGAATTTTTAGGATATATTTTGAATATTTTGATTTTTTAGAAATTTTTGAATTTTTTTATATTTTTAGTGTTTTTAGCACTTTTTAGAAATATTTTGACCTTTTTTATTTTTTTTTTTTAGAATTTTTTATTTATTTTGAATATTATTTTTTAATTTATTGTTTTATTTTTAGTTTTTATTTTTAGGATTTTTAGGATTTTTCTTATATTGATTTTTTTTTTATATTTTGGATTTTTTGGTTTTTTTGGATTTTTTGATTTTTTTTAGAATTTCGAGGATCTTTTTGATTTTTTAGAATTTTTTTTGGTTTTTATATTTTTTTTGGAGTTTTGTAATTTTTTTATTTTAGAATTTTTAGGATTTTTTAGGATTGTTTTTGAATTTTTAGGATTTTTTTGACTTTTTAGATTTTTTTTAATTTTTTAGAATTTTTTGAATTTTTACGATTTTTTTGAATATTTTGATTTTTTTTTAATTTTTCTGGTTTTTTATTTTTTAGAATTTTAGGAATTTTTAGGATTTTTAGAATTTTTTTAACTTTTACGATTTTTTTAATATTCCGATTTTTTTTATTTTTTAGAATTTTTTATTATTTTTAAATTTTTATTATTTTTAAACGAAGGAACGACAAAAGAGTAATACGGTAGCGATTGTGAAGTCTTAGTTGTGAAGAAATATTACGTGTAATAATTAGTTTAGTAATTTATCTTATGCTCATCATGACCCGCTTGAGTTTTATCTCATACCTATTCTGACTACTCTTCTTTTTTTATCCACCACTTCATAACTCATCCTAACCTAGTGATTAATTTTGTTTGCCCTATCTTAATCGATCTTAAAATTTAAAAATACCTATATCAACCCAAAATAGAATGAATGAACTTGTTTTACCAGGTCTAGTCTGAACACTATATTTGCAACATATATAACTTGAAGCCTTACGAAGGGAATAAAAATGAAAGGTTTTCTTTCCCATTTCAACTAACTAAACAAAAACACAAAGAGATTTTACAAACTCGTTAATTCATTATTGTAAAGTTTGTGAAAGTTCTTTAGGTGTTTACGTGTTACATGCATATACATAAATTCATATACGTCCAATAGTAAAAGATGTTCTAAATCATCACTACGTCATGATATCGGGTTACAGTTTAGCACCTATTAAGCTCTTATTATTCGGTGTGCATACAACTAGAGGGTAGCGAATGATGCCCCATCCATGTCGCTACAAAGGTTGTAGCTCTTTAACATCTTATGCATGTTATTTCTGGTTTATTGTTTTATGCATTTGGATTCTTGGTGTTCAAATGTTTTGTATTTCTTCATTGTTTTCGTTACTAAACGATTTCGAACTGATATAAAAGTTCTAACACTTTCTTCATTTGTTAAGTACTTAAGTTTTGCAGGATGTAATTAAATACCAGAGTTGAGTAATTTTACAAAGGATAACAAAAGTAAGAAGTGTAAGAAGCCATCAGGGGGTGACAAGTGTCTAGGAGGATTCAAGTGGGAAGGTAATTTTTCTACAAGAGTAAAAAAAATATGCAATGCAAGTCACATGCTATTTCCCCTCCAATTATTAAACGTTCGTAACTTTTTTATACATGATTTTTTTTAAAAAAATTATACCATAAAGTCAAGCGTTTTTTTATCTTTAATATGAGTACCATATTATTATATTTTTCAAAAAACAAACCAGTTGCGTATTACACAATAGACATAACGTAAAACACAATGTAAAGTAGATCAGAAACACAATCAATGACTAAAGATAAAGACACAATACACAACAGACTAAAAACACTATGACTATCACCTTAACGTATAACACAATGATCATAATGTATAACACAATAAGTATCAAACTAAATAAAAACACAATAGATGACAACAAATAAAAGTCACAATTGATGACAACAGATTAAAGACACAATGAAAAACAAACTAAAAACACAATACACAACAAATTTAAAACACAATGAAAAGAGATTAAAACACAATTGATGACAATAGATAAAAGACACAATTGATAACAGCAGATAAAAGACAAATGGAGAGAAGATGAAGACACAATAGAAAAACAAACAAAAAACACAATATAAAACAAACTAAAACAAATGAACAAGAGATTAAACACAACTAATGACAACAGATAAAAGACAAATTGATAACAGCAGACAAAAGACATAATGGATAGCAGATGAAGACACAATAGAAAACAAACTAAAAACACAATACAAAACAAACTGAAACACAATGAACAAGAGATTAAAACATAATGGACAACATATTAAAACACAATGGATAACAGATTAAACATAATGACCTGAACCAATAACACAATTTATAGAAAACCCAGATATAATATCATCTTCATTGTGTCATATATTGTGTTATAGATTCTTATAAAAATACAACCCTTAGAATCCCAAATTAACATTGTGTTATAAGTTTTGATAATAACACAATGTATAGAAACCCTACTTAAAACGTAATGACTGAAACCCAGTTAAAAGACACAATGACTGAACCTTTAACATAATGCAAAAAAAAAACCCAGAAAAAATGAAAATTTTATTTTATTCTTATATGACACTATGGTACTCATATTAAAGATAAAAATGCTCGTTATTATGGTGATTTTTTTTAAAATGTCTATGAAAAATTATGGACGTTTTAAATCGATTGGGGAATTGGCATGTGCCTAGCATGTAGAGAGAGAAAATCCATAAATATAGGATTCCCTTTATTAGGGGTGTTCAAAAAAACTCGTGGCTCGCAGCTTCGCTCGAAACTCTTCGAAAAAATCTCGAAAAAAGCTCGGCTCGAAATTGGCTCGTTGTAATGAGCCAGCTCGGCTCAGCTCGGTTTGTAAATGAGCCGAGCTCGAGCTTAGCCTGGCTCGGCTCGTGAGCCGGCTCGATAAGGTTTACATCCTTCATTTATTTGTCCCACATTGCTCAAAAGACAAAAACTAAGGGAGTGATCTCCCCTATAAAAGATGGCAAAGACAATGTACAAAGTGGATTAACTATTTATACTTGCATATTTAGCCATTCGGTTAAATTAAATTGTAATTATGGCTTTAGTCTATGAAGAGATTTAATTTTTAGGAAATTCTAATTAGTAAATTTTGCGGTTTTTTGTTGGTTCGAGCTAGATCGAGCCGAGCGAGATAGCTCGAATTTTAATCGAGTCGAGCTCAACCTCAAATCTTGGCTCGATTTAAAATTCGAGCTCGAGCCGAGCTCAATGTCTGGGTCTGGCTCGGCTCGACTCGGCTCGTTTACAGCCCTACCCTTTATGCCCTTCTGTTATCTTCTTTTCTACAATTAATCTCGACCCTCCAAATCTGAGATTAATCTATACTATATTATAATGCATGAGAGAGGGGTATTTTAAGATACCCAAAAAATAAGAACTTTTTTTTCTCTTAATTTATAAATAAACCCCTAAAATGAGTGCAAATTGGTACTTTTAAACAATAATTATATTTTAGTCCCTCGTCTTATTGCATTTAAATCTATAAGTTTTAATATAATTATGGGTAATTAGTTATAACTTTCTCACTCCACAACAAACTTATAATTCTTCTACGTATTTTTGCCATATCTTATAAACTATAATGTTTTAAAAAATTCCAAAAAAGTACCATGACGACCTACTCATTTTTCAACGTTTTGATAGTTGTCTTTGGTCAGTATTGACGTGTGAATTAAGAGGTACAAGTAGATGATGCATTAGTGTACAAGTGATTAAAGGCCATCTATATTATAATACATGAGATTGAGACATTTTAGGATACCCAAAAAGTGAGAACTTTTTCTCCTTAATGCGTAAGGTACAACCCTAAATGAGAGATAAAACATTTAATTTACATTTTAATTTTCTTATCGTATTGCAATTTAATTCCTCAATTTTAACAAAATTATGGATAATTAGGTTGTACTTACAATTTTCCCTATCCACTATAATTCTTTATGTATTCTTGTCATATCTTTTAAACTGTGACGTTATAAAACAATCGAAGTATGACGATCTGTTCATTTTTTTCGATGTTTCGATGTTTGTCTTGGTTAATATTAACGTGCGGATTAGAATGTACAAGTAGATGATAACTTAGTGTACACATGGTCATTGCAAAGAAATGTAATAAAATAAATCAATAAACTTATGTAATCATTTTAAGAGTTAAATTTATCAGTTCTACTACTATTGCATAAATGTGTGATATATGTATTTGATTATATTAGAAACCATAAAATGTATTATAGTATAATTTCAATGATTAAATATTAGTTAGATTATAAAAGTTTAACAACCTATGTAAATATTTCGATTTGTATAGATATTATTTGACAAAATAAAAAATTACTAGATATATGCTATTTATTAGCATGGGTTTGACTCACTTTAAAATGAATATTCAGATTTTGTATAGATATTATTTGACAAAGTCAAAAATGACTAGATGTATATGCTATTTTTTAGTATGAGTTTGACTCACTTTAAATGAACATTTCGTCACATGTTAGTATGGATGCTATAACAAATATTCTATGAAAAAGGGTGGCAAAAAACTAAATGGAAAACAATTTTTAAAATTTAAAACATATAGTGTTTTACCCTATAAATTTGTATCTATATCGATACTGTATTATTATAATTTTTAAATGGTGAAAGTTCAATTTTTTTAACTACATTGTAAATTTTACTCAAACAAATAAAAGAGTAGAACCATAATATTTGGAAAGATGTTTTTATAGTGTGCCCTTTTACATTTTGTTTGTTGGTTAAAAAATATTAAACATAACGGAATGTTTGAAAAATCTTAACATAAAAAAAATAAAATAAGAAAGGTCTGTAAAAAATATAATAGAATTTTGTAAAATATTAAGAATAAGAAATAAACAAAAGTACTATACAATATATTATGAGATGATTAATAAACTAACATAAACGAATATCGCGTTGTTAATCGTCGCCCCGTAATATCGTACGGATCTCCTACTAGACTAACTGATGGTTACGGTTCAGGATAATTACTAAACCGACCGTACCATGCACATCACAGTGAAATGGACTAACCCATAACTTCGCTTATAACGTACATCCACCATAATAATGCTACAATATATATTTATACGAATAAGAAGACTATTAGAAACGAGTACCACAATGCAAAGTGTCGTCCCCGTTGCATTGCAAGGGCACCTTCCTAGTAGACTAAAATTCTTCTAACCCTTCTTACAATTAAAGTTCTTTGTCTTTTATCCTTACTATTAAATTCCATTCACATATAAAAAAAATTATTTTGCGTACTCTACTTCTTGCATACAAAAAATTATTTTGCGTACCCTACTTCTTGCATACCCTTTCTAATTAGTAAGAAAGAAAAATAGGTTGCTTTTAGTAACAAGTGATATTTTTTTTAAGGATATTGAAACTTATTAGGTGAGATAATTAATATCTTTGGAGATAGTATATAAAACCTATTAATTGATCAACTATAAATCTTTCCATGCATCATGCATAAAAACTAATATAACCAAATTCCTTCTTAAAATCTGGGTTGATATTAGAAGTAATAATGATGGGGGAAAGGATAACAATCAAATGACCAGACGACTTGAGGTCTACGTTGTCAAGACTTATTCAGACGCACACCTAGGCCCACTTTTCAGACTCATCTCAGTTTTCTTGCTTCGCTTCCAAAGCCTCACTTTCAGGCCCTCAGGCGCATTTTCAGGTCAAATTCTAACGAAATTCCGGTCAAAAATCTTTTGAACAGGTTTAAACATGTTTGAAACAATTATAAGAACCCTAAACAAGCTTGGAAACAATCTAAAACAACTTAAACTAGCCCTAAAAAAGCCTAAAAAATTAACATGTCTAAAATCCTTAAAAACTGTATGTTATACTAAACGACCCGCCTAAAAAATCTCTCACGTTTTAAGCGCCTTGCATTGAGGCCCAAGGCTCACCTTTTATGCATGCTAAAACCCTAAAAACTTCAATAAACATTCATTAAAGCCTGAATTGGTGTATAATCATTATGCCTAGTGGAGATGGATATGATCGGATGATTTTGCTGGTGGCACGATTATACTCCAGTGGTCCGTCAGTGATCCAAATTTACTGTTAAAAAAAAAGAGAGAAAGAGAAAACCAGATAGTTTTGAAAAAACAAGAAATAAAGGCAAAAGTAATTAATACGAGATTAACACGATAACAAATAAACCAACATAGAGATAAACAAAATAAGTCTTCTAGTCAAATTTACAGATAAACCCTACATTAAATAACACCCGGTCTTTTCAAGATAACTATACTATTCTATGTTAATGGAGTATCAAGTTGTACAACGAGGTTACATTGTTTTCTGATAGAACCAGATATGTAAAGTCATGTTGTCTCGGGGATTATTACCAAATTATATTACCTAAAAGTCTGAAGAGATTACATTGGTTACCAAAAGAGATTTCTTGTGGATTATATAACGCATGTTAATTGTAACACTCTAATATATTTTTTATAGGGAAAAGATCAAATAAGAAATTTGTTTTAGGTGAGAAGTCTAGAAAGCAATAATATGTTGACACGTGACAAAAGATAAAAAACCTAGGGAGGGACATTTTAATCACAAATTACTCTCATACATCCCTAGATTAAAAAAACCCAGCAGATCTGATTCTTCATACCGCCACCACCACTCCACCACCCATCCCCTCCGCCACTGGGAGCGCCGGAGCGGCACAACCACCACCTGCAGTTGTACCTCCCTACCACCACCACCATCACCTCCGTTCACTTTGTACGCAGAACCACCGCATACGCCGTTGTAAGATAATATCCATTGCGTTTTATACTTTTCACAGATCAAACACCATCTCAATCGTCACCCCACCCGCGCCACGTTAACCGGCTACAACACCCATACAATTTATTCACAAACTAGTTGATTTACGAGCAGAATAACACCTACCTTTCCAGCACTTTGCCAGAAATCGACTAATATCGTCTGAAAATGCAATCAACTTTATATTGAGCATATGGTGGAAAAATGGTTGCGGCTGCCTCTACTTTAAGGTTCCAGATATATTATTATAGCCCATGTGATTCCATTAATTCTTTCATAACCTGATAAAGTGAAGGTCCAATCCATCTCTCTTTGAGGCATGATTATTGTCCCAAAAGAATTGTAAGAGAATAAATTTTTGTAAAACACAATAAGTACATATCTAACTTTTATAAAATGTGATTATTTTCTATACACAATGATTTTTGTAAAACGCAACAAGAAGACATCTAACTTTGGTAAAACGCAATGATTATTTTCTAATTGTGTTTTTTAAAATTGTATTTTATAACATATCCACTTCATTGCGTTTTGTATTGTGTTTTATAAATCACTCCAATGCATTGCGTTTTATTGTGTTTTAGTCCGTTGCATTTTATAACACACTGAAAAAAATACATTTTTAGTCCATTACTTTTTAGAGAAAAACACATTTTTTGTTTTTCGTCCATTGCGTTTTAGAAGGAAAAAAACACAATTTTTATGTTTTTACTCCATTGCGTTTTAGAAAAAAAAACACACACTTTTTGTTGTTTTTAGTCATTGCGTTTTAGAAAAAAACACATTTTTGTTGTTTTTAGTCCATTGCGTTTTATAAAAAATACATTTTTAAGTGTTTTTAGTTTATTGCGTTTTATAAAAAACATTTTTTTGCTTTTTAATTCCATTACGTTTTACGTATCTGAGTTATTGAATTTTTTTTCAAAAGTATAGCAATAGTGTGCTCGTTTTAAAGAAAAAAAAAACGCTCGTTTTTATGGTGCAATTTTTATAAAAAAATAATGTCTATGAAAAAGTTATTAACGTTTTAAAAACGATGGGGAATTGGATGAGAGGGAAACTATTGACTTGAATGGACTACAATACCCTCAAACTAACTCACGCGCCTTCTTCTTTTTGTTCAATCTCACCAATTTAATCTTAGCCCTTGATCACTTAATAGATGGTCAGGATTACTTCATATCCTTCCTACCCAAATAAACTTCCTAGTATCAGGGTCGGCCCTGAGAATTGAGGTGCCCTGTACGGGTTTGAAAAAATGTGCCCCTTAGTCCGAACTAATCGATAAAATCTCTAACAAATTAACGCCTAAATAATCGACAATTAATGCCAAATAACACCTAAATAATCGATAATTAACGCCAAATAACACACACATAATCAACAATCATATGTCAGATTACCCGCAAATAATCGATAATCATACGCCAAATAATCGACAATCATGCATGATTAGTGTCGAGTCGGAATCTTAAAAAAAAATATAATACCATGTATATTTAAATTAAAGGATTATATAATTTATAAAAGTACTTGTATTTCTAATGATTTTTATATACAAGTTAATAGAAAGATAAACCTTAAAAAGTTCTTAAGCTTTTAAACTTAGTTCTATAACTTATCAAAGTTCAGGGACCATCCTTGCACTTCTTGAAGGTTAAAATGTTACAAGTTATACAAGTTTCATCCCCATTTTAAATACTTTCAAAATTTCAGGGGCTAAACTGCAGTCTTTTAAAGAAAAAACTTTTAAACTTCCAAATCCAAATCTGCAGTTTTCCGGTCATCTTCTACAATATTTTCAGACACTCCGGCTGTCTGGTTTATCGGATTAGATCGCATTTAATCGATGGTTCGTCTCTTAGCACGTGAATTTCGGTAATCATCTTCCCACATATATATAAACCTTATATAAAAAAAACATGTGCCCCTCGGAATCAAGGTGGTCCTCCCCGCAGACCTCAGGGCCGCCCCTGCCTAGTATATCTTGACCCATTTTTTATATTGCCAAGAAAGTAATTGTAATCATAATCGTGCTCTTTTTCTTTTGTTTTACCTAAAGTCGGTTCAAAGGATTAAACTATGACGTGATATATGATCAGTGAGAGAACATTAAAATATCATCATAATTGATTAGGGACAAATGGTGCTGTCAAGAACACGATTCTTTTTTACATCATATTATTACTTTATGCTCTTCAACTTCATAAAATATTATTCCAGAAACTCTATATAATGACCACATGGTTTCTTCCCCTCCTCACACCATACACGTTTTCAAAAACTAATAACACTTTAGCAATGGATATGGTGATGCGAATGGTGACTGAGTGGCCAGTGGTGATATTCAGTAGGACTTCGTGTTGCATGTGTCACTCGATAAAATCACTCTTTTTCGAGCTCGGAGTGAACCCTGCAGTCTACGAGCTAGATGAGATCGACAAAGGTCATGAAATCGAGCAAAGCCTTCTGAGGCGGGGACGAAACCCGCCTGCTGTGTTCATAGGAGGTGAATTTGTTGGCGGGGCTAGTAAGATTATCAGCCTTCACCTTGAGCAGTCCCTACAACCTATGCTGGTTTATGCAGGAGCCCTGTTGGAGGAACCAGTTGTTAACTAGTCTACTTGTTTACATACACATATATACACACGCATACTTGTTGGCACTTAATAATAAAGGGTACGTTAGGAGCCTAAAAACATGGCTCCATTTCTGTTCCTGGCTATCTTTGTTTAACTGTTAGCTACTTTGGTTCATCAACGATCATAGAGTTTGAAAGTGGCCGGTAGCATCATGACTTAGAATTGCGAATCACGAAGTGAAGTTATATACCTTCAGTATAATAAATTCAACACGGGTTTAGAAGAATAGGTTTTTTGATAAATAACCCATAAATGGCATTTTGCCATTGGCTTCGACATATTCTCCTCGGCTCCCACTGTTCCGCATACCCTCAACTTCTTATTTTCACACTCTTAACTCTATACGGGTCGTATAGGGTTATACGTGCCGTATAGAGGAATGTTGCACATAAAGAAAGGCAAGCGAATGTTTCTTTTGTATTATCCTATACGAGCCATATAACATTATACGGGTCGTATAGGATCATATAGGACCGATATAATGTTATACGACTATAAATAGAGGACTCGAATAGATTTAAAGTTTTTTTAGTTAATTTGTAAACTCAAAACATATGACTAGTTCTTGTTATTATATATACAAGTTTATTAGCGGAAAACGTCTAAGCGTTGAACAATATATGAGTTTATTAGCGAAAAACGAGTTTCACCATATTAATTGTATTAGACGTTGAATTATTTAGATACGAGTTTGTAATATGTCGCCGATTATGTTACGATACCAAGTTTAATTAGTTTAACAATAAAAATATACTAAAACAATCTAATGCATAAGATAAACATTACTGTCACACCCCAACCGATAGCGGAAACATCAGGGCGGGATAAAATAGATTGTAAGAGACTTCATAACACTACTTGTGAGAATATTTAATGATCAAAATTTCATTTCATTACTAAAAGCAAAGTACAATTGTTTGGAATCAAATACAACAACTTGACCAAAAAATAAAATACGACATGTATTACTAAATTTAAAATGAGTTTCTAATCATCCTACTAGATTCCTTTCAACGTCTCATCATCAGTTTCCTGCAATACATATTAAAGTACATGGCAACACATAAAATATTGACGAACAAACAAGTTTGATTACTAGCATAAGTATAAGCGTTTTAAACAAATCCACATGGCATAACCGTAATCTGAGACTTAACATAACAATACTAGCATGCAACTTATAATTATCAACCCAAAGTTTTCCGCTAGCGTAATCTTATCGTAGCAACGATAAGAACGTTTTGTTTAACTTAACATGACCTCAAGAATACGGACAGTGCGTTAATCCTATAGTGCTATACATGTTAAGGGATGCTCGTACGAAGTTAATGACAAGTATAAAGCAAATAAATATTCTAGCATGTAAGAGTTCTAGTATCACGTATCAAGCATGGATACTGGATTGTTTGTTTGTATTAAAGCATGATTGTATGTGTTTGTGTGAGTTTGATAAAATATATGCATTGCACCCAAAAGTGATGAAAGGTAAAAAGGGGTCATGTACACTCACGATTTTGCAAAGCTTTCCAATTAACCGGGACTTGACGAGTTATTGAGATTACGGCACCGAAGTTACCCTACATTGGGAAACGAAGGTGTATAAGTATTCGGAGTTTGTGGAGAGTTTGGATTCGGAATTAAGTATAAAAAAGTATATGTATACAGAAATATATCTTTTCTAAATACTCGTTTGGAAACTAAGTTTTCATGTGTTTTCATTGGTCCTAACGTGCCCATAGAATCACAAACGAGAAGTTTAGAACGAAGATAATATAACCTAAGTTCATGACATCTAACCATAATCCGGTTAGTATCAAGTATGTATGTATGTATATATATATATAAATATATTATAATCATATAAATCATGTAAGTCAAGCATGGAGATAAGATTTACATCTTTGTATGATTCACCAAAGCACAAGTTTATGAACATAGTTGATAAATCGGTTGGTCATGGAGGAAAAAAATATATAACTAACTAGTTCGTCAAGTAGCCAAGTGAGGATAATCCGGGCGTGTCATACCCAACATGGCAAATGTTGGGGCGAGTCGGGGTTATGTTACTTTGATTCTTGGAAGCTACTTGATGACACTAGTTGAAATGTGTGAGCAAGTGTGGTTTTGTGGAACGAATTCGGATAGCCAAAGCTTCCATGGTTCACACACAACTCATGCACAAGACTTTTAACATAAGAGGTTGAAGCTTGGATGGTTTTCACTCACTTAGACATTTGGACAAAATTTGAATAAGGTTTAAACTTGTGTTCTTGGTGGATTTTAACCACAACACAAACCCACAAATATGAACTTAGTTTGGAGCTTGGTGGATACAAGTTTACACCAATTTTGAGTCAAAATAACTAAGAACTAAAAATATAAATTTACAATAGAAAGTTTATAACTTTCTTGGACCTCAATGTAGTGAGGTTCCACTTTAGTTTAGTTGGCCAAGGAAAACTTCTAGAAACCTTCCTAGAGGTATCCAAGACAGTTAGAGAAAGAAAGAGAAGAAAATGAGAGAAATTATGAGTAGAAACTCACTCTCACTTATGTGCTTGAAGAACTTTGGGAGAAATGAGAGTGTGAGAGAGTTTAAGGTGAGTGGAAAGGATTTAGAGTGAAAGGAGGTACGTATTTATAGGTTAATAATAGGGTTTTATCATTTAATAAAGTTGCTTGGTGGTTGGGAGTTGAATTAAAAGTGAAACATAAGATTTAGAAGGTTCCGTAAGTTAGGCGCGTAATAAGTCTGTCTGCAAACCAAGTCCACGTGAAGGCTTCCTTCTTTACATGAAGGAGGTTACTTCGTGTGTATAACTGATGGTTCACGGGAATAAGTGGAAAAAGAATTGGGGACACGAAACCCCTTTGAGCTATGGTTTCGTGTGGCAAAAAGAAGGGACAGGGGCCCTTATTTTGGGCTTGGGGCACAGGAGCAAAGTGGCATGATGCCACTTTGTTTTATTTTATTATTATTAATAATAAGTGGCATGAAGGCCACGAACGTGGCCTCTTGGGCTGCTTTTGTGTGTCTTTGGTCCTATGGGTCCGGATCGCGGCGGTTCTAGACGGAAGTCTGGGAAAAACGTGACTGATTCGGTAGAACGTTATTACATAATGGAGTAGAAGTAGAATGTAGCGGAAGTCATACGTTTCATTCATATCGAAAGAGTATACATCTTGTCTGGCTAGCGGTAATCCTAGAGAGATTCCGCCAGTGTGTCCCCTAGGGAGCTTCAAAAAACTTACAAAAAAATGAACACACAACACATATATATAGGGATGAGCATTTCATATGCAAATTACTATTTTCGTACGAAATGTGTCCATTTTGCTCACCCGACGATCGTATTCAATCGTGTGTTCGTATCTAGTCTATACAATATTCAACACACGCTCTATCTAGCCTATTCGCACAGTAACGACACAAAGTGCATCAACAGTTTCCACCTTGTCCGTTACTGTCGAAGCTTTATCTTGATCTTCAAATCTCTAAGCCGTGTTTGAATATTCTGCAGCTTCAATCAAGGTATCTGTCGATGTCGTAGAACGTGTCAACAAATTCCCCCTTAATTGATGATCTGGGTTTGCATTATCAACATTAACGCACCAATTCCCCCTGAAATAATTGTCTCCAGCAATTAATCTTCAGTTATTTGGTTGCACGGTTTCCGACCTCCTCTGATTTGCTTGATCGACAAATTTTCTTGAATAATCACCAATTCGAAGTTAATCAATGCAGTAGCTTCTCCGTTTCAACCTTAAGCATATCCAAATTCAGTTTTTGAGTGAGCACTATAGCACCGAGAGTCTATTCCGCAAAACTCCTAATCTTCAAAAAAACTCAACCGACATTGATAGAAACCTCGAATTACCACACCGGTAAACTTCAAATCATTGAATACCTGCGAAAATTTGAAATCCCGATTTCCGTAATCGCATTTAAGCATACTCCTGAAAGATTGATTAGCAAATCGGTAATCTGCTCAATCAGCAAATCTTCATCGGAAAAACTATCTGTCAATACGCAGTAATCTTCTCTTCTTCGTAGAAGATCAATCATCATGTAATCTTCGTCATTTATAACAATCTCAAATTTTTAGTCTATTTCTTGAGCAACTTGTACACTTCTTTGTCTGAAAGATTCATTATATCATCTTATTTAGTCATGAATTGCAAACATTTAGCCGTGGTCGGAGCGCACGGGGCACTGAAACTACAAGACATCCTTATTTCCTGGCGGTTAGTCTAGAAAATAATTCATGTGCAATGCAGAGTTAAATTGGATACATTGTACCACTAAGCAGTCGTGTGTGCTTCCATGGTTTATACGGCTTTCGGGCATGTAGCCCTTCCCGCAAGGCACGGGGCACTGAAACTACAAGACATCCCTATTTCCTGGCAGTTAGTCCTGAAAATAGTTCATTTGCAATGCAGAGTTAAAATGGGTACTCCGTATCACTAAGCAGTCGTGTGTGGTTCCGCGAACTATAACCACGACTACAGAATCCGATAAACAACTCCTTCAAGACACAGTTATGCTACCCCATTTTTACGAAAAGTAGACATCAACATTGTCACACCCCGACCCGTAGCGGAATAAGAGTCGGGGCATAATTTGGTTATCACCAAAGCTCATGATGTTTACTAAAATGTTTCATATTTATTAAATTCAAATTACAACTTAAATATCCAAATCAAAATTCATACAATTACAAGGAAATGAAACTATGTAACTAATCCAAAACTTAAACTGGTTTATTCTTCTAGGCCTTCCTATGTGTTTCTTGCCTCAGCTGGATCACCTGTATCATGTGTAAAACGGGGGATATTTTGGGTCAACAAAAGTTGGCGAGTGAACCTTGATAAAACATTGTTATTAATTTCTTGTTTTATTTAATATGGAAAATTTGTGCAATAATCACATGTGAGCAAACATATATAAGTAAACAAACACAAACCACTTTGAATGAGTATATGATATGAATGATGATGAATGTGAGATCAAGGCTCAATCAAACGGAGCCGATCTTATGAGGCACCTGATGCTCAACCCGTCTCCCACGGGGAACTGATGGGCCTAATGATATGCGTGCACTGAAAAATGATAAATCCAAACTACATATAATCCACACAACAATTAATACACATTTGATACACATTTGATCACGGATATGATGGATGCACAAGTGTTTAAATATAATAAAGAATTAAACGACACATGATACACCCCAAAACATGATTAAAACAGTGAATTGATAGAGATTCACTCACAATGGGTGCGTTCTTTGATGCTGATGAAAGCGCACGAATTTATGATTTGATTGACGAGGAAGAACTAACCTAGATAATAACAAAATGATTTGATAAATAAATAAATTTTGGTTGAGATTAATGTTTTTAATTAGTGTTCTTAAATGGGATTTTTAGAATTACTTTTGTGAGTTTAAGGAAGTTTTCTAACCTTAATAATCTTGTTTTTAAGTATTTTTAAATAATTTTCTAATTAAATAAATAACTAAAAGAAATAAATAAAATAAAAAAAAATTGACTTTTGACCGTTGACCCCGTTGACCGTTGACCGTTGACCGGTCGGACTGTGTTTAATTATGCGCCGAGTGAGGTTCGAACTCGGGACCTCTCGTATACGTGCACGCAGCTCTACCAACTGAGCTACGTGTCTAACCCGAAATATTTCTGTTTTAATTATATTTATATACTAATTAATTTTAAACTTATTTGGTTTTATTAAAAATGGTTTATATGGCCGAACCGGTCGCAGGGACCCGGAGTCGAACTCGGGTCCTTCGGTTCGAGTGCGCACAGCCCAACCAGTTGGGCTGTGTGTCAAATCTGTTTAACTTATGGATTATATTATTCTTATAAACAACTTGTGACTTGTTCTGATTCAGTTCTAAAAATGTTGGTTTTAATTCTGAAAGTCGGTACGTGTGCGATTCGAACTCGGGACGTGTGTATTGTTTGTGCACACATCATCACCGCTGGACTGTGTGTCTAACCCGTTCGAATATCCGTTTTTAATTATACTTATACACATGTTTTAACTTCATCTTCTTCACTTATCGAATTACCGAACAGGGAAACCGACTGTTTGTTTAATTGACCAACTACGCTTATGATTGATTGAATTGAAGTAAAAAAAAGGAATTAAGGAATAAGATGTACCAATCACAGAGTGTCTTCTTCAGATTTTCCGGCAAAATTCGTCGGCTCCGATTTGTGACTCTCAGCTGAGTATATTGTTTAACAGTTTAGATCCTTGGGTTGAACGATTAAAGTATGAATTAAGAGATAGCAGAGAAGTTTAGACAGATATACCGGTCGAGGAATGAATACGGTTTTCTGACGATCGATTTCGGCGAAGTTCCGGCGAAATTGAAATTCTCCGGCGACGAGCTAAAGCTTCGAAAAAGTTCACGGTTCTGAGCGAAAGGATTTCCAGAAGATTGAGTGGGTATTTATAGTGAAGAACTGGATGAATTGTGTCCGATTTTGAGTCTTGATTCGCGTTTGAAGATTTCCGTCGGTTATGACGGAAATTGATTGTCGGCAACGGTTATAACCGACGTCGACATCAATTTGAGCGGTTTAGTCAAAACAGATTTTGCCAAAATCGCGGATTGCCGGATTTTCCGGTGACGACTAGTCTGGGCGCGCTGATTACTGGATTTGACTTTCTAGTCTTATTATATATGTTATTTGTTTCCTTGATTATCACAACAGTAGTGTGTGGCGGAGTGGTGTGTTGTGTGTTTGGGTTTGTGGGTGACCCGGGTTCGAAACCCGGCGTTCCCATTTTATTTTTTTCTCACTATTTATTATTATTTAGAAATTATGGTTTTAAAATTCTAATATATTTATTAATTATGTATCGTTTAAAAATAATATCAACCATAAATACGCAACGAATTTTATAACTGGATATTTGATAAATAAACGAAGCGGGTTTTGAAAACCCGTTTTTCGACGAATGTTACAGTATCCCCTACTTTTAGAAATTTCGTCCCGAAATTTAAGTAGTAGTGGTAACAGAAAATAGGTGCAGGTATTTTTCGCGCGTTGAGTCTTCACGTTCCCAAGTAAACTCAGGTCCTCGTTTTGACTCACAACGTACCCTGACAATTGGAATACGACTTCGTATTAAACGCTTCTCTCCGAAGTCCATGATTTCTACTGGTCTTTCAATGAAGTGCATAGATTCATCGATCTGAATGTCTTCTAGCGGAATATGGAGGTTTTCATCGGCGAGACACTTCTTCAAGTTTGATACGTGGAATGTGGGATGAATTCTGTTGAGCTCTTCTGGTAGGTCAAGCTTGTATGCTACAGGACCTACTCTTTCGAGTATCTTGAAAGGTCCTACGTAGCGTGGTGCTAGCTTGCCCTTCTGGCCAAAACGAACCTCTCCCTTCCACGGTGATACTTTTAAAAGTACTTGATCCCCAATGTCAAACTCCAAGGGCTTTCGTCGTTTGTCTGCATAACTCTTTTGACGACTTTGAGCCGCTAGAAGATTGTTTCGAATTTGAATGACCTAGTCGGTTGTTTCTTGAATTAACTCTGGACCGGTGATTTGTGATTCCCTAATTTCGTGCCAACATACTGGAGATCGGCACCTACGACCATATAAAGCTTCGAAAGGAGCCATGCCGATACTTGAATGATAGCTATTGTTGTACGAAAATTCAACTAATGGTAGATGAGCGTCCCAATTCCCTTTGAAGTCTATGACACATGCTCGAAGCATGTCTTCAAGAGTTTGGATGGTGCGTTCAGATTGTCCATCAGTTTGACGATGAAAAGCGGTACTGAGGTCTAATCGTGTACCCAAGGCAGTTTGTACGGCTCGCCATGTTCGTGAAGTGAAACGACCATCACGGTCTGAAATGATGCTTAAAGGTACACCATGACGGCTTACGATCTCGCTGATGTAGATACGAGCTAACTTCTCGTTTTTGAAGTCCTCGCGGATCGGTATGAAGTGAGCTGATTTTGTAAGACGATCAATGATTACCCATATGGTGTCATACCCATTGGAGGTGCGAGGTAACCCGGTAATGAAATCCATGGTTATGTTTTCCCACTTCCATACAGGTATTTCAGGTTGGACTAGAAGTCCTGAAGGTCTTTGTTCAGCTTTTACTTTGGAACAGGTAAGGCACTTAGAAACAAAAACAGCGATATCCTTTTTCATGCCCGGCCACCAGTAGGTGTATCGTAGGTCTTGATACATCTTGTCGGCCCCTGGGTGTACAGAGTATCGTGTTTTGTGCGCCTCATTCATGAGGAAATCACGAAGGTTATCACGATCGGAATCCGTATGCGATTTAAATAGTATAGAATACCGTCGGATTTGGTTTCGATTTTGAGTTCAGCTCCACATAACAGCTCATCGCGTACGTCATTTTCTGTTACAGAAACATGTTGAGCTGCTCGGATTCAATCTTTGATGTCGGTTATGATTTGCGAACATAGAAGACGAATGGAGTTCGCATAACCTTTTCGACTGAGTGCATCAGCCACCACGTTTGCCTTGCCAGGATGATACCGAATTTCACAGTCGTAGTCGTTAAGAAGTTCGACCCATCTTCGTTGCCTCATATTCAACTCCTTTTGGTTGAAGATATGTTGGAGACTTTTGTGGTCAGTGTATATTTCACATTTGGTACCGCAGAGGTAATGTCTCCATATCTTGAGAACGAACACAACGGCTCCAAGTTCCAAGTCATGGGTGGTGTAATTCTTCTCATGAACTTTGAGTTGCCTAGAAGCATAGGCTATCACTTTTCCTCTTTGCATTAATACACAGCCTAGCCCTTGCCCTGATGCGTCGCAATATACTACAAAGTCATCGCAACCTTCAGGAAGTGTGAGGATAGGTGCGTCACAAAGCTTTTGCTTTAGAGTTTGGAAGGCTTCTTCTTATTTAGGTCCCCATATGAAGGGTTTTCCTTTATGAGTCAAAGCCGTGAGTGATACAGCAATACGGGAAAAATTGGCAATGAAGCGGCGATAGTAACCAGCCAAACCAAGAAATGACCTTACTTCGGTAGGGGTACGTGGCGCTTGCCATTCCTGTACTGCCTTGATTTTCGAAGGGTCGACATGTATTCCCTTGTCATTGACGACATGTCCAAGGAATTGTACTTCTCTTAACCAGAATTCGCATTTTGAGAACTTAGCGTAGAGCTTTTCAGTTCTTAAAAGTGTAAGGATGAGTCGAAGGTGTCGTTCATGATCGGATTTAGACTTGGAGTAGATAAGGATATCATCGATGAAGACTATGACGAAACGGTCGAGATAAGGTTTGCATACCCTATTCATTAGATCCATGAATACAGCGGGGGCGTTGGTTAAACCGAATGGCATGACCATGAATTCGTAATGACCATAACGAGTCCGGAAGGCGGTCTTTGGGACGTCTTCTTCATGTACTCTTAGTTGATGGTAACCAGAACGAAGGTCGATTTTTGAAAAGCAGGTGGCGCCTTGAAGTTGGTCTAGGAGGTCATCGATGCGAGGTAGTGGATAGCGATTTTTAACCGTTAGCTTGTTGAGTTCTCTGTAGTCGATACACATGCGAAACGTTCCATCTTTCTTCTTCACAAAGAGAACAGGTGCACCCCAAGGCGAGGAGCTAGGACGTATGAATCCTTTGTCAGTCAGCTCTTGCAGTTGACTGGCCAGCTCTTGCATTTCGGATGGGGCTAACCTATAAGGAGATTTTGCGACTGGTGTAGCGCCAGGTACAAGATCGATGCGGAATTCGACTTCTCTCACAGGAGGGAGTCCTGAGATGTCGTCGGGAAAGACTTGTGGGAATTCTTTCACAACTGGTATATCTTCGAGTTTGCTTTCCTTGTTTCCCTTTTTGACGACGTGAGTTAGGAATGCGACATAGTTCTTGCGGAGATATCTTCGGGCTTGAAGGCAGGACATTAGTTTGAGTCCTTTCGAAGGGGTTTCTCCAAAAATACGTAGAGTCTGACCGTCTGCAAGAGGAATGCGAATGAACTTCTCGCGGCACACTACTTCAGCGTGATGCTGGCTGAGCCAGTCCATACCGATTATAACATCGAAACTTCCCAACTTCATAGGAATGAGGTCAACTGGAAAATCATGATCGTTTAGAGTGAGGGTACAATTTCATATAATAGAATTTAATGAAACGGGCTTTCCGTCAGCAACTTCCACCGTTAGGGATTCCATGAGATTATCACGAGTTTGGTTGAGGATATGTTCGAATTCTAAGGACACAAAACTCTTATCCGCGCCAGTATCGAATAACATGGATGCATAACTACCATTGATGAGAAACGTACCGTTAACCACGTTGTTGTCAGCCCTAGCTTGGTTGGCATTGATGTTGAAAGTTCTTCCTCTAGCAGGTGGAGGAGCTTGGTTAGCTTGGTTTACCGGATTTGCTTGAGCTTGGGCATGGATGATGTTCACCAAGCGTGGACAAGTGTTCCTGAAGTGGTTTGGGTCTCCACAGTTGTAACAAGCTCGCATGGGTTGCATCATAGGGTAGTTGGGTTGGTAGTAGGATTGGGCTATGTGTTGTGCGGATGGTAGGAGTAAGGGTTGTTGGGCTTGACCCACTATCTGATGGTGGGTTTGGGTTGGGGGTTGATTGCGATTCATTCGTTGAAGTGTGCGACAAGTTTGAATGGTGTGACCCGCACGGCCACAGCTGGTGCAATGTTGGCAAGGAGTTTCGGGAGGGTGATGGTAGGACAACGGTTGCATTTTGGGTGTGGGCCGGTATATGGCTTTTTAAATGGTGCAGTCGAAGGAGCAAATTGGGTGATTGGTGCAGCGATGATAGGAGGGTTGGTTTGAGTGACAGCAAAATTCTTGCTGTTTCGTTTCCTCTTACCAGCAAACCTTGAGGAGGAGACCGAGTGGTTTGTAGTTGAGGTCTCTATGGGTGCTTTCTTCTTTTCATCCTTAAATTTGCCGTTTCGGATGCAATTCTCAGTAAGTTCGGTAGCTAGTTCCATTGCGGCTTCAAGTGTTGCAGGCGAAGTGCTTAGAACCGAGTCTTGAATTTTCGAGGGAAGACCTCGAATGTAGTGTTCAACCAAGCGGTACACGGGGGTGAACAGATTTGGGATCGTCTGGTTTAGCTCGAGAAATCTTTTATTATAGGAAGTGTGATCTCCTTCCTTTTGTTTTTACGCGTGGAATTCATCTTCCAACTTTTTGATTTCGCATCTTGGACAGAAGCGTCTGGTCATGAGTTCCCTTAACTCTTCCCATGTTAAGGCCATGGCATCTTCAACTCCTCGTTTTCCCTTTTCTGTGTCCACCAGGTAAGGGCTACCCCAAACAGTCTTCCTGTTGCATAACGTACCTTGCGATCCTCGGGACAATCGCAATTGAGGAAAGTGTTCTCCATTTCTTCAAACCAGTGAAGGAGAGCAGTAACACCTTCGGTCCCTTCATACTTTGGGGGATCGCAAGGTTTGAAGTGTTTGTAGGAGCACTTTTTGGAGGGAGGGTTGCGACGCTCTGGTCTTCTTGATTGGGAGGGTTAATGGGATTTGCGGTGAGAGCTTGTTGAACTTGAATTACGATGTCAGGAAGCACTGCGGCCATTTGTTTAGCAATTTGTGTGGCCAAGCGTTCATTGATCTTCCTGACTTTCTACCTCCACGTAGTTGCCTAGCTGACATCTACAGGAACATACATAGGAAGATTGTGAGTTTAAGAAGTTTCTAGGTGTCATGTCTCGTTAAAAGAATAAAAATAACATAACTAACAATAATGCAACTACATCCATAGGATGTCTTGGGTTTGCTCATGTTTGGGCCTCTAATGTCCCCCATACCATCGCCTGTATAGTCATGTGGGCCCCATGACTATTGGGCTTAGTAGGATTCACATTGGTGTTGGCGGATTAACACTCGCATCACCCGAATGAAAACCGTGAAATATGATTGCGAGATTTATGGTAGGAGGGTGTCCAGGTGTAGACACAATGACAACTCAAAGTGGGGTTAGCTCCCACGACGTTTGGTATAGCATACTTTGGCCTAATAGGTCCTTCGTACTCTCATTGTTAGTCCCCAGGTAGGCAAACTGGTCCTTTATTTTGGATTTATAGAATGCCAGGCCTAGACAGGACGTTCCGACTACCGGTACTCGTACCCTTCCAGTTACTACATGCCTGTCATGAGAACCCACTTTGATGTGATTTGAAAATACAAAAATCATTGCAAAAATCATGGGAATTGTGAGGTGTGTGCTCTCATGGATATGATATGTTATGAGGATATGATTTATGATGAGCATTGTATAATAACATGTATTTGTGAGCATGCTTGCATAACATTGAGTGTAACAATAAACATAAAGCATATAAACATCATGAATTTTGTATGTAACGCATAAAAAAATTTAAAATTTTAATCAACTATAGTATAGGCTCTAAGGGTCTAATAACCTATCCTATATCCCTATAGTCATGGCTCTGATACCAATCTGTCACACCCGACCCGCAGCGGAATAAGCGTCGGGGCATAATTGGGTTATCACCAAAGCTCATGATGTTTACTAAAATGTTTCATATTTATTAAATTCAAATTACAACTTAAATATCCAAATCAAAATTCATACAATTACAAGGAAATGAAACTATGTAACTAATCCAAAGCTTAAACTGGTTTATTCTTCTAGGCCTTCCTATATGATTTCTTGCCTCAGCTGGATCACCTGTATCATGTGTAAAACGGGGGATATTTTGGGTCAACAAAAGTTGGCGAGTGAACCTTGATAAAACATTGTTATTAATTTCTTGTTTTATTTAATATGGAAAATTTGTGCAATAATCACATGTGAGCAAACATATATAAGTAAACAAACACAAACCACTTTGAATGAATATATGATATGAATGATGATGAATGTGAGATCAAGGCTCAATCAAACAGAGCCTATCTTATGAGGCACCTGATGCTCAACCCGTCTCCCACGGGGAACTGATGGGCCTAATGATATGCGTGCACTGAAAATGATAAATCCAAACTACATTTAATCCAACAACAATGATACACTTTGTACACATTTGATCACGGATATGATGGATGCACAAGTGTTTAAATATAATAAAGAATTAAACGACACATGATACACCCAAAACATGATTAAAATGGGGAAATGATAGAGATTCACTCACAATGGGTGCGTTCTTTGATGCTGATGAAAGCGCACGAATTTATGATTTGATTGACGAGGAAGAACTAACCTAGATAATAACAAAATGATTTGATAAATAAATAAATTTTGGTTGAGATTAATGTTTTTAATTAGTGTTCTTAAATGGGATTTTTAGAATTATTTTTGTGAGTTTAAGGAAGTTTTCTAACCTTAATAATCTTGTTTTTAAGTATTTTTAAATAATTTTCTAATTAAATAAATAACTAAAAGAAATAAATAAAATAAAAAATTTGACTTTTGACCGTTGACCCGTTGACCGGTCGGACTGTGTTTAATTATGCGCTGAGTGAGGTTCAAACTCGGGACCTCTCGTATACGTGCACGCAGCTCTACCAACTGAGCTACGTGTCTAACCCGAAATATTCTCTGTTTTAATTATATTTATATACTAATTAATTTTAAACTTATTTGGTTTTATTAAAAATGGTTTATATGGCCGAACCGGTTGCAGGGACCCGGAGTCGAACTCGGGTCCTTCGGTTCGAGTGCGCACAGCCCAACCAGTTGGGCTGTGTGTCAAATCTGTTTAACTTATGGATTATATTATTCTTATAAACAACATGTGACTTGTTCTGATTTAGTTCTAAAAATGTTGGTTTTAATTCTGAAAGTCGGTACGTGTGCGATTCGAACTCGGGACGTGTGTATTGTTTGTGCACACAGTCCACCGCTGGACTGTGTGTCTAACCCGTTCGAATATCCGTTTTTAATTATACTTATACACATGTTTTAACTTCATCTTCTTCACTTATCGAATTACCGAACAGTGAAACTGACTGTTTGTTTAATTGACCAACTACGCTTATGATTGATTGAATTGAAGTAAAAAAAAAGGAATTAAGGAATAAGATGTACCAATCACAGAGTGTCTTTTTTAGATTTTCCAGCAAAATTCGTCGGCTCCGATTTGTGACTCTCAGCTGAGTATATTGTTTAACATTTTAGATCCTTGGGTTGAATGATTAAAGTATGAATTAAGAGATAGCAGAGAAGTTTAGACAGATATACCGGTCGAGGAATGAATACGGTTTTCTGAGGATCGATTCCGGTGAAGTTCCGGCGAAATTAAAATTCTCCGGCGACGAGCTAAAGCTTTGAAAAAGTTCACGGTTCTGAGCGATAGGATTTCCAGAAGATTGAGTGGGTATTTATAGTGAAGAACTGGATGAATTGTGTCCGATTTTTAGTCTTGATTCGCGTTTGAAGATTTCCGTCGGTTATGACGGAAATTAATTGTCGGCAACGGTTATAACCGACGTCGACATCAATTTGTGCGGTTTAGTCGAAACGGATTTTGCCAAAATCGCGGATTGCCGGATTTCCGTGACGACTCGCGCTGATTACTGGATTTGACTTTCTAGTCTTATTATATATGTTATTTGTTTCCTTGATTATCACAACAGCAGTGTGTGGCGGAGTGGTGTGTTGTGTGTTTGGGTTTGTGGGTGACCCGGGTTCGAAACTCGGCGTCCCCATTTTATTTTTTTCTCACTATTTATTATTATTTATAAATTATGGTTTTAAAATTCTAATATATTTATTAATTATGTATCGTTTAAAAATAATATCAACCATAAATACGCAACGAATTTTATAACTGGATATTTGATAAATAAACGAAGCGGGTTTTGAAAACCCGTTTTTCGACGAATGTTACAAACCTGATCTCATCGCTAATGAAGTCTGACTACACTTTGATCTCTCACTGAAGAATCCAAGACACTTTGCATCTTCAAATAATCTGCATCGAAAACCACCCGAACGCTAGTTGCACCGTCCAAATTTCTAACAATGCCGTAATTTTCAATGTTTTGACAAATTTTTATTCCCCCTCATTTTTAGCAAATTCTGTCGTTTTGAGCATCGTCTCACAAAACCACAATTTTGCGGAAAATTTCCCAAAATTGCAGTTTTGATGAAATGCGGATTTGACATTAGGCTCATTACTAGTCACGACACCAAATGATCAACATTCTGCACAGGTATCCATGACTCTCCGATTATCTTCAACATTTAGTGACTGTATCATCAAATATGTACTCTGAAGCTCTAGACGGTGTCCCCGAACATGCCGAACTAGGCGTAAAAATCTCGAAAAAATTTGCAATCACCAATTTTTTCTAGAGACTCATCTAATCAATACGATAAAAAAATGCCTTTTTTTAGGCAACTCGTACGAAAGTGACCATTACAAGTACAATTCGTATGAAAATGATCATTCCGTACGAAAAATGACCATTTCGTACGAAAAATGACCATTTCGTACGGAAATAACAATATCGTACAAAAATCATCATTTCGTACGAAAATGACCATTTCGTACGAAAATAACAATTTCGTACAAAAATCATCATTTCGTACGAAAATGACCATTTCGTACCATAGAGCCTGATAACATTTTTTGATCCAGAATCTTCATTTCTTCAAATTTCAAGACGATTTTTGCACAAATCTGGTCAAAATTCAGTTTCTAACAATCCTATGGTTTCAATTTTACGTTTTGTCGGAGGATTGTCCGTTTATTTGATGTTTTACGTCTAAAACCCCTCCTAAGATCATAAATCTCCAAAATTCATGAGCGTAGGTGATCCAACCGACTCTGATACCAGTTGTGTGTCCGGATCACGACGGTTCTAGACGGAAGTCTGGACAAAACGTAACCGATTCGATAGAACGTTATTACAGAGTGGAGTAGAAGTAGAATGTAACGGAAGTCATACGTTTCATTCATACCGAAAGAGTATACATCTTGTTTGTCTGGCTGGCGGTAATCCTGGAGAGGTTCCGCCAACGTGTCCCCTTAGGGAGCTCCAAAAACTCACGAACAAATGAACACACAACACATATATATAGGGATGAGCATTTCGTACGAAAATTACTATCTTCGTACAATATGTGTCCATTTTGCTCATTTGACGTTCGTATTCGGGTCGTGTGTTCGTATCTAGTCTATACAGTATTGAACACACGCTCTATCTAACCTATTCGCACAGTGGCGGGCACAAAGTGTATCAACAGGCCCAAAGGTTATGGGTTGGGTTAGTTTGTGTCATTTTTTCATATTTAGCCTGTCTCAAGTATACTATATCAGAATGTGTCTGCTCTGTATTATACAACTTTTCAAATGTACACAGCCGTGCACTTAAAGTGCATGCCAGTGCACTGTACAAGTCTAATCATGACGTCAGCTGCAGGGTATGGGTTAAGCAAGTGGCTGATTTGGCAGCAAAGTGCTCGCACGGCCGTGCACATGAGGTGCACGGTCGTGCATGTTAAAGAAAATGGGTGCACGGTTGGTCGCACGGGGTGATGCTTTCGAGGATCAGAGGGCGCACGGGGTACAACCGAGATGCACGACCGTGCTTGACCGAGAAACTGATTGCACTCCTGGCCACATTGCTGGTGCTTCCGACTAATTGAACCTGCACGGTCGTGCAGTTGGAGCGCACGGTCGTGCATGACCTGTATTTTCAGCAGATTAGGCAGTTTTCATCCAAAATGCCCGGAAACTCCTCTTTTTTCCATATTTGCCCATGGAACGTCGTTTAAGACCTGAAAACCCAAAAGCACACGATTAAGTATCTAAACATCGAATTTGTAGTTAAAACGCGTAAAACGGGACTAAAATTGTAACATTCGTCGAAAAACGAGTTTCAAAACCCGCTTCGTTTATTAATCATATATTCGGTTATAAGTTCGTTGCGTATTTATGTTTCATATTAATTTTAAACAATACATAATTAACAAATATATTAGAATTTAAAAATCATAATTTATAATTAATAATAAATAGTGAATAAAAAATAAATTGGAGACCCGGGTTTCGAACCCGGGTCACCTACAAACACAAACACACAACACACCGCTTCGCCACACACTTTGTTTGTGATAAACACTAAAACGAATAACATATATAATAAAACCGAAAGTCAAATCAGGTAATCAACGCGCCAGAACTGGCAATCACCGGAAAATCCGGCAATCCGCGATTTTGGCCATATTCCTTTTGACTGAACCGCACAAATTGATTTCGACGTCGGTTATAACCGTTGCCGGCAATCAATTTCAGTCATAACCGACGGTAATCTTTAATCGCGAACTTTGACCTAATTCAAACTCAATTCAGCCTGTTTCCAATATAAATACCCACTTGAACACTCTGAAAATCCTTTCGCTCAGAACCACGTTCGTCTCCGAAGCTTTATTCATTCCAAAACACGTCGCCGGAGATTTTCGCATTCGCCAGAATTCCACCGGAAAACCGAGACTTTACCCCAAATCGGTATAATACTCAACTCTTTTCTTTGTAATACGTTATTCGGCATGTATTAACCTCAATCGTTCAACCAGAATCTGTCTCAGACAACGTCGCCGGAAATCCCCGCAATCACCGGAATATCACTGAAAAACCAAAGCCTCACTGTCGATCGGTATAATCATCTAAACCCTCTTGATATCTCTTGCTTAGTAACTTAATTGCATAACACAGTGATCTAAACCGTTAAACAATTCACTCAGCCGAAAGTCACAAATCAGAGCCGACGACTCTTGCCGGAAATCTGAAGAAAACGCTCTGTTTTGGTACATCTTATTCCTTAATTTCCTTCTTCTATTTCAATTCCATCCATTATAAGTGTTATTGGTCAATTAAACAAACAGTCGGATTTCACTGATTTTGTGTTCTTGTAAATGAAGAAGACGAAGTTGAGTAGTATATTAATGTAATAAAAATCATGTATTTAACCGGGTTAGACACACAGTCCAGCGGTGGACTGTGTGCAAATATAACACGCACGTCCCGGGTTCGAACCGCACACGTTACCGACTTTCAGAAATAAAACCAACATTTTTAGAACTTAATCAGATCAAGTCACAGAATATTTATAAGAGTAATATAATCCATTATTTAAACAGATTAGACACACAGCCCAACTTGTTGGGCTGTGCGCACTCGAACTGAAGGACCCGAGTTCGACTCCGCGTCTCTTCAACCGGTTCGGCCATATAAATAATTTTTAATAAAAACCAAATAAGTTTAAAGTTAATTAGTATATAAATATAATTAAAACAGAGAATATTTCGGGTTAGACACGTAGCTCAGTTGGTAGAGCTGCGTGCACGTATACGAGAGGTCCCGAGTTCGAACATCACTCAGCGCATAAAGAAACACAGTCTGACCGGTCAAGACCCGGTCAATGGTCAACGGTCAACGGTCAAAAAGTCAACTTTTTATTTCTTTTTATTTATTTATTTAATTGGAAAATTATTTATAAATACTTAAAAATAAGATTATTAAGGTTAGAAAATTTCCTTAAACTCACAAAAATAAATCTAAAAATCACATTTAAGAACACTAATTAAAAATATTAATCCCAAATAAAATTTATTTATTTATCGAATCATTTTGTTTTAATCTAGGTTAGTTCTTCCCTCGTCGATTGAATCATAAATTCGTGCGCACTCATCGTCATCAAAGAACGCACCCATTGTGAGTGAATCTCTATCAATTCCCCGTTTTAATCATGTTTTGGGGTGTATCATGTGTCGTATAATTATTTTATTATATATATAAACACTTGTGCATACGTCATATCCGTGATCAAATGTGTATCAAATGTGTATCGATTGTTGTGTGAATTATTTGTAGATTGGATTTATCATTTTCAGTGCACGCATTTCATTAGGCCCATCAGTTCCCCGTGGGAGACGGGTTGAGCATCAGGTGCCTCATTAGATCGGCTCCGTTTGATTGAGCCTTGATCTCACATACATCATCATTCATATCATATACTCATTCAAAGTGGTTTGTGTTTGTTTATTTATATATGTTTGCTCACATGTGATTATTGCACAAATTTTCCTTATTAAATAAAACAAGAAACTAGAAACAATGTTTTATCAAGGTTCACTCGCCAACTTTTGTTGACCCAAAATATCCCCCGTTTTTTACACATGATACAGGTGATCCAGCTGAGACAAGAAACACATAGGAAGGCCTAGAAGAATAAACAAGTTTAAGCTTTGGAATAATTATATAGTTTCATTATCTTGTAATTGTATGGATTTTGTTATGAATATTTAAGTTGAAATTTGAATATAATAAATATGAAACATTTTAGTAAACATCATGAGCTTTGGTGATAACCCAATTATGCCCCGAATTTTATTCCGCTGCGGGTCGGGGTGTGAAAGATTGGTATCAGAACTTATGACTATAGGGATATAGGATAGGTTATTAGACTCTTAGAGCCTATACTATAGTTGATTAAAATTTTAAATTGTTTATGCGTTACATACAAAATTCATGATGTTTATATGCTTTATGTTTATTTTTACACTCAATGTTATGCAAGCATGCTCACAAATACATGTTATTATACAATGCTCATCATAAATCATATCCTCATAACATATCATATCCATGAGAGCACACACCTCACAATTCCCATGATTTTTGCAATGAATTTTGTATTTTCAAATCACATCAAAGTGAGTTCTCATGACGGGCATGTAGTAACTGGAAGGGTACGAGTACCGGTAGTCGGAACGTCCTGTCTAGGCTTGGCATTCGTATAAATCCAAAATAAAGGACCAGTTTGCCTACCTGGGGACTAACGATGAGAGTACGAAGGACCTATTAGGCCAAAGCATGCTATACCAAACGTCGTGTGAGCTAACCCCACTTTGAGTTGTCATTGTGTCTACACCTGGACACCCTCCTACCATACATCTCGCAATTATATTTTCCGATTTTCATTCGGGTGGTGCGAGTGTTAATCCGCCAACACCAATGTGAATCCTACCAAGCCCAATAGTCATGGGGGCCCACACGACTACACAGGCGATGGTATGGGGGACATTGGAGGCCCAAACATGAGCAAACCCAAGACATCCTCTGGAGGAATTATTGTCAGTTATGTTATTTTTCATTCTTTTTACGACACATGACACCTAGAAACTTCTTAAACTCACAATCTTCCTATGTATGTTCCTGTAGATGTCGGCTAGGCAACTACGTGGAGGTAGAAAGTCAGGAAGATCAAATGAACGCTTGGCCACACAAATTGCTAAACAAATGGCCGCAGTGCTTCCTGACATCGTGATTCAAGTTCAACAAGCTCTCACCGCAAATCCCATCAACCCTCCCAATCAAGAAGACCAGAGCGTCGCCAACCCTCCCTCCAAAAAGTGCTTCTACAAACACTTCAAATCTTGCGATCCCCCAAAGTATGAAGGGACCGAAGGTGTTACTGCTCTACTTCACTGGTTTGAAGAAATGGAGAACACTTTCCTCAATTGCGATTGTCCCGAGGATCGCAAGGTACGTTATGCAACTGGAAGACTGTTTGGGGTAGCCCTTACCTGGTGGAACACAGAAAAGGGTAAACGAGGAGTTGAAGATGCCATGGCCTTAACATGAGAAGAGTTAAGGGAACTCATGACAAGACGCTTCTATCCAAGAAGCGAAATCAAAAAGTTGGAAGATGAATTCCACACGCTAAAACAAAAGGAAGGAGATCACACTTCCTATAACAAGAGATTTCTCGAACTGAACCAGATGATCCCTAATTTGTTCACCCCCGTGTACCGCTTGGTTGAACATTACATTCGCGGTCTTCCCTTGAAAATTCAAGACTCGGTTTTAAGCACTTCGCCTGCAACACTTGAAGCCGCGATGGAGTTAGCTACAGAACTCACTGAAAATCGCATTCGAAACGGCAAATTCAAAGATGAAAAGAAGAAAGCACCCACAGAGACCTCAACTACAAACCACCCAGTCTCATCCTCAAGGTTTGCTGGTAAGAGGAAACGTAATGGCAAGAATTTTGCTGTCACCCAAACCAACCCTCCTATCACTGCTGCACCAATCACCCAAATTGCTCCCTCAGCTGCACCATTTAAAAAGCCATACACCGGCCCACACCCAAAATGCAACCGTTGTCAATACCATCACCCTCCTGAAAACCCCTGCCAACATTGCACCAGCTGTGGCCGTGCCATCCAAACTTGTCGCACTCTTCAACGAATGAACCGCAATCAACCCCCAATCCAAACCCACCATCAGATAGTGGGTCAAGCCCAACAACCTTTACTTCTACCACCTGCACCACACGCAGCCCAAACTTACTACCAACCCAACTACCCCATGATGCAACCCATGCGAGCTTGTTACAACTGTGGGGACCCAAACCACTTCAGGAACACTTGTCCACGCTTAGTGAACATCATCCATGCTCAAGCCCAAGCGAACCCAGTAAACCAAGCTAACCAAGATCCTCCACCTGCCAGAGGAAGAGTTTTTAATATTAATGCCAACCAAGCTAGGGCTGACAACAACATGGTCAACGGTACGTTTCTCATCAATGGTAGTTATGCATCCATATTATTCGATACCGGTGCAGATAAGAGCTTTGTGTCCTTAGAATTTGAACCTATCCTCAACCAAACTCGTGTTAATCTCATGGAATCTCTAACGGTGGAAGTTGCTGACGGAAAACCCGTTTCATTAAATTTTGTTATACGCGATTGTACCCTCACTCTAAACGATCACGATTTTCCAGTTGACCTCATTCCTATGAAGTTGGGAAGTTTCGAATTTATAATCAGTATGGACTGGCTCAGCCAGCATCACGCTGAAGTAGTATGCCGCGAAAAGTTCATTCGCATTCCTCTGGAAGACGGTCAGACCCTACGTATTTTTGGAGAAACCCCTTCGAAAGGACTCAAATTAATGTCCTGCCTTCAAGCCCGAAGATATCTCCGCAAGAACTATGTCGCATTCCTAACTCACGTCGTCAAAAAGGGAAACAAGGAGAAGAAACTCGAAGATATCCCAGTTATGAAAGAATTCCCACAAGTCTTTCCCGATGACATTTCAGGACTTCCTCCTTTGAGAGAAGTCGAATTCCGCATCGATCTTGTACCTGGCGCTACACCAGTCGCAAAATCCCCTTATAGGTTAGCCCCATCCGAAATGCAAGAGCTGGCCAGTCAACTGCAAGAGCTGACTACAAAGGATTCATACGTCCTAGCTCCTCGCCTTGGGGTGCACCTGTCCTCTTTGTGAAGAAGAAAGATGGAACGTTTCGCATGTGCATTGATTATAGAGAACTCAACAAGTTAATGGTTAAAAATCGCTATCCACTACCTCGCATCGATGACCTCCTAGATCAACTTCAAGGCGCCACCTGCTTTTCAAAAATCGACCTTCGTTCTGGTTATCATCAGCTCAGAGTACATGAAGAAGATATCCCAAAGACCGCTTTCCGGACTCGTTATGGTCATTACGAATTCATGGTCATGCCATTCGGTTTAACCAACGCCCCCGCTGTATTCATGGATCTAATGAATAGGGTATGCAAACCCTACCTCGACCGTTTCGTCATAGTCTTCATCGACGATATTCTTATCTACTCCAAGTCTAAATCCGATCATGAACGACACCTTCGACTCATCCTTACACTTTTAAGGACTGAAAAGGTCTACGCTAAGTTCTCAAAAGGCAAATTCTGGTTAAGAGAAGTACAATTCCTTGGACATGTCGTCAATGACAAGGGAATACATGTCGATCCTTCAAAAATCAAGGCAGTACAGGAATGGCAAGCGCCACGTACCCCTACCGAAGTAAGGTCATTCCTTGGTTTGGCTGGTTACTATCGACGCTTCATTGCCAATTTTTCCCGTATTGCTGTACCACTCACGGCTTTGACTCATAAAGGAAAACCCTTCATATGGGGACCTAAACAAGAAGAAGCCTTCCAAACTCTAAAGCAAAAACTTTGTGACGCACCTATCCTTACACTCCCTGAGGGTTGCGATGACTTTGCGGTATATTGCGACGCATCGGGGCAAGGGCTAGGCTGTGTATTAATGCAAAGAGGAAAAGTGATAGCCTATGCTTCTAGAAACTCAAAGTTCATGAGAAGAATTACACCACCCACGACCTGGAACTTGAAGCCGTTGTATTAGCTCTCAAGATATGGAGACATTACCTCTACGGTACCAAGTGTGAAATATACACTGACCACAAAAGTCTCCAACATATCTTCAACCAGAAGGAGTTGAATATGGGGCAATGAAGATGGGTCGAACTTCTCAATGACTACGACTGTGAAATTCGGTATCATCCTGGCAAGGCAAACGTGGTGGCTTATGCACTCAGTCGAAAAGGTTATGCGAACTCCATTCGTCTACTGTGTTCGCAAATCATAACCGACATCAAAGATCGAATCCGTGCAGCTCAACATGTTTCTGTAACGGAAAATGATATACGCGATGAACTGTCGTGTGGAGCTGAACTAAAAATCGAAACCAAATCCGACGGTATTCTATACTATTTAAATCGCATATGGATTCCTGATCGCGATAACCTTCGTGATTTCCTCATGAATGAGGCTCACAAAACACGATACTCTGTACACCCAGGAGCCGACAAGATGTATCAAGACCTACGATACACCTACTGGTGGCCTGGCATGAAAAAGGATATCACTGTTTTTGTTTCCAAGTGCCTTACCTGTTTCAAAGTAAAAGCTGAACATCAAAGACCTTCAGGACTCCTAGTCCAACCCGAAATACCTGTATGGAAGTGGGAAAACATAACCATGGATTTCATTACCGGGTTACCTCGCACCTCCAGTGGGTATGACACCATATGGGTAATAATCGATCGTCTTACAAAGTCATCTCATTTCATCCCTATTCGCGAGGACTTCAAGAATGAGAAGTTAGCTCGTATTTACATCAACGAGATTGTAAGCCATCATGGTGTACCATTAAGCATCATTTCAGACCGTGATGGTCGTTTCACTTCACGAACATGGCGAGCCATACAAACCGCCTTGGGTACACGATTAGACCTCAGTACCGCTTTTCATCCTCAAACTGATGGTCAATCTGAACGCACCATCCAAACCCTTGAAGACATGCTGCGAGCATGCGTCATAGATTTCAAAGGGAACTGGGACGTGCATCTACCATTAGTTGAATTTTCATACAACAACAGCTATCATTCAAGTATCGGCATGGCTCCTTTCGAAGCTTTATATGGTCGTATCCAGTTTGTTGGCACGAAATTGGGGAATCACAAATCACCGGTCCAGAATTAATTCAAGAAACAACCGACAAGGTCATTCAAATTCGAAACAATCTTCTAGCGGCTCAAAGTCGTCAAAAGAGTTATGCAGACAAACGACGAAAGCCCTTCGAGTTTGACATTGGTGATCAAGTACTTTTAAAAGTATCACCGTGGAAGGGAGTGGTTCGTTTTGGCCAAAAGGGCAAGCTAGCACCACGCTACGTAGGACCTTTCAAGATACTTGAAAGAGTAGGTCCTGTAGCATACAAGGTTGACCTACCAGAAGAGCTCAATAGAATTCATCCCACATTCCACGTATCAAACTTGAAGAAGTGCGTCGCCGATGAAAACCTCCATATTCCTCTAGAAGACATTCAAATTGATGAATCTATGCACTTCGTTGAAAGACCAGTAGAAATCATGGACTTCGGAGAGAAGCGTTTAAGACGAAGTCGTATTCCAATTGTCAGGGTACGTTGGGAGTCAAAACGAGGACCTGAGTTTACTTGGGAACACGAAGACTCAATGCGCGAAAAATACCCGCATCTCTTTCCAGTTACCACTACTACTTAAATTTCAGGACGAAATTCCTAAAAGTAGGGGATACTGTAACATTCGTCGAAAAACGGGTTTCAAAACCCGCTTCGTTTATTAATCAAATATTCGGTTATAAGTTTCGTTGCGTATTTATGGTTCATATTAATTTTAAACAATACATAAGTAATAAATATATTAGAATTTAAAAATCATAATTTATAATTAATAATATATAGTGAATAAAAAATAAATTGGAGACGCCGGGTTTCGAACCCGGGTCACCCACAAACACAAACACACAACACACCGCTCCGCCACACACTTTGTTTGTGATAAACACTAAAACGAATAACATATATAATAAAACCGAAAGTCAAATCCGGTAATCAACGCGCCAGAACTCGCAATCACCGGAAAATCCAGCAATCCGCGATTTTGGCCATATTCCTTTTGACTGAACCGCACAAATTGATTTCGACGCCGGTTATAACCGTTCCCGGCAATCAATTTCAGTCATAACCGACGGTAATCTTTAATCGCGAACTTTGACCCCAATTCAAACTCAATTCAGCCTGTTTCCACTATAAATACCCACTTGAACACTCTGAAAATCCTTTCGCTCAGAACCACGTTCGTTTCCGAAGCTTTATTCTTTCCAAAACACGTCGCCGGAGATTTTCGCATTCGCCGGAATTCCACCGGAAAACCGAGACTTTACCCCAAATCGGTATAATACTCAACTCTTTTCTTTGTAATCCGTTATTCGGCATGTATTAACCTCAATCGTTCAACCAGAATCTGTCTCAGACAACGTCGCCGGAAATCCCCGCACTCACCGGAATATCACTGAAAAACCAAAGCCTCACTATCGATCGGTATAATCATCTAAACCCTCTTGATATCTCTTGCTTAGTAACTTAATTGCATAACACAGTGATCTAAACTGTTAAACAATTCACTCAGCCGAATGTCACAAATCAGAGCCGATGACTCTTGCCGGAAATCTGAAGAAAACGCTCTGTTTTGGTACATCTTATTCCTTAATTTCCTTCTTCTATTTCAATTCCATCCATTATAAGTGTTATTGGTCAATTGAACAAACAGTCGGATTTCACTGATTCTGTGTTCTTGTAAACGAAGAAGACGAAGTTGAGTAGTATATTAATGTAATAAAAATCATGTATTTAACCGGGTTAGACACACAGTCCAGCGGTGGACTGTGTGCAAATATAACACGCACGTCCCAGGTTCGAATCGCACACATTACTGACTTTCAGAAATAAAACCAACATTTTTAGAACTTAATCAGATCAAGTCACATAATGTTTATAAGAGTAATATAATCCATTAGTTAAATAGATTAGACACACAGCCCAACTGGTTGGGCTGTGCGCACTCGAACCGAAGGACCCGAGTTCGACTCCGGGTCTCTGCAACCGGTTCGGCCATATAAATCATTTTTAATAAAAACCAAATAAGTTTAAAGTTAATAGTATATAAATATAATTAAAACAGAGAATATTTCGGGTTAGACACGTAGCTCAGTTGGTAGAACTGCGTGCACGTATACGAGAAGTCCCGAGTTCAAATCTCACTCAGCGCATAAAGAAACACAGTCTGACAGGTCAAGACCCGGTCAACGGTCAACGGTCAAAAAGTCAACTTTTTATTTCTTTTTATTTATTTATTTAATTGGAAAATTATTTAAAAGTACTTAAAAATAAGATTATTAAGGTTAGAAAATTTCCTTAAACTCACAAAAATAAATCTAAAAATCACATTTAAGAACACTAATTAAAAATATTAATCCCAAATAAAATTTATTTATTTATCGAATCATTTTGTTATTATCTAGGTTAGTTCTTCCCTCGTCGATTGAATCATAAATTCGTGCGCACTCATCGTCATCAAAGAACGCACCCATTGTGAGTGAATCTCTATCAATTCCCCATTTTAATCATGTTTTGGGGTGTATCATGTGTCGTATAATTATTTTATTATATATATAAACACTTGTGCATACGTCATATCCGTGATCAAATGTGTATCAAATGTGTATCGATTGTTGTGTGAATTATATGTGGATTGGATTTATCATTTTCAGTGCACGCATTTCATTAGGCCCATCAGTTCCCCGTGGGAGACGGGTTGAGCATCAGGTGCCTCATTAGATCGGCTCCGTTTGATTGAGCCTTGATCTCACATACATCATCATTCATATCATATACTCATTCAAAGTGGTTTGTGTTTGTTTATTTATATATGTTTGCTCACATGTGATTATTGCACAAATTTTCCTTATTAAATAAAACAAGAAACTAGAAATAATGTTTTATCACGGTTCACTCGCCAACTTTTGTTGACCCAAAATATCCCCCGTTTTACACATGATACAGGTGATCCAGCTGAGACAAGAAACACATAGGAAGGCCTAGAAGAATAAACAAGTTTAAGCTTTGGAATAATTATATAGTTTCATTATCTTGTAATTGTATGGATTTTGTTATGAATATTTAAGTTGAAATTTGAATATAATAAATATGAAACATTTTAGTAAACATCATGAGCTTTGGTGATAACCCAATTATGCCCCGACTTTTATTCCGTTGCGGGTCGGGGTGTGACAAAAATAAGGGACTAAAACATACTCATGCAGTTCCACTATATACGGGAAATATTGGAACGAGAAGACGTCGTGATAAGCAAAGTTCATACAGATCAAAATCTAGCAGACATGATTACTAAGCCTACGCCTCAAACTAAACATGAGGAGAATGCTAACAAGATAAGGCTTAGAATTGCTAGTGATTGGAATTTAATTTTATTTACTATTCGGATGTTTATAGAACTATAACAATTACATTTATGTTTTGATTTAATGGTTAAATGCTTTATGGTAAATATCAATGTGTAGTTACATTTATTTTTTGATTTAATGGTTAAATGCTTTATGGTAAATATCAATGTGTTCAAGTTTTAACGTTTAAATCCTTGAATAATAGTGAGTTATTCGAAATATCCATAGTCAATCGGATTTGTGGGAACAATTTCTAAGTAAAACTATTGTGAATGTTTAGTTGGATCATTAGATGAAAGCTCAAGGTTCTAGAGGACCAAAATCCGCACATATTAATTGAAAACGATATCGGATTTAATTCACTTCAAAACTTTCTTCATAGATCGATGTCAAATAAGTTTTGAAACTGGTTTAGTCTTTGTATCCTTCAACGTGAGATGCATATTTATTAAAATGATATCATGTGTAATTCGCTTCAAAATTTTCTACATAGACCGTTGCCATAACAAGTTTTGAAACTTGAATGGTCTTTGTATCCTTCAACTTGATATGCATATTTGAACTTGCATTTACTAAAGATCACTCTTTGACATTCGCTTAACGTCAGTGGCAAGCAGTAATAAGGGTAATAGTTAGGAATAAATTTTAGGTTCAATGCGAGTTGTATGTACTCAATATGGGATTTTGTTTGTTGCTTATGTGAGAGTTTGACATCTCGGGACCCTGGTTTATTCAAACTTGTGTAAATGCATGGTCATACTCAAATTGATTGTTTTGAAGACCATTTTGATTTTTGACCGATAAATTAGAATTACTAAACACTATATGAGATTAATCTTGATCCATGTCTCATGTTTATGGATGTCCACAATGGAATGGATAATTGACATGTTATTGAACTTGGTTAAGTAAGCAATTCATTGATCTTGGGAAGAATAGTTGACGGTTTCAAAGCGTCATACCTTGCTAGGGGTAGCAAGATGCAATAAGGCGTCCACTAATGTCTGTGTTGAGGAAATTGATTCATAATTGTTCAAGTGGGATACTACTAGAAGAGTATGCCTAGGTATTGATTAATCAACACTACTACTGAAGTATGATCCAAAAAGTTACACTTTGGGCAACAAATAAGAAAGAATATTTAAATAGTTAAATATTCTGACACGAAATGTGGTAACTTTGGGAATAAATTATTGGTTGAATTTTATGTAAGTTGGAAGGTTTGTTTGTAAATAAACATAATCTCTAGGGTTATTAATTAAAGAGTAAATTAAGGTTACTCATTTATTTATTATGTTAGTCAATTAATAATTGATTATTTAAATTATATAGACAATTATAGAAAAAATAATATTCATTCGAAAAATCGTTATTGAAATTAAAACCCTAACTTATCCACACAAAAAACTAAGGAGGTTATAAATAGGAGATTAGGGTTAACAAATAATCATGATAAAACTCCCAAACCCTAATATCTCTTTCTCTCCTCTACGCCACCCACCACCATCGCTTGCCTCCCTGTCGCCAATAGTCGGCTACCACCCGACGCAGCCGCAGTTGGTTTGTCGTCGCCATTATCTGTCGGGTTCAATTTTTTGGTAAGATCAGTTTTCGGGTATTCTTGTGAAATAATTTCGAAGGTGTTCGATTTCAAGGGTGATTGATGTCATGGGTTCTGGTAGTGAAATTATTTTCTTGGCTCTACATTACTTGAAGGGAATTGCATAACCTGTTGGATCTAGTACCCAGATCGTTGAACCAATGTGTTGCAAATTGGTTAGCCATGTTCTGCGAAAAGTTATGCTTTCATTTAACAGCCTATGGTTGTGTTGGTTTCTATTTGATTTCCATATGGACTCCTGGTGGACTATCAAAAGTTTGGTTGGATTGTTTCATATATGTGTTATGCTATTCTAATTATAGTTATTGTTAAACACGTGTATGAAACCCAACATATTTTACCATCCGGGTGGTTAGTCGCCATTTATGTTCTTCTGGGAACTCAACACCTCACCTCTTGAAAACGATATGTCTTGCACAATTTAATAACCTCTCTCACTTGGACCATTTGATGGGAGTGGATTCTACTTTGGAGACGTCATTATTCCCTTGCCCACCCTTTTTTTCTTGATTAGAAGATGCCATGATGGATCGAAGAAGTAGTCGGAGGAAACAAAAGTAAGAGAAAAGAGATAATCGCAAACGACCTAAAGGGTGTGGATAAAAAAGGAACCCGCATATTTATGCATCAGCATTAAATGTGAAATGACAGAAACCCTATGGTAGTACCAAGAATGTAGACCATCTTCCAATCGGAAATCACCACGTCATTAACCATTCTTTAAAATCTGGCGACTACAAACGACAATTGTGGCCCACCGGCAGTCTACAAAAAGTGACGGTTATGGTTGAGCCATATACCAGTGTACCAGTTAGTCTCAAAAGGTAACAGTGCCTCAACACTCCATTTCGGCAAAACAGGCACAAATTGGTAGTGTGTCACCATAACGACCATCATGCATGTACTAAAACATACATAGAAATGGCAAAAAGTTTATTACACTCCCATATTGTCACGACACCATCTCTCTTGAGAAAATTTCTAACTGTAGATAGATAAATGGCATACAGTATTAGGTCTAGCATTCCTCAGGACTCTCGAGTTTGAAGCAACTCTAGACTGGGGGGACTTGAAAAGACATGGATCCGAATCCGGACCGGGTATTATCCTCTGCTTGGAGACTCAACCATTAATTATAGAAGAGGTGGCGTCAGCATTCAGTTACAACCGTCAGGGGACCCCCTCCTAATGAAAGCGACATCGCATAGTACCTCTGGTCATTCTTCACGGGTATCTTCTTCCTTACTCTCCCTCTCTAAATTGTGCTTTTCTAACCAGCTTTTCTTTTCTGACCAAACCAATACTTATTCTCACGTCGGTGGGTGATCGTAGGAGGATTCCCTTCCTATGGTGATGTTAATGGTGTTTTCTGTTTTGTAGATCTCATTACATGTTGTAATCTCATTGATACACAATACCATCCTTATGGGAGCTTTGGAAAGAAAACCGGCGTTCAATCCTTGTTTCTTTAGTAATCATAATCGTGTGCGCTTTTTTTTTACCCAAAGTCGGTTTCAAAGATATTATCAATGGTAGAACTTTAGATACCATAAAATACTAACATAGTTAAAGAGTGACAAATTGTGCAGTCAAGAACACGATTATGTTTTTATGGCTTTTTCCTTTTCAACATCATTACAATATTATTCCACAAACTCTATATAACGACCACATGGTTTCTTCCCCTCCTTACACCAAACTCTGTAATCTTTTCAGTCCTCCCATATAGACGTTTTTTTTTATAAAAACTTATAAAACCAATAATACTTTAACAATGGATATGGTGATGCGAATGGTGACTGAGTGGCCAGTGGTGATATTCAGTAGGAATGCATGTTGTAGGACAACCGTTCACAAACAAATAAAATAAAAATTTATTAATCAATATTATGATTACAATACATAAAGAAGAAATACATCAAACTGAAAGGAATTATAATACAAAAAATGTAAACTTAACCAAGAACAGATTACAAAGAAAAGTAAATGAAAAACATAAACAAATGGTGACTGAGGCACGTGAAGATCACGCTTCCTTTAAAACAGATTTCAGGCCACCCAGGTGAACCCGTCTGTTTCCCAGGGTACAACAGCCTAAGCAGATTGTACTGCCGGGATTAGCCTAGCACCCGAAAGTAACATGAAACACGAGAGCGCAAAGATGCAAAGTTAGGGAACTCGTTTGATGTGTGTGTTGTATGAACCATACGATTTCTGTGTTCTGTGTGTCAAAACAAAGCACAAATCTTTATATTTATACTATTAGAATTCGAAATGATGAGTCTCTATTGAATACACAATTCAATAAAATTAAACTCTAGAATTCAATAGCACAATGAATTCTAAAACTTATAAAACTGAATTCTAGAATTCAATGGCACAATGAATTCAGTAACTTAATCATTTGACTGTTAGAAACTTGAAAAGTCTCTAGCTGACAACCCAAGCCAAGACACATCTAAAAAATACTAAAGGCGGCTCCAAGCGTCTCGCGGCGATGCGAGCTTGCGAAGTGCAAAGTGCGCCATCAAAGCGCCACATTGCGCCCATCACCCCCGTGCCCGGGCGCGAGCGCGTGTCGGTGCTTCGCACCCTCCCTGCTGCCACTGGGTGTGAGTTGTCACACAAGAATACATTCGTCTAGAGAATGCTGATTATAAATCCACAAAAGATTTATATCTCCATCAATGTGGGACAAACACAACTTCCCACACATTAAAGTTCCAACACACAATTAAAGCTTATGATCTCTCATTCATTTGCTTTAATTACTAAATAAATGTTATATTAATAATTAATATAATATTATTTTTCATTAATATCCAACAATCCCCCACATGAATGGAGATCATCCCACACACTCAAGTGTTACAATAACATTTCAGCGGTTAAGTAATGTAGGATAGGTAGGTTTCCCTTTGAACCCTCCTTTGTGACATACACTTAGTCTCCTAGCCGTTAGTAGAGCGATGTCCTTGAACCAACCCCTTTTTACGTAGACGTTATTACACATCACACATTACTTTTCCTGGTCTGGATAACCCCTCATAGTTGTGTCCGTTATGGTCATGGAACACCATCCTGGTTCTGCGAGAGCTCTAGGAATTGTGCCCCCAATTCCATTTGAAGCGACCCCACTTCTCTCTAACATAGGTGATTTAAAAATCATTAAAATCCATATGCTTAACCTCTCTTGATATCAGTGAATTAAGTAGGAATGGACTAGGAAGTTTGTAACTCCCTTTGTATGTTGAGGTACTCCCCCACAGTGACCTCAACTCGTACAGTTAGGTTTCTATTGAGCCTAGATCATGGGATCTCCAATCTTCTAGGATAGGTTTTCCGTTGTACAAACTTACTCTAAGGGCTTTAGTCTCATTCCCATCGACGACTTATGTACTATCTCTCTGCTTAAGCCTTTTGTAAGCGGATCCGCAATGTTATCCTTTGACCTGACATAGTCAATCGTGATAACTCCAGTTGAGAGTAGTTGTCGTATCGTGTTATGCCGATGTCGTATGTGCCTTGATGTGCCATTATACATTACATTTTGAGCTCTACCAATAGCCGATTGGCAATCACAATGTATGCAAATGGCCGACACTGGCTTAGGCCATCTTGGAACATATTCCAAGAATTGACGTAACCATTCTGCCTCTTCTCCAGCTTTATCTAACTCAATAAACTCAGATTCCATCATGGATCTAGCTATAAGAGTTTGTTTGGACGACTTCCAAGATATAGCTGCTCCTCCAAGGGTAAACACGTAACCACTTGTAGATCTAGAATCTTTCATGTCGGATATCCAGTTGGCATCACTGAATCCTTCCACAACAGCTGGATTTTGGCCATAACGTAGTCCATAGTTTCTCGTGTATCTCAAATACCTAAATAATCTTGTCATACTCTTCCAGTGTTCTGAACTAGGATTACTAGTATATCTACTTAGCCTACTCACAGCATATGCCAAGTCTGTCCGAGTACATGACATGAGATACATAAGACTGCCAATGATCCTTGAGTTTTCCAATTGAGCAACACTCTCGCCTCTATTTTTTGACAAATATTGAGAGGTATCAATTGGAGTTTGAGCTACACTTGTGTCCTCTGGACTGAACTTCTGAAGGATCTTATCAACATAATGAGATTGACTTAGCACCAAGCCAGTTTGGGTTCTAATGATCTTTACTCCAAGAATCACATCAGCTAGACCCATATCTTTCATGTCAAGTCTCGCTTTCAATATGTCTTTAGTAGATCTGATCATCTTATCATCACTCCCAATGATAAGCATATCATCTACATAAAGGCATAAGATCACATAACCTTTAGAAGCGTCTTTCACATATACACATTTATCGCATTCATTTATTTTGAAACCATTGTTAAGCATAACTTGGTCAAACTTTTGATGCCATTGTTTTGGAGCTTGCTTCAAGCCATATAATGACTTGACGAGTTTACACACTTTGCCCTCTTGGCCATGAGCAGAGAAACCCTCTGGTTGCTCCATGTAAATCTCTTCCTCTAATTCCCCGTTGAGAAATGCGGTTTTTACATCCATTTGATGTATTTCCAAGTTTCTCAAAGCTGCTATTGCAAGCACCAACCTAATAGAGGTTATTATAGTCACAGGCGAGTATGTATCAAAATAGTCAAGACTTCCTTTTGTCTAAACCCTTTGATCACAAGCCTTGCCTTATACTTGTCGACAAAGCCATCCGCTTTCATCTTTTTCTTAAATATCCATCGATATCCAAGTGGCTTGCACCCTGGTGGAAGATCTACTTGCAAGATAGAATCAATTTCACTCTTGATGGCTTCTTTCCATTGAGGTCCATCTGAAAAGGTGACTGCTTCTCGATAGGTTTGAGGCTCACTCTCAACCATGTATGTAAGAAAGTCAGATCCAAAGGATTTCTCAATCCTTTGCCTTTTACTTCTTCTTTGCTCACCCTCTTCAACCTCTGATCGTTCTTGAGTTTCCTCTCGAACAATCTCATCAACCATTGTTGATGAACTTGCATGATTTGAAGAACTTGTATGAGTTTGTACTAACATAGGAAACTCTTCTTCAAAGTAAGTCACATTTCCTGGCCTTGTCTCTATGATAGAGTCCTTGTGAACATCAGGATTCTTAGATTCATATACAAGAAAACGATGTGAACTACCGTTTTTGGCATATCCAATAAAAATGCAATCAACAGTTTTGGGCCCTATTCTAAGTGTCTTAGGGGTGTAACAATCACCTTGGCCAGGCACCCCCACACTTTCAAGTATTTATAGGATGATTTATGTCCCCACCACAACTCATGAGGCGTTACATCCTTATTCTTGAAAGGTATTTTATTCAATAAAAAATTGGCCGATAAAATATCCTCCCACCACATGTCCTTTCTCATCCGAGAACTTATCAACATGGCATTCATCATTTCTTTTAATGTACGATTCTTCCGTTCCGTAATACCATTTGATTAGGGTGTATAAGGTGGGGTACATTCGTGTATGATGCCACTTTGTGCACATACTTCCCCAAATGGTGAAACATATTCACCTCCTCTATCACTTCTCACATGCTTTATTTTCTTGTTGAGTTGATTCTCAACTTCAGCTTTATACAGGTTAAACTTGTCAATTGCTTCATCCTTACTCTTAAGTAAGTAAACATAACAATATATTGTATTGTCATCGATAAAAGTAATAAAATATTTATTACCGCCTCTTGTGGGAATTGATTTTAAGTCACACACATCAGTGTGAATCAGATCAAGGGGTTCAGTTATTCTTTCAACTGATTTGAAGGATGATCTTGTTTGTTTGGCTTCAACACATGTTTTACATTTTGTTTTAGAGTCAATGGAAAAATTTGGTATGTAATCTAATTTAATTAAACGACGCATCGAATTAAAATTTACATGACCAAGACATCCATGCCAAACATTAGGAGAGTCAACCAAGTAAGCAGAAGTACTAGCATTTTTATTCATGTTTTTCTTAACAGCCATTACATTAAGTTTAAACATGCCATTTTGGGCATATCCCTTTCCAACAAACATACCATGCTTACTTAAAACAAACTAGTCACTCTCAAAAACCAAACGAAAACCAAACTTGTTAAGCATCCAACCCACACAAGACTCTTGCGCAGGTCAGGAACATAAAGCACATTCTTCAAAGTGAGCTCTTTCCCAGAAGTCCACTTTAAGATCACATCACCTTCTCCCTTGATATCAGCTGTAGCAGCATTTCCCATGTACAACTTCTCTTCTCCCACCACCTCTTTAAACGTATTAAAGAGGCTCCTGTCTGGGCACACATGGCGGGTTGCCCCAGTATCAACCCACCACCCTTTTGGCTCATTAGCCACCAAATTTACCTCTTCCATCATGGCAGTGAGGTCTGAAATCAGGCCACTAAAGGCATACCATCATCATCAACCATAAGAGTCGTGTCACGCTTAGGCTCTTTGCATTGGTCAGCATGGTGACCAGTTCGTCCAGAGTTGTAACACTTCCCTTTAAAGGGACCAACCTTCTTCTTCATACCACCTTTCTTTGGCCCAATGTCAACACCTTTGTTCTTTCCCTTGCCATTGAACTTGTGGCCTTTGTTACCCTTGTGACCCCTTGAGGATTGACCACGTTCACAAGGTTTGCTTTTGCTGAAGCTTCAACTTGACTTCCTTTGTGTGACAGCCTATTGTCTTCCTCAATACGAAGACGAACAACAAGGTCTTCAATTGTCATTTCCTTTCGCTTATGCTTAAGGTAATTCTTGAAGTCCACCCAACTAGGAGACAACTTTTCAACAATTGCTGCCACTTGGAATGTTTCACTAAGATTCATTCCTTCAGACAAAATGTCACTAAGAATAATATGCACTTCTTGAACTTGACTTATAACAGTTTTTGAGTCAATCATTTTATAGTCCAATAATCTTGCCACAACAAACTTCTTTGTACCCGCATCCTCGGTCTTGTATTTGCGTTCCAATGACTCCCACAATTCTTTGGCAGTTGGAACCTTGAAATACACATTATACAACGCATCCGAGAGGCCATTCAACACATAGTTGCGGCACAGGTACTCAGAATTTTTCCATGCATCAACTGCACTCACAAATTGGGCATCACTAGTCCCTTCTGCAAGAACAAGAGGGGTCTCAGTTAAGAACCTCGCAAGGTTCAAGGTGGTCAGATAAAACAACATTTTCTGTTACCACCTCTTAAAGTTCAAGCCAGTGAACTTTTCTGGCTTCTCAGCATGATTAGCCACAGCTTGGGCTGCTTGGGTACCAACTAATGGTCCCATGGTGGTGGATGTAGATCCAACAGTGGTTGATGTGGTTGCTGAAACAGTAGCCATTTCTGAAACAAGAGACAAAAAATTAGTGAAGGTAGAAATAAATTGGTTTACATAAAACCAATGCAAACTACAAAAATTAGTGAAGGCCATCAAAGCGCCACATTGCGCCTATCACCCTCGTCCCAGTCCCGTGCCCGGGCGCGGGCACGGGCGCGTGTCGGGTGCTTCGCACCCTTTTTGCTGCACTGGGTGTGAGTTGTCACACAAGAATACATTCGTCTAGAGAATTCTGATTATAAATCCACAAAAGATTTATCTCTCAATCAATGTAGGACAAACACAACTTCCCACACATTAAAGTTCCAACACACAATTAAAGCTTATGATCTCTCATTCAATTGCTTTAATCACTAAATAAATATTATATTAATAATTAATATAATATTATTTTTCATTAATATCCAACACGTGTTGCATTTGTCACTCGATAAGGACACTTTTTTCGAGCTTGGAGTAAACCCTGTGGTTTACGAGCTAGATGAGATCGTGAAAGGTCACGAAATCGAGCAAAGCCTTTTGAGACGGCGGCGAAACCCGCCTGCTATGTTCATAGGAGGTGAATATGTTGGTGGGGCTAGTAAGATTATTAGCCTTCACCTTGAGCAGTCTCTACAACCTATGCTTGTTAATGGGGAGCCTATTGCAGGACCAGCTGTTAACTAGTCTACTTGTTAATACCACACATATACATGTTGGCACTTAATAATAAAGGGCTATCTTTAATTTACTTTGAGCTACTTTGGTTCATCAAGAATTTAAGGCTTTGAAAGAGGTCGGTTGTATCATGACCAAGACTTCGCCAACCGTGTAGTGAATTCGTGTATCTTCAGTATAATGAACTCTGTACGGGTTTAGACGATGATTTTTTTGTTAAATAACCATTGAACTTTTATGATCAGTGCATTTACTGAGGATGAGCATGAACTTTGAGCAAATCCCATATAAATATAAAAGAGTAAACTGCCAAAATGGTCGCTTTTAACACTTTATTGCAAAACTCAAATCTTTTGAATCTAGATCCCTGTGGTTTTAATTTTGTTGTCATTTTCATCCACAATCAAAATCTAGTCAAATTTTCATTTAACATCCAGTTTTTTTTGTCTTTTTCCTTCATTTTAATTAATTGCAAAATCTCCCTTTTAATGAATGACAAAATGGTCTTTTAATATTTTATTATAACAAATGTTAAAAATCTGACCATTTACCTTTCATTAAAAAGGATGAAAACGACAAAAAAGAGTTGAATGTTAACTAAGAATGCTGACCAGATTTTAATTTTGAATGAAAATTGGAACAAAATTGAAATCACAGGGACCCAAATTCAAAAGATTTGAGTTTGGATTAAAGTGACAAAAGTGATCAAATCTCAGATACCATTTTAGCAGTTTACTCAATATAAAAGGAAGAATGTTTATATATGCTAGTAATGAAGAGTTGATCCAAGAGGTAGACTCTTACCTATATGTATACAAAGGAAAACATAACATTAAAAGTTCAAACTTTAAAAAAGCATAACTTGGGCTACAAGTGAGTTACTAGAACCATAAGTACTAGCAGATGAAAAGATCTCAACCAGCCAGATCATGACAAATCCTAATTACCCAAGTGGCGGATGTGACTTCCACCATTTAGGGCCCAGATTTGATCATCCAAGAGTTACCTAAGATTAGCATTTTTGTTTTATTTCTTTTTAGTCGAAAATGTGTAAATCACTAATCGACATAATTTACTCCTATATTTACGTCTTTTATTTCAGTATTTATGTTAAGAGTTTGTAAATCTGAAATTGGACAATACCTACCAAATTTAGAATATTATCTGTTTATTTTATATATTGTATTCGCTAAATAAGAACTATAGTTCATAAAACCTTAATAATTGTACATTAGCATTTGGTCTTTTATGAAACCTCTTGAATTTAACCACTAGTGTAAGTTTCTTGATTTGGACAAGAGAGAAAAACGATTCGAACCTGATCAAGAACAAACCTTTTGAGAATGATACCCACACTTGAAAGAAACAACAAATTCTGTACGTGTGTGGAGATGACGATACAACAACATTCTTGGCATCATACAATTATGGAAGAACGGATCGAATCATTTAATGGTGACAAAAGTATATGTATACAGTTTATCTCCTTATACTAATATATAATATAATACTCGATGTTCAACTATTTTAATGAACATTAAAAGAACAAAATATCAACCATATGATAACCTAACGCACTCGAATCACACCTGCGCATGCATGGTAGGTGCACACAAATACCCGAAATTATGAAAACCAGAAGAATATATACCAAAACAGTTATTTATTATTATGTCATGCAACATATATTCTCTCGTACCAAATAATATTGTCCATTTTACCCATAAAAAACTCACTAATTTGTTTTCCCAAAATGTCTCTTTTAACTTTCAAATGCCTCAAAAAGTCCCTTTGACTATTCAATCCAACAAATTGTTCCCTAAAATGGGCGGCGACGTCCGCATTTTACGGTCAGCCGCCCGTGTTTAGGTTTAATAAAATCATGCCATGTGTCGTAAACGCCCAAATTTACTGTAATGCCGGTGGCTTCGACGGAGTTTTCGTAGGCTCCCGTGACATGGATGTAGATATGGGCATTTCCAACACATGGCAGATTCCATTGATCCTAAACACGGTGGCTAACCGTAAAATACGAACGTCGCCGCCCATGTTTATGGAACATTTTGTAGGGTTGAAAATCAAGGAATGTTTTGAGGCATTTGAAATTCCGAGAGGACATTATGTGGATTTTCCCATTTGTTTTTTGTTGCCTCGATGAAAACTTTTGAGGTCGTCTATTTTAGTACTATCCTCACCTAAGGTGTCTTCTTAAACTCCTTAGGGACTCAACATCATCGATAAGGTTTACCTCATTATCCTAAATATGTATTACTCTATATCTTAAAATAAAAGGTCCATAGCTAAACATTGTTTTGAATACGGAAAATCAAAATGGGAGTTTGGTTTGATGGATGCTGCGTCTCAGAGCTAAACAAGAGGTCAATCATCCCCTTTTCCTCAAATGGAGTTTAATTCTATGTCATTATTACTTTGAGTCTTCACTTACTAAAATTAACTAGTTTTTTTCCCACGCTGGAGAGTGTGGTCACTTGTCCCCACACAACGCGAAAAGAGTTTGGTCGTTATCGGTTAGCTTATCAAAAAATATAAGAGCAAGCTACTTTTCCATTATGGCAAAATACCGGTAACAATACAATAATACTAACATCACTCGCTGTAACATACGATATCGAAAAATACTTAATTTCGTATACCAATTTTTTTTCAAGAAAAATCTATAACGAAACGTTTAGAATAAAAGAAACTAAAAACAATCTTCCAATCATTTTCTTTTAAATATATATAACATCAATTCTTTAAAGTGTCAAAATAAAACATAATAGTCTTTTGTTGTTCACAAAATCAATTGCTAAACATTTTAGTTATTTATTTATTTTTAATACAAGTAATATGAGTATACTACAAACGTTCTTACAATGTTTTCAAATAAGAAACTATACTATTTCTTAAGAGTATTCATATTGGAGACTTCATCTTTATTTATATATTTAAATCAAAAAGAATATTTTTCTTTAACTTTTATTAACTTTTAGAAAATGTTTCACATCCAACTCTCTATCTTTGACTCTATCTTACTCACATTAACTTATTTTATTATTATTTTCTCTTTCCTATACACTTATAAAAAAATTAGAGTTGAATAAACCCTTTAAATATAGAGGTGTATTTTAGTTTTGTTTTTAATTTTTCTCTTCCAGAGGTTAGCTTTTTTGTTGTTTCTTCTACCTGTTCTTCTATATTATATATAATATCAACATATACATGCAGATAGGGATGGCAAAAAAGCCAAGCCTGACAGGTATACCCGAAACCCGACACATACGGGCCGAGTATACCCGAAGCCCAATGGGTATGGCCGGGTACGGCTTAAAAAAAGAAAAAATTTGGGTGCGAGTACGGGTATGGGATTTAGTAATACCCGCTCGATACCCGGCCCATTTACCCGAATAATACCCGAAAGTATTATATTATAGATTTCCATATATATAAACTTAGTACATGTACCTATTACCTTCTCTGCAGTCATATGCGGATATGTATTTGACAGGTGTTTAGTAAACATATAACTTATTTTTGAGCATGTATATTAGATATGAAAGCTATCACCCTTTCTTATGTGGATGTTTAAGCAATTAGATGGTCCTTATACTCGTTTTAATTTAGTTTGTTATATGTAGTCTGTATATGATATGTGAGTTATTAATAATATTTCCATTTGTTATAGTCATTAAAATAGTAAAATATATGAACATCAAAGTAACAATTGCTCATTTGTCCCAAAGGGTATTTTTAAAATTAAGGGGTATACCCGATACCAGCGGGTATGCCCGATACCCGACGGGTAATTACCCGACAAATACCCGACGGGTACGGGCACGGTATGGGACAAAGAATTACAATTGGGTACGGGCATGGATTACCAATACCCGGCCCAAGCCCGACCCATTACCATTCCTATCATGCTCCAATGTGAATGTTCTAAACTAATGTTTTAATGGAAATGTTCGTAAACTGAAAATTTATATACTTATTTTCTGTATTCATTTACCTACGTTCAAACAGGTATGTTAAAAAATAATCAAATCAAATACATAATAAATAGAGTAAACTGCCATTTTGGTCCTTGGGTTTGGTCAGTTTTGCCACTCTAGTCCAAATTTTAAACCTTTTGTATCTAAGGTCCTGTGGTTTTGTTTTTGTTTCCATTTTAGTCCAAAAGTTAAATTTTGCCAGATTCCCCAACTTAAACCCTGATTTTTTGTCTTTTTCCTCAGGGGTATTTTAGTCATTATAGATTTATTATAACTCAATATTGATTAAAAATAATAAAACCCAAAAATCCTAATTTAACCCAAAACTTCATCTCCACAATCCTATGTCAAAACACTACTAGACCCATATTTCATCAAACTCAAAATGCAAAAACAAACATTCAAAACAATAACATTTCATTATTATATATCCGAATCCGATCCTTAGTACAAATAATTTTGATATTCAAGTATCCAACACAAACTTTATGCTGCCAAATTAGAAACCAACAGTTTCTGCCAACACCAAATCACCAACAACAAAACAATTCAAAAAAACTAAACACCAAATCAATTACACAAAATAACCCTAGTAAGACCAAGAACAAAACAAGAAACAATAATAAAACATAGTAACAAAATCTCTAGCAGACCACTTCCTAACCGCTTTCACCTCCACCCGCACACTCTTCACTCTTCGTAACGCGTCAACCTCCTTCAACAAATCAAATTCCAACCCCTTCTTCTTCAACTCCTCCACGCACTTCCCCAACAACTTCCCATCTTCCTTTTCCCAATCCAAAAGTTTCTCCAAATGCGACTCAGTATCCGTCTTATACCTCACCGCCCAAATCAGCCCGAGAGAGCACAACAGCGAGTAGATTGACGGAACTCACGATCAGTTACACGAACCGGCGTAACTGGAAGATGAAGATGTGCTGCTGAAGAGTAGGATGAGGGAGATGGAGTGGAAGAGGAAGAAGAAATAGTAGAGGTGAGGTTAGTTCCTTTATTATATCACAAATTACTATATTGAGTTATAATAAATCTACAATGACTAAAATACCCCTGAGGATAAAGACAAAAAATCAGGGTTTAAGTTGGGGAATCTGGTCAAATTTTACTTTTGGACTAAAATGGCAACAAAAATGAAACCACAGGGCCCTAGATGCAAAAGGTTCGAAATTTGGACTAAAGTGGCAAAACTGACCAAACCTCAAGGACCAAAATGGCAGTTTACTCTAATAAATATAACTAAATATATAGGAATAATAAAAGAAGTAATTAAGGCTATCTAGTGACTATTAAAACTGAAAAGACTAAAAAAGGGTTTTCATAGCTGTGAGTCCATCAGATCATCATAATTCTAAATCGCGGAAATGGATCTTATCACCTCAAACTAATTAAAATTGGCCGCTGCCACTCTTAACTTTCACTTTGATTTCCATCACCCCCAACTTAACACTTTGGTGTACCTGTCACCCTGGCGTTAACTAAACACTAACTCTGTTTGTTTTAATCCTACGTGTCATTGTAGTCCTACGTGGCCAACCCCCTTATCCAACGTGGCATGCTTACATGGTCTATTTTTTATGAGGTGGATGTGTAATTTTTTCACATATGTATTGTTATTGTTATTTTAAAAACTGACTTAAATTTAAAACATAAAAAGATTTAAATTATAAAGATACTCTGATTTTATAAACCCCATCTCTCCTCCCCCCCCCCCTCTTTCTTTCTTTCTAACTCTCTCTAACACCACAACCCCATCAACTACACCACCACCTTCCCCCCTTCTGACTACCGCCACCGTCAACTCCACCACCACCTCCCCCCTTTCTGACCATCGCCACCGTCAACTCCACCACCATCAACTCAGCCACACCTCCTTCCCCTTCTGAAACCACCACCATCAACTCAGCCACCACTTCCTTCCCCCTTCTCACCACCGCCACCATCAACTCAGCCACCAACTCCTTCCTATTCCAAACCCTAACCCTAGCTGCCTACAATGACAATTTGTACCTGTTTCTGTTCCAAACCCTAACCCTAGCCTCTGCCCTATACAACCATGAAACCTACAAATCGCACTATGTAGAAACCCTAATCACACCGTTGTTTGTTTCTATTATAGGTTGTGTAACGGTGGAGATGGTGGTGGTGGACGATGGGGAACGATTGTGGTGGTGGCGGTGGTAAGCGTTGGTGAACGATAGTGGTGCTTAAGTGGCGGTTAGTGTGGTTAATGAAGAAGGGTGGTTCAGGAAACCCATTGTTAATTGGCATTTTGGCGGATAATGTGGTTACTGGATTCGTAGAAGGTTTGAAGACAGGTAAGGTTAAAATCTTTCCGGATGGAATTGAAGTTTTGGATGTGTCTACTGAGACGGGTTCGGGTTGGGGGATTTGAGTGGTTCTTGATGGTAGGTCAAATTCAATTGAGTTTGTTGTTGAAGATTTGGGTAAATTGGTTAGGGTTTGGTCGGAAAGTGTGTTTGATTAGTTATGTTGGGAGTTAAGATGTTTATATGAAGGGGTTAGCAAAATACATGTCAGCATGCCACGTTGGATAAGGGGGTTGGCCACGTAGGACTACAATGACACGTAGGATTAAAAAAAACAGAGTTAGTGTTTAGTTAACACCATGGTGACTACACCAAAGTGTTAAGTTGGGGGTGGTGGGATCCAAAGTGAAAATTGAGAGTGACAGCGGTCAATTTTAATTAGTTTGGGGTGATAATATCCATTTCCCCTTCTAGATTTCTTTTCCCTCTTTACACTCAATTTACACACAACACTGTTTTGTTCCTGCCCTTTCTCTCTCTATCAAACCCACCACATTCACCTCAACGCCACCCCAATATCGTAGGCACCATCACCATAACTTAAATATGTAGCGGTGAATACTTTTAAATGCGCCTGTGAACAATTCTTTGTCACCGAAACAACTTCATGGGGTCGGGTTTCGTTTAAAGTCGAAGGGTCGTCGTTGGAACGTCACCTTCGCGGCCCTTGGTGTGGCAGATCTAATAAAAAAAAAGAACCACGCAGATAAAGGGTGACACCACACCCAGATTAGGATGCACCATACACAATTGATACCAACTTACATGGAAACACTTATTTAATTAATACAAACTGTAAGGTATAAAAGTTGAAAACTTAAAAGTACAAAGTTTGGTCAAACTACTCTTAGCCGTTCATACAAAATTTCCAACAGATAAGAAAGTCTGTGATACTTTATTCCACTAGCCACGCCTATCCGAGATAAACAACCCACACAACACTAACCATCATTTACTGTGACACATGCTTAAAAGACGTCAGCTAACTGGTGAGTTCATGAATATACACAGTTTATAAATCACATTAATTACTCATGACTTGTACCTGCCCATGTCATCATAACCCGACGTCACCACGTAACTTACATAACCATACAGTCAATGCCCACTCACAACAGGTGTAGTACCGACAAATCCTACCGTAGCAGCACGTATAAGGGACCACAAATATCATGTGTATGTCATGCTTAGGTTATATACATGCGTACAACAGTCATGCTATATTATTACAGTTTAGGACAAGCATGTTCACATTTGGAAAACATTCATAAAACTCACATTTGCTCTATTGATGATTACTATAATCAATCCGAACTGGGTTCCCTGATCAGGACCAGTGAATTTTATATGCTAGTTAAATAAAGAGTAAAGCACTAGCTAGTCATAACCACGGTTGGCTTTGGATAACCCTACATAGTTTAAGCATTAGTGATCAGTCCATGTCTAAATTAGGGATAGATCACCCAACACTTACTCTGGCTATGACTCTAAATCCTACTTCTAATATTACACCTACTCTAATATTATACAAAATACTAAAACTTATAAATTAAATAATTTTTATTATAACTTAAAATAAAACTTCATACCTTACTGTGTAGAATAGCTAAATGTTGAAGCATGATCTTACAAGTGAAACTCATTGGCTATTTATACACACTTAAACCGACTTTGTATATAGAAATGCTACGTGTCCGTGTTTGGTTGAAATCTTAGTAGTGAATATTTGTGATATTCATTAAATACATATTCATTCGTGCACGCAAGTGTTGATATTATATTATTATATATAATAATAATGTAATAATTAATTCAGCTGCTTCACTTATTTTTTTTCTTATAACTTCTAAAATATAACGTTTTTATAAAATTATAAATATACTTTTGGAACGAGCACATTTTTCTCTACATTTTGACCCAAGTTTCATTAAAAATGGAGCAGGGTCAAATATAATATATTTTATCATTGTAGATAAACGACATATTTGACACTAAATACTCGTTCAGGTATCTCATATGTTGAATAGTCATTCTACTCACTCGACAATAAAAGTCCCATACATATTTTTAATTTGATCACAAAACAGGGTGTTACAACTCTCCCCACCTTATAGAAATTTCGTCCGCGAAATTTAGGCAAAGAAATGCGGATATTTCTGTTTCATCTCATCTTCTTTTTCCCATGTCTCTTCGGGTCCTCTGCTTGCATCCCATTTGACACGTACTAGAGGGAACTCCCTGTTTCTCAATTTCTTTACTCGTCGATCTATGATCCGAATGGGACGTTCTGTGAAATTTAACTTGTCGTTGATCTGGACCTCCTGCCACGGCATCTTAAGTGACTCGTACGCTAGACACTTTCTTAAATTAGACACGTGAAAAGTGTCGTGAATTCCTTGTAATTCTGCCGGCAGTTTTAACCTATATGCTATGGGACCAACTTTTCCGATGACCTCAAATGGTCCAATATAGCATGGACTTAGTTTTCCTTTCTTTCTAAAATGAATGATGCCTCTCCAAGGCGAGACCTTAAGTAATACCTTGTCACCAACATGGAATTCTAAAGGTCTCCTTCTACTATCAGCATAAATTTTCTGCCTATCTCTAGCAGTTTTCATTCTTTCTTGTATGATTTTATTGGTAGTTTCTTCAATAATTTCGGGTCCAGCTAACGGATTTCTACCAATCTCAGTCCAACAAACTGGTGAACGGGACTTCCTTCTATATAATGCTTCAAACGGAGCCGCCTTAATGGTTGAGTGATAACTGTTAATGTATGCAAACTCTATTAGGGGTAAATGCTCATCCCAGTTTCCTCCAAAGTCTATCACACATGCCCTGAGCATGTCTTCCCAGTGTTTGTATGGTCCGTTCACTTTGGCCATCTGTTTATGGGTGAGAAGCCGTACTTAAATTTACTTTTGTTCCCAATTCCTTTTGGAAGCTTTGCCAAAATCTAGACGTAAAGAGGCTATCTCTATCTGATATAATGGAGATAGGTACTCCATGACAGGTGACAATTTCCTTGACATAAATTCTTGCTAATTTATCCATTTTATAATCTTCTCGTATTGGAAATAAATGAGCCGACTTAGTTAAACGATCTACTATAACCCAAATAGTATCGTGACCATTCTTAATTCGTGGAAGTTTGGTAATGAAATCCATGGTTATCATATCCCATTTCCATTCAGGGATCTCGGGTTAGATTAAACATCCGGCAGGCTTCTGATGTTCTATTTTGACTTGTGAACATGTCATGCATTTTTCCACATATTCATTGATTGATTGCTTCATCCCTGGCCACCAATATTCATCTTGAATATTTTTTTGCATCTTCTTACTACCAGGATGCATTGTATACTTAGATCTATGCGCTTCTTCCATTACCTTATCCCTTAGTCCTCCCATAATGGGTATCCAGATTCTATTGTTGAGTCTTAGTATTCCATCTTCTCCTTTAACGAGTGGTTCTTGTTTACCCACCATCCTTTCTTTGCTAATCTGCTCAATAGTCAGGGCTTATGTCTGTGCATCCTTAATTTGTTCCAGTTACCTATTTTCACTTCAACTCTAGATGCACGTATTCTTAAATGTTTAACTCTGTCCTTACGACTAAGGGCATCTGCTACTACATTAGCTTCTCCTGAATGGTAATGAATTTCACAATCATAATCATTCAATAACTCCATCCATCTCCTCTGTCTCATGTTCAACATCTTTTGCTCAAAGATATACTTAAGGCTTTGGTGATCAGTGTAGATCACACACTTAGTTCCATATAAGTAATGTCTCCATATCTGGAGCGCAAATACTACCGCCCCGAGTTCTAGATCATGGGTGGTGTAATTTTCTTTCATGTATCTTTAATTGTCGAGATGCATAAGCGATAACCTTTCCCCTTTGCATCAACACACACCCTAGTCCATAATGAGAAGCATCACAATATACTACAAAATCTTCTGTTCCCTCAGGTTATGCAAGTATTGGAGCAATAGATAACTTTATCTTCAAAAGATTTAAAGCTTCTTCTTGTTTGCTACCCCAGAAAAATGGGGTATTTTTCTGAGTCAGTGTCGTTAGAGGCATCGCTATCTTAGAAAAATCTTGAATAAATCTTCTATAATACCCTGCTAACCCTAAGAAACGTCGAATTTCTGTGGGGTTTCTAGGTGCCTCCCAATTCTTAACCACTTCAATCTTTGCAGGGTCCACTTGTATGCCCTTTTCATTAACAACATGCCCTAAAAATTGGACTTCCCTAGTCCAGAATTCACACTTACTGAACTTGGCATAAAGTTTCTCATCCTTTAGTAACTTAAGAATGGCATAGAGATGGCCCTCGTGTGCTTCCTTACTCTTAGAGTAAATTAGGATATCATCTATGAAGACGATTACAAATTGGTCCAAGTATGGCTTGCAAACTTGGTTCATAAGGTCCATAAAGGCCGCTGGTGCATTGGTGAGGGCGAAAGGCATCACTAGGAACTCGTAGTGACCATACCTTGTCTTAAAGGCGGTCTTGGGTATATCTTCCTCTCTAACCTTTAATTGATGATACCCAGATCTTAGGTCTATCTTCGAGAAGTAGCTTACGCCTTGTAGCTGATCAAAAAGATCATCGATTCTTGGGAGTGGGTACCGATTCTTTATCGTGATCTTATTCAGATCTCTATAGTCAATACACATCCTCATTGAGCCATCTTTCTTCTTAACGAAGAGAATCGGCGCTCCCCATGGTGACGTGCTAGGACGTATGAATCCCTTGTCCAGTAACTCCTGGAGTTGATTTCGAAACTCTTTCATTTCAGTTGGGGCGAGGCGGTACGTGGCTTTAGCGATAGGGGTTGCTCCTGGGATCAAGTCGATTCTAAACTTAATTTTTTCTGTCGGGTGGTAATCCAGGAAGATCTTTAGGGAATACTTCAGGGAATTCAGCCACTACTGGTACCTCTTCTAGTTTTCTTTTCTTCCTTTGTTTCTAGTGCATATACTAGGTAAGTGATGTGTGAAATGTGTATATAAAAATCAAACAAGTTTTAGAAAGGAATCACAACCTAAACACACACAATCGGCAAGTGCACCTGTCGCGGTGTAGTGTAGATAGTAAGCCCTAGTATCAATCTGTGGACACTATATGCAAACTCTAAATACTAAACCTCTATCGAATACAAAGTCAATATTTGATTTGATTTTGGTGTTTAACTAATAACCTAATTGATTACGAAAATGGCAAAAACGACAAGCAACGCAAGACAAGTACGAACACGAGAGCAAAATGTGATCAAATATATATGAGAAAATGACTACCTAGGTGTTGAATCCCTAGGATCATGCAATTCTACTCTGACAGTGACAATAGCTAACTATCCTACTCTCCTGAATGACCCCCCGCTAGAGATGTATCAAACGAAAGATAAAGACGAAATGTGAAGTGCTAGAACGAACCGGCTCGACCTATCGATACCAAATCCTACGAGAATCAAGTAATGAAAGTATCTCTACCCCCAAACCCTCAAAACGCAAAGCAAACCAAACCTTGATAACTGAAATCCTAGAAAACCTTGACCACGATGTAATAAACGAGCCCGAGCTATCGGTCACAGAATCTACCCACCAATGATTAGCTAATAACCTAGCTCACCTAAATCGTCTTTCGAGTTATCAAATGAGGATGCAAGTTTTAGAAAATTGATTTTAATTATTAGTCGAATTGGTCAATTTCTCAACTCAATATTCAAACCGAAAACCCTAAGATTAACGATTCAAATTAAACTCAAAGTCTAGGGGATATTTCTTTGTGCCTAAACCCCTGAATTCATCAACCAAAAATCAATCAAAACACCTAACACGCAATATCAAGATGAATATCAAGGCAAGGTTATGTAAATCACATCAAATAGCCAAAATCATGTCAAAACAACGTCACAAACATCTAGTTCATCTCAACCTAAGCAGTTTAAACTGTTTAGCTACTCATGTTCAAGAACAAAACAAAAATAATATTAAAGCAAACGGATTCAGAAAACATGTCTATAATATTCAAGTTCGAATAAAACCGGAAAATAAATAAACACAAGTCTAACTGAAAGCAATAAATTTTAGTTAAGTTTCGTCACTCCCAAGCCTTCTCTCTATCAATCCTGCTCCAAAGATTCGTCCTTGTCTTCAGTTCGTAGTAGCAGCCGTCACAACTCTTTTCTTTTTTTTTCTCCCATGTAGGTTATATTGTATTCTATATAACCTACAATAGGAAGAGTTATAAACAGCAGCCTGGCAGCCTGTCATTGGTCAGCTTTTTTTCTTTTTTATTTATTTTAATTTTTAGCTTTTACTATTTAGTATTTACACTTATAACCTTTCATCTTTCTAAAATCTACAAATTTTTTTACATCCTCATATTTACGTATATGTTAGTATAGATTCAGGCTGCTGCATGGCAGCATGTCATTGGTCTGTTTTTTTTTCTTTTTTATTTATTTTTGCTTTTAACCTTTACTATTTAGCATTTACACTTATAACCCATCATCTTTCTAAAATCTACACATTTTTTTTACATGCTCATATTTACGTTTATGTTAGTATAGATTCAGGTTGATTACGTTTTTTTTTCTTTTAGTAGGTTTTTTTATTTTAGCCTTTACCCCTTCAACATTTAGTATTCGCATTTACAACCCTTCGACTTTACAAAAACTTTATAATTATTTTTTACGTGTTTATATTTATGTACGTGTCGGTATAAATTTAGGTTGAGTACGTTCCTTTGAAAATGGGTAGGCTCAGATATAATATGTTTTTTTGTACGTTTTCAGTTAATCTATGTTTTTTGCGTAAATTTAGTTTAAAAACAAGTCGGGTCAAATTTAATATGTTTTCATTAGACTTTACAAATTCAGCTTACTTTACGTTTCGGTCCCATCGCAACGTGTGGTACCAATTTTAACTTAAAAAAACATATGTTTTACTTATTTTTATTTACGTATCGGTATAAGATTAGGTTAGTGTTCGACGTAAATTTCTTTCGCAAAAAAGTGGAACCATGTATATTACGTTTTCGTGCTTATTTTTATGTACATATTCAGTTTACTTACGTTTTGACGTAACTTTTGTTTAGAAACAATTCAGATTTTTATCACATAAATTCAAGTTACTTTACGTTTGGACCCGCCGCATCGCGCGGGGAGTTTTACTAGTTTGATAACAAAAACAAATCCCCGACTTGGGCTTCTAGCAATGTGCGATCCAACAAGCCCAATGGTCTCGTGATGCATTCATCAGTTAACTTCCAAAATAAAAATATGTAGCGATAACATTTGATGGCATTTGTGTAATTATGAATATTCATTAAGGGCATTCTAGGCAGTTCACAAATTTTCTCAACCTTGCCTTCATTGCTGCTGTCCGATTTTACATGTAAAAGCCCATATATTCCAATTTGCTTTTCTCTGTTTGCATCAAAATAACAAATAGTTAAATGATCATAAACAAAGTCAATTTAATTATGAGCTTCTATTTCTTGAATTCTAATTCTACGGACATTCTACTACACACAATATGAATTAACTAATTTAATGCTCACTAAATTACATTCAATTCAACCATCTTTAATAAATGAATCTTAAATTACTTATTATAGTTGAATTTTTATAATGTAAAATTTAGATCATCCATCTTTATTTATCATTCTTGTTTAATTATATCGTTTTAGCTCATTTTATTAAAAGCTTTCAAATTTCAATATGAGCCAGTTACAGTAGAATTCAATAAAATCAAGCCCAAAGCTACTCAAAAGTGTAGGAAATATTATATAAAAATATGTATATTTTAGATCCACATCAGTAAGCTAATGACCCTTTTGAATACACTTGGATGCTTTTATCATGGAAATAAAACTTATGGGTTTACTAGGTTGTTCCCCTTTAATTGTCAAAGTTCCCCCTTTCGGGTTCTTACTTTGAATTTGCTTCTTATGACACAATATTTGATCTTGATGACTAGATAACCAATCCATTCCTATTACTACGTCAAATTCTCCAAGTTTCAGTGGTGGTAAGTCTATGGATAATGGGGTCTTATTAATCTGGATGGTACAATCCTTTATAACACTCACAATTTCTTCTTCCCTCCCATCTGCTAGTTCTACTATAAATGGCTTATCTAGCTTACAAGGAGTCTTATTAATCAAAACTCTAAAAGGCCCCAGTATCAAACAGTATTTTAGCATAGAAGTTGTTAAGGAGAAATGTACATGTTATGACATCAGGGTTCCTACGAGCTTCTTCAGTATTCAGAACAAAATCTCTCCCTCTTGCTTTATTGGGTTCCTCGTTCCTCTTAGGACAACTATCACTATAGTGGCCCGTCTCTCCACATTTAAAACACTTACGTGGCTCTCTACAATCATGATGGTTGTGTCCAGGTTTCTTACAGTTTCTACAAACTAACTGGTTACATGGACCAGAATGTCCTTTTCCACAAGTTGGGCACCTAGGTGGGGGTCCTCGTTGCCTCTTGGAATCTCTGTAATTGGTTTTCTTTTGTTCCTGGTTGTTGTCCCATTTCCTTTTCGGGGCAGGGTCTGGGGTTTTCTTTTGTTGTATTTCAGCGGTGATTGTTGCCCCAGCCTCTATTGCGTCATAATAAGTAGTTGGTTTGGTAGACTTGATAAATGTGCGATATTATGTGGGTGGTCCCCAAAGGAATCTTCTAATGCGTTTTTCTTCAGTGTTCACCAAGTAAGACACTAGTCGGGAGATTTCATTAAAGTCAGTGACATATTCCCGATATGTCTTATTCCCAAGTTCAAGATGCAGAAATTCCTTTTCAATTTTGTCGGTTTCGCTTGGTGGCAGAAGTAATTTGTAAATAGTTTTAAAATTCCTTCCAACTTAGGCGATGTGCCAGATCATCACCTCTAGTTTGCTTTTGTATCCTCCACTAAAACAAGGCTTCAGATTAAACAAATGAACAACAAACCTAGCTTTATTTCTTTCATGGCAATCACTAATGTCAAGAATGGCTTCTACCTCGCTTAGCCATTCATGTGCCTCAATATGTCCCCCCGACATCCACGTGTCTACCGGTGGGCCCGGTGGGGAGTACCGTGACGTAAAGTGTATATCATCATAACCAAATATAAGATAACACAGCAGAAGTCATTGGATGAATAAACTATTACAAACCATAAGTGTCCAGAGTTCGGAAACGCAAATAATATACAGACAAGGCTTGTAATAAGATCCGCAGACGGATCAAAAATATACATAAAATGATAACAGACTCTACAGGCAAATCCTAAGGGCGCAATTCCTCGGTATATGCCCCGCAGGTTCGGCCTATTTCATACTTGTACATGTAACTTGATCTTTGAAAATACGTCAGTTTACACTGGTAAATACACTCAACGACTCATTTTGAAAATCTTTTCGAAAATGGTTTTAGGTGCACTTGGCACATTTTCATAAATAACTTGGGACAGTACAAATGACCTTGTATACAGATTTACATGTCAGGCTTTTACATATGGGGCCCAATACAAAAATCGAGACCTGATCAACTGACACACCACTCTGAACTTTCACATAGAAAGCAGATAGCAATTTGTCCAGTGTATGCCTACACGCCATGCTATATTGTTGTGGCCACTTGTACTTTAGTGAGCCAAGGATATCCCGGACATGGTCAAGTCCACCCCCAATGTTTTAGTTTCAAACAAAACAGATCAAAACCGATTTATGCAAGATTTTAGTTAATTACCACAACTGGATAAAACATAATCCTATACCCGACCAAGCGGTAATAATTTACCGTATCCCAAGCCGGTATAGGGAAAATAAGTTAAGGGTATTTACCTGAAGTTAAGTCTTCGGAAAGTCAGAACTCAGCCGCAGATCAAAGCAAGTACAGGTGTAATTTACCGGAAGTGTTTACTCTGGGAGTGATGGTAATTATTAACCAATATTAGAATGCTAACGGTTCTTAATGAAGTCTTAGACTTGAACCGGTTAGACTTACATTAAAACAATACGGTACGATACGCTAGATTAAGCGGTGACCGAAATAGGATGTTAGTTGGGCCAAACAAGTACATAAAATTGTCTAATATGGGTAAACCAATAACATTCTAGATTTTGATAAAGAAATGACAAGGTTAAACCCGTTTCGGTTTAAGTACGTAAATTAGCTACGTAGGCTTAACCGAACGCGCATAGGCAAAACCGGGTAACCGGGGGAGTCATATATAAGTTCCATATGAATATATGTTTGAAATATGTTATAAAATCAGTAGCTTTGCAAAAGATAGGTCCGAGGTATATTTAAAACCGAGTATGCATTACAAGGGCGATTTGGTCATTTTAGTGTTTATAAAAGATGTTTAAAATGAATCTGATGTCAAGACCTTTATTATTCTGTAAAAATACTTATTTTATAATGTTATAACAGTAGTTTTTCAAATATATGTGTGTTTGACGGTTTTGATATAACTTATGTCCCCCGTAAAGGCATTTTAGTAATTTCATACATAGTTTTGAAGCCAAAATTGGGATTCTGAGTTCGGGACTTTACTTACTGTTAAGATGTTGTAAATAAGTTTATAAATCAGTAGGTAACAAGTCTTGGCTAATAGTTATGGTTTTAAATCATACTATGCGCCGGAAAGGCGTAAAAATCGATAAATGCCATTACATTCGATTTTAAGATAAACTGAGGTTAGGACCTGTTTTATATACCAAAAATATGTCATTTAACTTATTACATCCGTAGGTTTAAGTTTTGATTACAAAATATTGATTTAAGTCATTTTTCGTAAAAAGGGTAATTTGGTCATTTCTTGGCATTTAACGAATCTTAGACCTTCATTCAGGTCATAATCTGAATAAACATCCCAATATGTCCTACTTATCATATTATATCAGTAAACATTTCATTTTGAAGGTAAAACCATGTTTAATCTTTCTAAAATGCCGAAAAGGGCAATTTTAGCCATTTTAAATGCCATAAACGCATCTTTTGCGAAAACTCAGATTGTAATCAGATCCTTGACGTCAAAATAATCAAATTATGTTTACAAATCAGTTTATGTCTAATTTTTACATGCATGGGTGTTTAAAATCATGATTTGCACAAAAGGACCTTTTTGCAAAGTTTACGTAATTTTAGCGGAACTTGTATGTAAACTCATATTTCTAATTAATCGAGTAACGAAACTTTAGGAGGTCATCCTAAACTTAAATATGGTCTTAAAGTGACCAAAATTCAGTAACTAAAATGGCTAAATCGGGTCAGAAGGGAAAGTCAAGAAAAAGTCAAATATTGCGACTTTCGGTTGCGAAGCGATACTAGACCAAGATTATGACGAGCCGAATCTGTTGGTATATGTTCTAATACTTATTTTTAGGTTATAAGTGCATCAAAACATATTTTATAACATCTGGATCATTAGTTATGAATTTTACAAATCTGGACAGTTTGACTTTTATTGACTTTTGGTTTGACTCGTCAATTGGTCAAGAATTCGTGGTAATCAGGAGGGCCCTTTTAAGGGATTAACACCTACATTATTACAATCACGTAGACACTTTTGTTATGCACAATGGCTAGGTAATCACGGATTTAGATCAAAGTCAAGGCGTATTTATGTCAAGACTTTAATCTTAGCTTAGAATCATAATAAATGGACTTAGCACGAAATGAACACTTACAACAAGTCCAAATGGGTGCTAAGAGCAGAAGGGGTGCTTTAGAAATGATCAGGAGCTCCTTTAGATGAATTTAGTGAATTAAGGTAAGGAAAGTGTGTTGCTACTTCAAGAATTCCTCTCATAAAAGGTTATGGAGGAGTCCAGGAGCTTGCCAGGTGTTAAAGGACGTCAACAAGTGTCCCTAGGCGTGGCAACCATGTAAGGATGGTGCCAAAAATGACCACAGGTGGCAGAACTGAGTGCTGCCACATTTTTGTCGCTGGCAGGTCCTTACGGACCGTATGGGCTTTGCCTTGCGGTCCGTAAGGACCTTAGGCGCCAACAGTTCCAAAGATGGTTACAGACCGTAACCATTATGGCTTGCGGTCCGTAACCGCCCCCATAGATGAAAAAATTAGGCATTTTTCATGTTTAGCCCCTCAACTTTGTTTCATGGCATAATGAGGATATAATAAGCGATTCAACAACGTTGGTCCCTGTCACCACCGTGTAACCCAGTGGGCCCGGTTGGGGAATATCATGACGTAGTTGATAACATCATAACCAAACAAACACAGCACAGCGGAAGTCTTGGATTTAAATTACTATTATAAACCGAGTGTCCAAAGTTCAAAAACAAATTACAAGGCTTGTAATGAAAAGATCCACAGGCGGATCGAAATAAATATATACAAAGTAATTGTTCAACAGACTGTTAAGCAACCTAGGACTGTTAATAATTGTTCAACAGACTGTTATCAAACAATATAGAATAAAACGGGTTATAAGGATTTAGTAGATCACAATCCGATAACATGATCCCATACCCGACCAAGCGGTATTATTATACCGTATCCCAAGCCCGTATAGGGAAAATAAGTTAAAAAATATTTACCTGAGCAAATTCTTCAATAAGATAAGTAACTCAGCCGAATATTCAAAAAGTAAGCTTAGATGGCAATCTACCGGGAGGCTCTTAGTCTGGAAATGATGGTGTTTATAACCAATTAAAATGATAACGGGTCCTATCTACTTTGAGACTCGAACCGGGTAGCTTAAAGATGATAACGATACTAGACGCTAGATTAAGCGGTGACCAAATAGAATGTAGTTTAGACCCAACAAGCAAGGAGACTTTTTTAATATGGGTAAACATGTTACATTCTGGATTTTGGAAATAAAATGATAAGTTTTAACCCGTTTCGGTTAGATTACGTAAACTAGTTACGTAGGCCGAACCGTACGCATATAAGCGAAACCGGGTAACCGGATGAGTCTTATACAGTTCCATATGCCATTATACTTTAAATATGTTGTAATATCAGTAAGTTGTCAACGTGTTGGTCCGTTACGGCTTTAAAATCAATTTTTGCCTTAAAAGGGTATTTTGGTCATTTTACGGCTTATAAAAAGACTTCATGAGCAAACTGATGTAATGGTTATCAACTTACTATAAAAATAGTTTAACTATGATGTTATATCAGTAGGATATCAAATATGTGTGTGGTTTTAGAGTTTAAGACCAAACTATGCCTCGAAAGGGCATTTTGGTCATTTCACACATCACTTGATGAATTATTTGGGAATCTGAGTTTAGATTATGTACCTACTGTAAATATGTTTGAAATAAGTTTTGAAATCAGTAGGTAAGTTTTGATGCTTTAATATGGTTTTAAACCATACTATGCGCCTAAATGGCGATAAAGTCGTTAAATGACGATTTAATCGATGTTTAAGGAAAACTAATGTTATGACAGGTTTATATAACCAAAATAAGTTATTTAGTATACTATAACAGTAGGTAAAAGATTTGGTTATGAAAAGTATCTTTACAATCATTTTATGCATCATAAGGGTAATATCTTCATTTATCGGCATTATACAAAGACTTGTGTATAACTCAGTTTACAATCTGATTTAACATCCCAAGTAATCCTAATTATGATATTACATCAGTAGGTAATGAGTTTTGTTGAAGAATTATGTTAAAATCCATTTTAGACGCCGAAAGGGCATTTTGGTCCTTTAAAAGCATGATTTGCGATAATTAAACAAAACTCAGGTTATGACCAGATTATTGACATCAAAGTAAGTTAGTCATGTTTATATATCAGTACAAATTCATTTATATGCTCATTTGTATTTAAAATCTTGTTTTTAAACAAAAGGGTATTTTAGTCGAAGTTTGGCATAATTAACGGATACTTGCATAAAAACTCGGATCACTATGTGACCATGTAGTATAGTTCCAGAAGGTCATACTACAACTTAAAATGGTCACAACGCAACCTAATTTCAGTAACTAAAGTTGCTAATTCGGGTCAGAACCGAAAGTCAAAGTAAAAGTAAACTTTGTGACTTTGGGTTGTGAACCGACCTTAGACCTGGACTTGACGGGCCGAACATGTTTACACATGTTCTAATAATTATTACCAAGTTGTTTAAGTGTTAAAACATATTTGATAACACCTACATTATAACATATGAATTTATTTTCAAATCTGACCCAGTTTGACTTTTTTTTATAATAACCTTGACCAGTCAATTGACCAAGCAAATGTGGTAATTAGGAGGTGCCCTTTTTAGGGATATCATCTGCCTAATTACGATCACGTAGCCACGTTCGTTACGAACAGTGGTTGGACCGTAATGGTCTTAGCCTAAAGTCAAAGCATTTTTACGTCAACGCTTTGACTTCGGCTTAAAGCCTAATAAAACTGAAAAGAAAGGATTGGAACACTTACAAGTGAACCAAGGATGACTAAAAAACTCAGGGGATTGCTCCTAGAAGATCAGGAGCCTTCCAGGTGGGTGATAGAGAGAAAGAAAATGAGAGGTGCAAGGAATGAGGTTGATGAACACCTCTATTTATACTTGGAAATCATGAACAAGATCAATCTAAGTGTTTAAAGAGTCCTAGAGATCACTCCAAGTGTTACATGAGGTGTCCAATACCAGACATGAGGCCATAGTTTCGAGATTTAGGAGCTGAAGTGGGTTAGGAGGTGGCAAGCATGCAGGTACTGCAGCTGGCAGTGTTTTCTGCAAACGGGATTCTCCCGCGCATCTCGCGGGGACACCATGTCCCTGGCGCGTGGCGCCACAGGTGCCAATTTACAAAATTTCCATTTTGGCCCCTGGACTTCTCCAAACTCCCTTATTTCGACATAAAATCATGTTTTATTCAATATGGCTCCTGTTTAGCACTCTCGGGAGTATAACCGAACATCATTAAGCTCCGGGTTCGTTAAAAGGTCACTCATAGGCATAGTTTAATCATGTTGACACGTTTAACCCCTCGACTTTAATATTCACCACTCAGAGGCTATAAAATAACATGTTGGCGATTTTAGTCCCTCTCGTCTAGCACACGACATACGAGGATCAGCGGGACACGTGTCGAAATTTTATAGGACGTAAAACACAGGGTGTTACAGTCCCTCCTGTTCTAGCACACGGCACACGAGGATTACCGAGACACGTGTCGGAAAAACATTGGACGTAATAACACGAGGTGTTACATCCTCACCCCATAAAATAAATCTCGACCCCGAGATTTCATTCAAACAAGTACGGTACTTCTGTCGCATGACAGACTCTACTTCCCATGTGTACTCAGGACCTCAACGAGCGTCCCATTTAACCTTCACAATAGGCACGTGCTTCCTACGAAGCTTTTTCACCTGCCGATCTTCAATCGCTACTGGTTTCTGAATGAACCGCAGGTTTTTATCAATCTGCACATCCTCGTGAGGTATTGCCAATGATTCATCGGCCAGGCATTTCTTCAGATTGGATATGTGGAACACATCATGGATCCCACTAAGTCTCTCCGGTGGTTTCAACTTATAAGCCACGACCCGACACGTTCGATGATCTCGAACGGTCCAATGTACCTAGGGCTTAACTTGCCTTTCTTTCCAAAGTGCATAATGCCTTTCCAAGGTAACACTTTTAATAAGACTGTGTCTCCTATTTGGAACTCAAGAGGTTTACGCCTCTGATCTGCATAGCTTTTCTGCCTATCCCTGGCAGCCTTGAGACGGTCGCGAATTTGCAAGATTCTATCCGTCGTCTCTAGGACAATTTCCGGTCCTGTTAGTTGGGCTTCCCCAACTTCTGCCCAGCAAACGGGCGTTCTACACTTCCTCCCATAAAGAGCTTCAAACGGAGCAGCTTGAATGCTTGCATGGTAACTATTATTGTAGGAGAACTCGACCAAAGGTAAGTGTCTGTCCCAACTTCCACCTAGGTCGATAATGCATGCGCGCAACATGTCTTCCAACGTTTGAATAGTACGTTTACTTTATCCATCTGTCTGCGGGTGATATGTCGTACTAAAATTCAGTCGCGTGCCCAAGGCTTGTTGGAAGCTTTTCCAAAAATGAGAAGTATACCTTGTGTCTTATCTGACACAATGGATACTGGCACGCCGTGTAACGACACAATCTCATCCACATAAAGCTTTACTAACTTTCCGAGCTATAGGTCTCATTGATGGGTAAGAAATGGGCCGATTTAGTCAATCTGTCTACAATTACCCATATTGCATCATTCCTGACGGTTCTGATGTTCGGTAACTTGTCAACACGTTAGACATTTAGCCACATAAGTAGCTATCGATTTCTTCAATCCTGACCACCAATAATCGGGGCCTCAAATCCTTATACATTTATCACTACCCGGGTGAACAGAGTATCTAGAACTGTGTGCTTCTTGGAGGATTAAGTCCCTAAGTCCTCCAAAGACTGGAATCCAAATTCGTCCATAGAATCTAAGGATTCTGTCATTTCCCGGCGTCAGTTGTTCAACAACTTTCCCGAATTCTTCGCTTGGAAGATTTGCCTCTAACAAGGCTTGCTTTTGAGCTTCTAAGATCTTCTCTTTCAAACTATTCTTTACCTCAATACTTTTGGCGTTAATGCATATAGGCCTAATCCTTTTCTTGCGACTTAATGCATCAGCAACCACATTTGCTTTCCCTGGGTGATAACGGATCTCGCAATCATAATCATTTAACGTTTCCATCCATTGCCCCTATCGCATATTTAAATCCTTCTGGTTGAATAAATGTTGGAGACTTTTATGATCAGTGTATATAATACACTTTGTCCCGTACATATAGTGTCTCCATAATTTGAGCGCAAACACCACGACACCTAATTCTAGGTCATGCGTGTGACATCTGTGCTTTCTAATCTTTGTATTGTATCCGGCAATATCATATCAATAAAATTTTGTGTTACATTTTATGACTTTTGTATATTTACTTATGACATTTGTGTATTTTTAATCCTTGTTTAAATCCGATCCTTTAAACATTTTCTGGATGTGAAATCGCAAACCGTTACGTAAACTTAATCAGTTTAACGCAACGTATGCTTCGGGACAAGGGAATAAGTTGAACATACCTTAATAACCCTAACATAACTTAGAAATAAGTTTTGAAGGGTTCGGTATGCCCAAAAACGTGTTTATTCAGCTCTAGGAGCTAATTTGCAAAATCCGTGAAACTATGTCAATTCGCGTATTTCGCTATCCGGAACATATACGGACATCCAAAAATTTTTGTAATCATCAAAATATCATATTTTAGTGATTGGAATGCAAAAATACCTTTCGTTTCGCAATTTGAATCGTTTTCGCGTTCGTTGCAACTTTCGTCGTAATTAACTGAAAACCGCAACCGTACGACCGAACGAACCGGCACCCGGGACATTTTTGATCATATTCCATGTTCCCTATGCTTTCTCATCTTTATGAAGCTTGAAAATGAGGTTAACGGGTGTTAGAAGTGCCTAAACGCGACAAATCAAGTTCAGGGGCCTTTCTGCCATTTTGAGAAATCTTGGTCCCTCAGGGGTGCATACGGACCGTAAGCATGGACCCCATACGGTCCGTAAGCCAAGCTCAGACAACAGAAACTTCCAGCCAGCTTCCAGCTGTTTGAACTTGTTTTGTTTGATTGTTTTTATGTTTTGGGGACCAAGTTAAGTGATTAACAAGTCCTCAAATCAATCCCTAACACTTGTGTGGTGGAGATCATTCCTTGGAGAACACATAATCCACATGTAATGATCCTACAATCCAAGAACTCCTATAAATAGCAAGCTCCATTCCGTTCATCCATTACTCATTTCTTTCTTTCTCATCATACACTCTAAGAGGAGTTGCTACCACTTGTTGGAGGCCTCCCACCTGAGTTCATCTTCTTCCTAGAACACAAGTAAGTGTTCTTCCTTGGCTTGTTTAGCTATTTCAAGCTAAAAGTCAAACAGTGTTTGACTTTTGGCTTTGACCATGAATTGGTCAAGACAAAGTTCATTTGAACTTTGCAACGTGATCGTAATCACGATGGTTATAGTCCTTGCACGATACCTACTGATTACCACGTTAACTAGTTGTTGTGACGAGTCAAAGTTTCGGTCAATAATGCGATAAATGCGCATTATCCGACGGAACTTTTTCCGGGTACAAAACACTTTGTTTTGATATCAAACATATTTTGTGGCCATAGGTTTATAGGGAATAACCTCCAGGGGTTATACCTTATGGTTACTTCGTTTAAGTAATTGTATGATAGGTAGTTTATATGCTTAGGAAAATGACTAAAATGCCCTTTTGCGCATAAATTCAATCTAAGCATGTGTAACCTAAATTTTGACACCTAAACTGATTGTGCAACATTATTAAACATGTTTAGGCATATAATACTTATCATAGGACTAGTTAGACCATTCGAACAGCTTTTGCCAAACGAAACGTTAAAGTAGCTTAAACTACCTTAACGAGTCGTAACGGGTCATAAGCACTTAGGATTGCTTTCAAATCAGAATGTAGGCTTAGTTAAACCATATCATATGAGTTCCAACACTCATTTGGTTTACAAGACCTCATTTTATCGATTCTCCCATTTAGGTTCCGATTATTAACATAGTGATTCCATACTAGGTGCCACTTGATTCCTTGACTTTCGAGCTTTGTTAGTTCACTAGATCAAGGATACTTGCAATCTCAAGTGAGTACATAGTCCCCCTCTTTACGTTTTCAAATGTTTGGGGTGAAACATATTGTGCCTATGATTACTTTCGTGTTTTTCATGACATATTACATGCTTTGATTACTAGTACATATACTACATGACTTTTATTGCATTTGATTTACATGTTGATTTGCATAATTAACACCTTGGTTATTCAAAGACATTTTTGCTATGTATGTTGACCTAGCATACTAGTACATGGTTTTCAAAAGACATTTTTTGGACATTTTCAAAGACATTTTCAAGACATGCTTACATTGTTATTTGACATTTTGGTGCGTTGAACTCGACAATGATACATTCATTAACATTGATCACGCCGACCGGTAGTATTTAGTGGTATAGGATTGACAATCCCGTTCCCGCTTCCTAGGTTTGTTTGGAAGTGACCTTAGGGAATGACAGAATCCGATGAACATTGATAAACCCTTGACCGGATAGGGGTTTATCCGACAGTCAACAAGGCTTGAATGTATTCGCCAACAACCCATAATATATGTCTTAACAATAAAGGCAAATGGTTTGTAAAACTGACATTGTTCACTCGACATTGGTTTACTCGACACTGGTTTACTCGACATTTGTTTACTCGACATTGGCTTACTGGACATTGTTTACTCGACATTAGTTTACTTGACATTGTTTACTCGACATTTGGTTTACTTGACATTGTTTACTCGACATTGTTTACTCGACATTGTTTACATGACATTTATTTACTTGATATTTAGTTACTCGACATTGGTTTACATGACATTTATTTACTCGACATTTGAGGATTGGTTTATGGTGAGTGATTTAAATAACGTGACGTATGTAATGTGATAAAAGCATGGTGGATACGCCGATGGTACTTCCTATATATAAGTGCTTTTATTATCTTACATATCGTGGCATTATCTAAATCATTTTAAACAAAATACAAGACATGACATTTTACACAAGACTTACTTTGGGTTACCTATTTAACCATATATTATTTCTTTTATATCATATTGATTTTTCATATGGTTTTTATAAAAGAAACTTTTTACGGTTCATGACGACTTTTGTATTACTTTAAATTTTCTTAAAATAATCAAAGCCATGAAGCATCACAAAATCTACGTACTCGCCGGCATTTTTTTGCTGACTTTATTTTCACATATGTTTCAGGTGCAAATGTTTGATGTCAAGCTAGCTACACTTAGGGCGGACTGTGCCATAGTGACTATAAAATCAGAATAATAGCTTAAATTTTGTTTTATTTCTGTTTTTATCCAAGACAATGTGAACAATATTAATTAATGAAACTCAACTTATGTGCCATGGTTATTGAAACAATGATTTTGTTACGACACTCCCCGATGTTTCCGTCACGGTTTGTTGTTTTACGTGGTCGGTGTGTGACAGAAAAGATTGGTATCAGAGCCAATGGTTATAAGGAATTAGGTTATTAGTAATGCTTTGACCTAGACTATAACCTTTCTAGGACCCTAACACAAGTTATCTTGTTTTTAGATCTTAAAACAATACCATCACCTATCCTTAGGTGATTACTAAAAACAAATCCACAAATTTCAATTTGGTTTTGAAAATAATCATCTATCTATAGATGATTTGTTTTGGCTTAATGCCTTTCAAAGTTTTCAAAATCTCGTCAAAGTTTGGGTCTTATTAATGTGAACACGTGCAATCTGGAAGGGTGGGTGCCTGTACCCTGAGTTTTCTGTCTAAGACTAGAGTGTTCGTACAAATCCGCATTATCGGACCAGTCACTCTTACCTGGGAACTCTTGGGGTGAGTGTCCACTTATAGGCTAAAGCATGTCTTCGCGATACATTATAAAGACCCATTTACTTTGATTAGTCATTGTGTATCGTTTGTTTGTTTTGAAGGAACGAACGAATGACCACCATCCTTACATTTGTCGATATTTTGTCATCTCGTTTTGATTATCAACATTCATCTCACTCGCTTCCTTTCATGTTTACTCCCTTTTAGAATGCCTCCTTGACGAGACCCAAATGCAAATCCGGACGCCGCCATGGCAGCTATGATAGCTCAGCAGATTGCTGCTGTACTACCAAATCTTGTAACTCAAATGAACCAAACTAACAATAACAATAATGCACCTGCTTCGTGCAGCTTTAAACAGTTTAACTCGGCTAAACCGCTCAAGTTTAGTGGTTCTGAGGGAGCAACTGTGCTCCTACAGTGGTTTGAGAGTCTCGAGAACACTTTTCGTCATTTGCAATGTCCGAATGAGCGAAAGGTCGAGTTTGCTTCAAGCGTGTTTGAAAAGAGAGCGTTAACATGGTGGAACGGAGTGATGAGAGACAGGGGTGCTGACATTGCTATGGGTCAGACTTGGGAGGAGCTCAGGGCCTTAATGATGAAAGAGTTTTGCCCCCGACATGAAAAGAGGGCACTTGAAAATGAGTTCCATGACCTGAAGCAAGACAGTGGTGAGCACCGTGCGTATACTGACAGGTATGAGGAGTTGAGCTTGTTTTGCCCTGAGATGGTGACGCCTTTGGATAAGGCAATCGAGAAATACATTGATGGTCTTCCTAACCCGGTTCAGGATATTGTCACCGGCAGCAACCCTACTACTGTTAGACAATCTATTGAGCTATCTGCGACACTGACTGAATCGTAGATTAAAAAGGGTAAGCTCCACCGGAAGGGTGACAAGAGATCGTCTGACAAGTCTGAGAAACCAAAGGGTAAGAAAGTTGAGTCTTCAAAGAAGTCGAGGAAGCGCAAGGCTTCTAAGAACTTTGCTGTCACTACTCAACCTAACCAAGCCACTCCAAACATGCCTGTTCAGCCTCCGGCGAAGAAACAATATACCGGCACTGCACCTTTGTGCAACAGGTGCAACAGTCATGACCAGCCTCATCTTCCATGCCGTATTTGGACAAACTGTGATAGATCTGGTCATTTGGCAAATGTTTATCGCTCACCTCCTAACCCGAACAATATGGCTCAAAACCATGTTCAGCAGCCAGCCAATCCTCCACGACCACATTACCCACCAGGATCTTGCTACAACTGTGGGGATCTCACCCACTACCGTAACAATTGCCTGAGGTTGGCAAATGCGAACCAGGCTCGTGGACGAGCTCTCAACATTAATGCGAACGAGGCACGGGCAGATAACGAGGTGGTGAATGGTACGCTCTTTGTTAACAACCAACCTGCTTCTGTTCTTTTTGATTCGTGTGCCGATGGAAGTTTCGTATCCCTAGCTTTCGAACCTTTGCTTTCCATGCCTAGAACTAAACTAGGAAAGCCCTTAACAGTCGAAATAGCTAGTGGCGAACCCCTTAAACTTGATTCTGTCATCCGTAATTGCCAAATGAGCCATAATAACCATCTTTTTCCTATTAACCTCACGCCTATGCAACTTGGGAGCTTTGACATTATTGTGGGAATGGATTGGTTAACCAAACATCATGCTGAGGTGGTTTGCTTCGATAAGATTGTTCGTATACCTCTCCCGCCTGGTGAAATTTTGGAAGTTCGAGGAGAAACACCCGTTGGTAGCATTAAACTCATGTCTTGTGCCCAAGCCCACAAATACCTACGAAAGAATTATGTTGCATTCCTGGAACATATCGTAGAGGAGAAAGGCAAGGGCAAGACTATTCAAGATATCCCTGTTGTTCGGGATTATCCTGAGGTGTTTCCTGAGGAGCTACCTGGTTTACCTCCTGCTCGTCAAGTTGAGTTCCGTATAGACCTTGTACGTGGTGCCAACCCGATAGCCAAATCACCCTACCGTCTTGCACTGTCTGAGATGCAAGAGTTATCGAAACAGCTTCAGGAACTTTCTGACAAAGGATTTATCCATCCGATTTTTTCACCTTGGGGTGCTCCAGTTTTATTTGTGAACAAGAAAGACGGATCTTTTCGCATGTGTATCGATTACCTTGAGCTTAACAAACTCACAATCAAGAATCAATATCCCCTACCTCGCATTGATGATATTTTTGACCAACTACAGGGTGCTACTTGCTTTTCGAAAATTGACTTACGTTCTGGGTATCATCAGCTTCGTGTACTCGAGGAAGATATTCCCAAGACAGCTTTCCGCACTCATTACGGTTATTATGAGTTCACTGTTATGCCCTTTGGTTTAACCAATGTTACTGCCGTCTTCATGGACTTGATGAATAGGGTTTGTAAGCCTTATTTAGACAAGTTCATCATTGTTTTCATTGATGACATCTTGATTTATTCCAAGACACGAGCCGATCATGAACAACACCTTTGTTTAACAATGGAACTCCTAAAGAAAGAACAACTTTATGCCAAATTCTCCAAGTGTGAATTTTGGCTTAAGGAAGTTCAGTTTTTGGGACATATTGTCAACGAATAAGGTATTCATGTGGATCCCGCAAAGATCAGTGCAATCAGGGATTGGAATAGACCTACTACTCCTACCGAGGTTCGTTCTTTTCTTGGTCTCGCAGGTTATTATCGTCGCTTTATTGCTAACTTCTCCAAGATTGCGGTTCCCCTTATTTCTTTAACTCGAAAGAATAAACCTTTTGAGTGGGGACCCAAACAGGAAGAAGCTTTTCAGACCCTGAAACAGAAGCTTTGTAATGCTCCTATTTTATCCTTACCTGAAGGTAACGACGATTTTGTTGTCTATTGTGATGCATCTAATTTAGGCCTTGGCTGCGTTCTCATGCAAAGAGACAAAGTCATAGCCTATGCATCGAGACAATTGAAAATCCACGAGAAGAACTACACCACTCATGATCTTGAGTTAGGTGCTGTTGTGTTTGCTCTTAAGATTTGGAGACATTATCTATACGGTACGAAATGTGTGGTTTTCACGGACCACAAAAGTCTCCAGCACATCTTCAATCAGAAAGAACTTAATATGAGACAACGACGTTGGGTCGAGCTTCTGAACGACTATGACTGCGAAATTCGTTACCATCCTGGTAAGGCGAATGTCGTAGCTGATGCTCTTAGTCGTAAAGAACGTGTCAAGCTTCATTGTATTCAAGTTCAATCTGATATCCAGACACGCATTCTTAAAGCTTAACGTACTTGTGTTACGCAAGGCATGATGGGTAATGAAATACTATATCATCTTGAGCTTCATCTCAAAGCGAAAAACAATGGGTTGCTTTATTATCTGAACCGTTTGTGGGTTCCAAGTCAAGGCAATCTCCGCACCTTAATAATGGATGAAGCTCACAAATCTCGTTATTCGATCCATCCTGGTGCAGACAAAATGTATAAGGATCTTCATACTCAGTATTGGTGGCCGGGTATGAAGAAAGACATTGCCTTATATGTATCTAAATGCCTTACTTGTCTTAAGGTAAAAGCAGAACATCAGTGTCCTTCTGGCTTGCTTGAACAACCAGAGATTCCGGTTTGGAAATGGGAAAACATTGCCATGGATCTCATTACCAAATTACCGCGTAGACCTAGAGGACATGATGCCATTTGGGTAGTCGTTGATCGACAAACAAAGTCAGCACACTTTATAGCCATTCGTGAGGATTTTTCTGCTGACAAACTCGCCAAAATCTATGTGGATGAAATAGTATCTCGTCATGGTGTTCCTTTGGACATCATATCTGATCGCGATGCTCGATTCTCATCTCACTTTTGGAGGACCATGCAATCTGCATGGGAACCAACCTTAATTTGAGCACTGCTTATCATCCTCAAACGGATGGACAATCTGAAAGGACGATCCAAACACTAAAGGATATGCTTAGAGCTTGTGTGATCGAATTTGGTGGTAGTTGGGATTCGCATCTACCATTAACCGAGTTCTCCTACAACAACATTTATCACTCCAACATTGATATGGCACCTTTTGAAGCTCTTTATGGTCGAAAATGTCATTCACCTGTCTGTTGGAATGAGATTGGTGAATCTCGATTCACTGGAACTGAACTTATTCAAGACACAACGGACGAAGTCAAGTTAATTCGCGAAAACCTTCTGACAGCTAGAAGTCGTCAAAGAGTTACACGGATAAACGACGCAAGCCCTTGGAATTCCAAGTCGGTGATCACGTCCTACTCAAGGTATCCCCTTGGAAGGGAGTGATTGGATTTGGGAAGAAAGGAAAACTTGCGCCACGTTATGTTGACCATTTAAGATCGTTGAGAGAATCGGAAAAGTGGCCTACAAACTTGAGCTACCTCCACAACTTGGAAATGTTCATCCAACATTCCACGTATCCAATTTCAAAAAGTGTTTGACTGATGAAAACCTCCACATTCCTCTTGATGAAATTCGTGTTGATGACACGATGCATTTTGTTGTGAAACCCATGGAAATATTGGAACGTGAAGTCAAGAAGTTAAAGCGCAGACGTATACCGATTGTTAAAGTTCGCTGGGAATCCAAACGTGGCCCAGAATTTACTTGGGAACGAGAGGACCAAATGAAGGCGAAATATCCGCATCTTTTCTCACCAGTTTCCTTAAGCTAAATTTCAGGACGAAATTTCGTGAAGTAGGGGAGACTGTGACATCTGTGCTTTCTAATCTTTGTATTGTATCCGGCAATATCATATCAATAAAATTTTTTGTTACATTTTATGACTTTTGTATATTTACTTATGACATTTGTGTATTTTTAATCCTTTTTTAAATCCGATCCTTTAAACATTTTCTGGATGTGAAATCGTAAACCGTTACGTAAACTTAATCAGTTTAACGCAACGTACACTCCGGGACAAGGGAATAAGTTGAACATACCTTAAATAACCCTAACATAACTTAGAAATAAGTTTTGAAGGGTTCGGTATGCCAAAAACGTGTTTATTCAGCTCTAGGGCTAATTTGCAAAATCTGCGAAACTAAGCCAATTCGCGTATTTCGCTATCCGAAACATGTACGAACATCCAAAAAATTTTGTAATCACTAAAATATCATATTTTAGTGATTGGAATGCAAAAATTCCTTTCGTTTTGCAATTTGAATTGTTTTCGCGTTCGTTGCAACTTTCGTCGTAATTAACCAAAAACCACAACCGTACGACCGAACGAACCGACACCCGGGACATTTTTGAACATATTCCATGTTCCCTATGCTTTCTCATCTTTATGAAGCTTGAAAATGAGGTTAACGGGTGTTAGAAGTGCCTAAACGCGACAAATCAAGTTCAGGGGCCTGTTCTGCCATTTTGAGAAACCTGGTCCCTGCAGGGGTGCTTACGGACCGTAAGCATGGACCCCATATGGTCCGTAAGCCAAGCTCAGATAGCAGAAACTTCCAGCCAGCTTCCAGTTGTTTGCAAATTGTTTTGTTTGATTGTTTTTTATGTTTTGGGGACCAAGTTAAGTGATTAACAAGTCCTCAAATCAATCCCTAACACTTGTGTGGTGGAGATCATTCCTTGGAGAACACATAATCCACATGATCCTACAATCCAAGAACTCCTATAAATAGCAAGCTCCATTCCATTCATCCATTGCTCATTTCTTTTCTTTCTCATCATACACTCTAAGAGGAGTTGCTACCACTTGTTGGAGGCCTCCCACCTGAGTTCATCTTCTTCCTAGAACACAAGTAAGTGTTCTTCCTTGGCTTGTTTAGCTATTTCAAGCTAAAAGTCAAACAGTGTTTGACTTTTGGCTTTGACCATGAATTGGTCAAGACAAAGTTCATTTGAACTTTGCAACTTGATCGTAATCACGATGGTTATGGTCCTTGCGACGATACCTACTGATTACCACGTTAACTAGTTGTTGTGGACGAGTCAAAGTTTCGGTCAATAATGCGATAAATGCGCATTATCCGACGGAACTATTTCCGGGTATCAAAACACTTTGTTTTGATATCAAAAAAATTTAAAACTTAGGTTAGACATGTTAGCATGTCTAACTCGTCACTTCTAGTTTAGCGCTTATTTAGGGTCGTAAGTCAAGCGGTCTTGACAACCGCTTAGACTTTCGAACTCGACCCGTTTGGCCGATCATTAGTATCTGACCAAACATATTTTGTGGCCATAGTTTTATAGGGAATAACCTCCAGGGGTTATACCTTATGGTTACTTCGTTTAAGTAGTTGTAAGATAGGTAGTTTATATGACAGTCAACAAGGCTTGAATTTATTCGCCAACAACCCATAATATATGTTATAACAATAAAGGCAAATGGTTTATAAAACTCGACATTGTTCACTCGACATTGGTTTACTCGACATTGGCTTACTCGACATTGTTTACGCGACATTAGTTTACTTGACATTGTTTACTCGACATTTGGTTTACTTGACATTGTTTACTCGACATTGGTTTACTCGACATTGTTTACATGACATTTGTTTACATGACATTTATTTACTTGATATTTAGCTACTCGACATTGGTTTACATGACATTTATTTACTCGACATTTGAGGATTGGTTTATGGTGAGTGATTTAAATAACGTGACGTGTGTAATGTGATAAAAGCATGGTGGATACGCCGATGGTACTTCCTATATATAAGTGCTTTTCTTATCTTACATATTGTGGCGTTATCTAAATCATTTTAAACAAAATACAAGACGTGACATTTTACACAAGACAAAACTTACTTTTGGTTATCTATTTAACCATATATCATTTCTTTTATATCAAATTGATTTTTCATATGGTTTTTATAAAAGAAACTTTTTATGGTTCATGGTGACTTTTGTATTACTTTAAACTTTTCTTAAAATAATCAAAGCCATGAAGCATCAACACAAAACTATGTACTCGCCGGCATTTATTTTTTGCTGACTTTATTTTCTCATATGTTTCAGGTGCAAATGTTTGATGTCAAGCTAGCTACACTTAGGGCGGACTGGGCCTTAGTGACTATAAAATCAGAATAATAGCTTAACTTTTGTTTTATTTCCGTTTTTATCCAAGACAATGTAAACGATAATGAAACTCAACTTATGTACCATGGTTATTGAAACAATGATTCTGTTACGACACTCCCTGATGTTTCCGTCACGGTTTGTTGTTTTACATGGTCGGGGTGTGACAGTGCGTGGTGTTATTTCTTTCATGAATCTTCAACTGTCTTGATGCATAAGCGATTACCTTACATCTCTGCATGAGTACACATCCCATGCATGTGTGCGATGCATCACAGTATACTCCAAAGTCTTCGATTCCCTCGGGTAGGGTTAACACGGTAGCATTGCTCAGTTTCTACTTTAAAACTTCAAAAGCTTCTTGTTGCTTTGGACCCCAATTAAACTTAACGTCCTTGCGGGTCAGTGTGGTCAAAGGAGTAGCCATTCTTGAGATATTCTCGATAAATCTCCTATAGTAGCCTGCCAAACCTAGGAAGCTACAGATCTCCAATGGAGTTTTAGGAGCTTGCCAATTCATAACGGCTTCCACTTTAGCAGGATCTACTTGGATTCCGCGTTCACTGACGACATGTCCCAAGAACTGGACTTCCCGTAACCAAAACTCACACTTTGAAAATTTTGCATAAAGTTTCTCTTGTCTCAGCAACTCTAACATACACCTTAAATGTTTCTCGTGGTCAGTTTGGCTGCGAGAATAGATAAGAATGTCGTCTATGAAGACAATAACAAACTTATCTAGGTAAGGTTTACAAACCCTATTCATTAAATCCATAAATGCAGCAGGTGCATTCGTGAGCCCGAAAGGCATCACTAAAAACTCATAATGACCATACCTTGTTCTGAATGTTGTCTTCGGCACATCTTCCGTTTAAACCTTGAGTTGGTGGTATCCTGACCTTAAATCGATTTTGGAAAAGTAACTTGCTCCCTGAAACTGGTCAAATAAGTCATCGATCTTGGGTAACGGGTAGCGGTTCTTGATAGTTAACTTATTCAGTTCAAGGTAATCAATGCACATCCGCATTGAACCGTCTTTCTTCTTTACAAACAAAATTGGAGCTCCCCAAGGCGAAGAGCTTGGCTGGATAAAACCTTTCTCTAGAAGTTCTTCAAGTTGCGTCTTCAATTCTTTCATCTCTGTGGGTGCAAGTCGATACGGAGCTCTAGCAACAGGAGCTGCACCAGGTATAATATCAATTCTAAACTCCACTTGCATGTCTGGAGGCAGACCGGGCAAGTCTTCTGGAAACACATCAACAAACTCAGAAATAATAGGTAAGTCCTCGATCTTCGGCTTTGGCTCATCAATGGTCACTTGTGCCATATAAATGACACTACTCTTCTTCAAACACTTCGAGGTCTTAAGCAACGATTCCTTTTCCGATAATCCATAACGTATATCTCCTTGTATGGTAAGCAAATTACCAGATGAAGTTTTGATCTCGATGAGTTTCTTGTTGCAGGCTATATGGGCTTGGTTACTAGACAACCAATCCATACCAAGAACTACATCGAATCCGGCCAACTTCATTGGTAATAGAGAAACAGGAATTGAGTGATTCTTAATGGATATGAAGCATCCATCGAGAATCATAGAAGCGATTTCGATTGTTCCATCAGCGAGTTCTACATCATATTTTATGTCTGAGTTCTTATGGGCAAGTTTAATAAGGCACTAAACTTATGATCTACAAATGATTTATCAGTCCCTGAATCAAAAAGAACTCTAGCATATACATCATTTATAAGGAACGTACCTGTTATCACATTGTTGTCCTTCACGGCTTCCATAGCATTCATTTGAAAAGCATGAGCTTTTCCTTTCTTTGTTCCCTCTTCCTTGATTGCATCATCTTTCTTGTATTTTGGGCAGTTGGGTTTGATATGCCCTTTTTCACCACAGTTGAAACATGTGGCCTTCTTCAAATCCTTGCAATCTAGGGCCTTGTGCCCTGACTTCTTGCAAATCCCACAAGGCTTGTCTTGCGATTCATTACAACACGCACCAAAGTGTCGTCTTTTACACCTTATGCACCTAGGCCTATTGTCAGACCCATGGCGATTCTTGTTCGATCCAAACTTTCTATTCTTGTTGAAATGGTACGACCTGTCGTCTTCTCTCTTCCTCTTTCCATCTCTCTCTGCTCTAAGAGACCTCTGCCGCTTCAGACCTTGCGTTAAAACCATGGAGAGGTCTACAGCAGACCTAAATGTCACGGGCCTAGATGCCCTAACGTCACCCTTAATCTCTGGTTCTAGACCACCGATAAAACGCGAAATGCGTTTGGATTTAGGAGTTATCAAATAAGGTAACGTCGCGTATTAATTCGTTCCCTATGTAACAGATTTGAGAAGGAAACGTCGCATATTAATTAGGAGAGAGTTCAGGTCGTGCATGGTTCCACTTCGCGAAGGAGATGAAAGGATTTCAGGTCAATTGACTATTTAGTATGAGAGTATAACATATCTGGTTAAAGTCAAATAAAGGGTTGTAGACCAGTGGTTGTGTGTGCGTGTTAAGAAGGATCTGGGTGAGGTCACGGGTTCGATTCCAGTCCCACCCTTTTTACTTTATTTATTTTTCTTTGATTACACCTTCAGTACGTGTATATATAGAATCTCGATAGAAACGTAAAACAATAATGTATGCAGTTCAGTTGGTTGTGTTCGTGGTTTGTTTAACTCGGGTACCCGGGTTCGAGTCCTATTGAACCCGGTTTTGTTCTTTATTTATTTTTTATGGTTTTCATTATTTGCAGATTAGACCCTGAACTAGATAACTTTCATTAAATAACAATTTGGTCCCTAAAATTTAACATGAGCTATTTAACTTGATTAATCCCTAACACTAATTTAGTGATTTATTCTCTCTATAAAACTAGCTAAGTTAGTTAACTTGATTTAATAAAACTAGCTAACTTAGTTATTTGATTTAATTTATTTTTAAGTTTCCCACTCTCCCCAAAACAACCCTCGTTCTTATTGCTTTCATTAACTAACCAAACTAAAATTGGTTAGGGTTGCTTTACTATAAAACTAATGAAGTTAATTAAAAACCTTTACAAATGTATGGTTTTAAAACCGGTTTTAGCAAAACGAGACATGCGACGTTAAATAATCTATAAATGTTATAAAAAATTTAAAAAGATACAGGTGTTATTATTTTATATTTTTCTATTGAAAAGGGTCTGGTTTTGCAATCCGGGTCAGGTTTCGGAGGTCCAATTTAGACGGATGTTACAGTGGCATTGGAGGTCCAACTTAGACGGATGTTACAGTGGCAACCATGCAAGGATGGTGCCAAAAATGACCACAGGTGGCAGAACTGAGTTCTGCCACATTTTTGTCGCTAGCAGGTCCTTACGGACTGTATGGGCTTTGCCTTGCGGTCCGTAAACACCTTAGGCGCCCACAGTTCCAAAGATGGTTACGGACCGTAACCATTATGGCTTGCGGTCCGTAACCGCCTCCCAGAGATGAAAAAAATAGGCATTTTTCATGTTTATCCCCTCAACTTTGTTTCATGGCATAACGAGAATATAATAAGCGATTCAACAACGTTGGTCCCTCCTATTCTGGCACACGGCACACGAGGATTACCGAGACACGTGTCGGAAAAACATTGGACGTAAAAACACGAGGTGTTACACAATAGCACATTTCTTCCCGTCAAATGAAGGAGGATTACAAGTAATGAAGGTCTTGTAATTGCATTCCCTAGAGATTTCTTTTTCTATAGCTTTAGTTACTTTTGTATTCTCCGTCTTCTTTTCTTGTCGAGATGGAGTTGGTGTAGGTGTAGTGCTTCCCTCAGATTGCACTGATCGTTCTGTATTCTGACGTTCGCGTCCCTATACATTAGCAAGGATTTGCGCAACTCGGATGGCAATCCGATCGATCACTTCATCTCCTAAGTTTACAGGTTCGCTATGACGAGCAGGATCAACAGATGGGTTAGGTTGACGATTGTTGTTTGCCAAAGGTTCTGCCGACATTTTCTAAATTTTCAAAAAATACTACTTTAATATTCTATTTATTAACGAGAAGTTACAATAATTATGTTACACAATACAACAAGTTTTTTTTACATAACACATTGAAATAGAACTCTACATCCCCTTTATTTATTATTATTATTATTATTATTATTATTATTATTATTATTATTATTATTATTATTATTATTATTATGATTATTATTATTATTATCTTCTAGTGAGTAAAAGGGGACACGGTTTACGGGTAGTTGTTGTTGAGGGCGTTGTGTATCAAGTGGTAACCGAATAAGGATTCATAGGTTGTAGTTATTACTATGGGTATCTTCTAATGACTCTATATCCTTAGTAAGTTCGTACTCAGATTTATCTCTTACTCGTATAACAAGGTCAGCTAATCATTCTCACTTATAAAGATGATTCATTTACCACCCATGGCATCCTAATAATAACTTAAGCATGCAGGTTCTATTAGGTTGAAGCCTAGGTACCCATACCAAATACCTAATTCACCAAAATCTTTGGCTCTGATACCAATTGTGACACCACACCCAGGTTAGGATGCACCATACACAATTGATACCAACTTACATAGAAACACTTATTTATTTTATCCCAACTGTAAGGTACAAAAGTTGGAAACCTAAAACTACAAATTTTGGTCAAACTACTCTTAGCCGTTCATACAAAATTTCCACCAGATAAGAAAGTCTGTGATACTTTATTCCACTTGCAAAGTGACTGTATCGTCCTTGTGCTTCCGGATCTGAGTTTCCGCTTGAAACAGACGTAAATTCGAATCCATTTCAAGTATATTGTTGAGAATGCCTAGTTCCACTACTTAGTGAACGAAACATACGTCATCTAGTCTATTTTGGTGTAAAAATCAATGCTTTAAACAGTTTTTCTCAGATCTAGCACTTGGTGAGTCGAAATCATCAGGATCTCTAACTTGGGAAGCCAAAGCCAAGCCCAAAACACTCGTTTAAGTGTAGATCTAAGTGAAATAAGAATTTTTGTGGAAAAAGATGAAGGTTTTCATAAATAGAGAAGTTTAGATCAAATCGAAGGTAACCTTGTGTAAAATCGTAGTGGAAAATGTTGTGGTTTGCATAAAACGAGTTGATTCTTACTTGGAAATCAGAGAAATGCGGGTTTGGGAGCTCTGGTGCAAAGTGGCAGCAAGAGGTGAATGAATGGAGGTGTTGGGTATTTATAGGTGAGGAGGAAATAAGGTGGCAGGGGACAAGTTGGGGCAAACTTGGCAAGTTCGAGCGAACTTGGCCAGTTCGAGCGAACTTGGCCAGTTCTAGCGACTTGGCACAAGCTCGAGCGAAGTTGGCCTCTTGGCTAGGTTTTTGTTTCCCATTTGTTCGTTGGTTGCTTGTTCGGAGGTTTATTCGTATTAGATAGTTATGTTAAGCGTTATGGCGAGGCGTTAAGCGTTGCGTTAATAAATTAATGCGATTTAACGATTCGTGTAAGCGAGAGTGTTGTGATAACGAGTACAACCATAAAACATAAAGCACACATAACACATAAGTAACATAATTAGTTTACGATTTGAGTTTGCATTGAGAGTTGCGTGTGCTAAGCGATTTAAATGCGATAAATAAGCGATATAAAATGCGTTTCGAATTAGTTTAACCATTACAATGAATCTCAGAGTACAAACAAGTTCTAAACAGAAATAAACGGAAATAACAGGATTCGGATAACAATCCGAAAGAACGGGTTGTTACAGTCTCCCCTCCTTTGTCCCGAAATTCAGGTGCCGGCCGTAACGAAGAGATGAGGATATTTAGCTTTCATGTCACTTTCGAGTTCCCAAGTGAACTCGGCGCTGCGTTTGCCTACTCACCGGACTTTCACAATAGGAATGCGAGAGCGTCGAAGTTTCTTGATCTCTCGATCCATGATTTCTATTGGCTTTTCCACGAAATGCAACGTTTCGTTTATTTTCAAATCTTCAAGTGGCACGTGAAGATTTCCTTCAGCTACACACTTTTTGAGGTTTGAGACATGGAAAGTCGGATGTACGTTTCAGAGTTCTTCCGGTAATTCGATTCGGTAGGCCACTTTGCCAATTCTTTCTAGAATCTTAAAGGGACCCACGTACAGTGGCGCTAGTTTCCCTTTCTTTCCAGATCGGATCACTCCTTTCCAAGGTGAAACCTTTAAGAGAACGTGATCTCCAGCTTCCAATTGTAGGGGCTTGGATGTTTATCGGCATAACTCTTTTGATGACTCCGAGCTTTCAGAAGGTTGTCTTTGATTTGGAGGATTTTGTCTGTCGTTTCTTGTATTAACTCGGGACCAGTGATCTGAACGTTTCCGATCTCGTGCCATACAATAGGAGATCGACATTTTCTGCCGTATAATGCCTCAAAAGGTGGCATTTGAATACTAGTATGATAACTGTTATTGTACGAAAATTCTATTAAAGGCAAATGCGTATCCCAATTACCACCGAAATCTATAACACATGATCGAAGCATGTCTTCGAGGGTGCGAATCGTGTGCTCAGTCTGACCGTCGGTCTGAGGATGAAATGCGGTACTAAGATTAAGTTTAGTACCGAGTGCAGATTGGAAAGTTTCCCAGAGACGTGAAGTAAAGCGACTGTCGCGATCAGAGATGATGTCACGAGGTGTCCCGTGTCGACAAATGACTTCGTCGGTATGGATTCGTGCTAATCGTTCCACCTTATAGTCTTCTCGTATGGCAATAAAATGAGCAGATTTCGTAAGGCGATCGACGATAACCAAAATTCTATCGTGACCAGAAGAGGTGCGAGGGAGTTTCGTAACAAACTCCATAGCAATACTCTCCCATTTCCACATCGGGATATCGGGTTGCTCGAACAAGCGAGAGGGGCGTTGGTGTTCGGCTTTAACTTTCGCACAAGTTAAGCATTTCGAAACGTATAGAGCGATATCCTTTTTCATGCCCGGCCACCAATACCTGGAACGGAGGTTCGGGTACATCTTGTCGGCACCGGGGTGGATGGAATATCGAGATTTATGGGCTTCGGTCATCAGTAACTCTCGAAGGTTATTGCGGCTAGGGATCCAAATGCGATTCAGAAAGTAATAGATACCGTTAGACTTGTTCTCCAGCTGGGTTTCGGCACCACATTTCATTTCCTCAAACAAGGTAAACATGCGTGTTGGGTTTCGCGAATCAGGGTCTCGAGTCTATTCTGGGCTTGAACGTCGTGAACGCTATACACATAGCTTCGTCGACTGAGCGCATCAGCTACGACGTTTGCTTTGCAGGGATGGTAGCGTATCTCACAATCATAGTCGTTGAGAAGTTCCACCCATCTGCGTTGGCGCATGTTTAGTTCTTTCTAGTTAAAGATGTGTTGTAAGCTCTTATGGTCGGTGAAGACTGTACACTTTGTACCATAAAGGTAGTGTCGCCATATCTTTAACAAAAAAACAACTGCACCAAGTTTGAGATCATGGGTAGTGTAGTTCTTCTCGTGGATTTAGAGTTGTTGAGACCCATACGCGATAACCTTGTCTCGTTGCATGAGAACACAACCGAGACCTAGGTTAGAGGCATCGCAATAAACAACGAAATCGCTGTCTCCGTCGGGGAGTGCGAGATCGGGAGCGTCACAAAGCATACGCTTGAGAATCTGAAAGGCTTCCTCCTGTTCGGAACCCCAAACAAAAGGTTTATCCTTATGAGTCAAAGAGGTAAGAGGCATGACGATTTTTGAAAAGTTGGCGATGAATCGGCGGTAGTAACCCGCCAATCCGAGGAAAGAACGGGTTTCGGACGGATTCTTTGGAGTATTCCAACTCTTTACAGCTTCAATTTTGGCGGGATTGACATGGATTCCTTGGTCATTGATGACGTGACCGAGAAATTGAACTTCATTAAGCCAAAATTCACACTTGGAGAATTTGGCGTAGAGACGGTTTCCTTGGAGAAGTTCGAGAACTAAACGAAGATGTCGCGCATGTTCGGCTCTCAACTTTGAGTAAATAAGAATATCATCGATGAAAACAATGATGAAACAATCCAAGAAGGCCTTGCACACGGTTCATCAAATCCATGAAGACCGCAGGCGCGTTTGTGAGTCCAAAAGGCATAACCACGAATTCATAATGGCTATAGCGAGTACGAAAGGCGGTTTTCAAAATGTCTTGCTCATGTACACGTAGCTGGTGATATCCGGAACGTAAATAAATCTTCAAAAAACAAGTAGCACCTTGGAGTTGGTCAAATAAATCATCGATTCGAGGAAGAGGGTAGCGGTTCTTGATTGTAAGCTTGTTAAGTTCCCTATAGTCGATGCACATTCGGAACGATCCATCCTTCTTTTTCACAAAAAGGACGGGTGCGCCCCAAGGTGATGTGCCCGGGCGTATAAATCCTTTATCAATAAGTTCTTGAAATTGGCTAGATACCTCGCGCATTTCGAATGGTGCAAGGCGATAGGGAGTTTTAGCGACAGGTGTAGCACCGGGGATTAGATCAATACAAAACTCGACATCACATGTAGGGGTTAAACCTGGTAAATCGTCGGGGAAAACTTTAGGAAAATCACAAACAACAGGTACGTCTTTCAAGGTGTTCTTTTATTTATCCGAGTTCATGATGTGGGCTAGAAAAGCGATGCACTGCTTGCGCAAACACTTGTTCGCTTGGTTACATGACAAAAGCATCAACTTCTTTGAGGGTGTTTCGCCGTAAACATGCAGTTGATCACCGTTCGGAAAGGGAAAACGAATCATTTATCAAAACAAACGACTTCGGCATGATTCTTGCGAAGAAAATCCATGCCTACTATGACATCAAAACTACCTAATTGCATAGGTATGAGGTCGATCAGGAAGTTGTGATTGTTAAGTTCGAGAGTACAATCACGTAAGACGGAGTTTACGGTAATGGTTCTTCCGATGGCGATTTCGACGTTGAAGGTACTTGGGAGATTAGCGCGTTTACACTTTAAAAGTTTTTCGAATTCTAACGAACAAAACAGTTATCGACTCCAGTATCAAATAAACAAGAAGCATAAATACCATTAACGAGGAACGTACCATTGACAACATTGTTGTCATTCTGAGCCTGGCGGTGATTGATGTTGAAAGCCCTTTCACGCACAGCATGTGGTTGTTGCTGCTGCGGCGGCTGTGGTGGCTGTTGCTGAAGCTGCTGCTGCTGCGGTTCTTGTTTCACAACACGGTTTGGGCAGACATTGCTGAAATGATTCGGGTCGCCACAAGTGGAGCAAGCACGTGCCTGAACTTCTGGTTCTTTTGGTGCCTGGTTGACTGGCATAGCATTGAGAGGAGCTGGCGGTGCTGCGAGAGCAGGAGGAGCTTGCTGACGTGGACCAGTGTAGCAGTGCGCCGTGAAGTGCCCATAGATGTTGCAATTGGCACAAAAGCGGCAGTTTCCTCCAACCGCATGATGGTATGTGCACTTGGAGCACGGAGGGTGAGGTCCAGTATACGCACGATTAGCAGCTAGTACCTTGGGAGTAGTAGTTTGGCGAGACTGGGTGTTCGGTGCTGGGACTACTACGCATTTCTTGTTGTTACCCTTTCGCTTGCGGTTCTGGTGATTTGACTTGGGGCTTGAGATGGAGCAGTATTGGTGCTTGGCTCAACAGTAGCTTCGCTGAGGTTCTTGGTTGAGACCTTGAAAGCTCCAGCCAAGACTCGCTTGTCGTTGATCTCGGCTGCGAGTTGGTAGGTCTCTTCGATCGTAGTTGGTCTTGCAGCTTGAACAAAGTCGGTGACACAGTCGGGCAGAGCGCGGAGATACTTCCTGATAGCTTTCTCGGTGGCGTCCACTTGACCTAGGCAGATGAGGCTGAGCTGCTTGAAGCATGCGGTGAGACCAGCATTGTCACCACCGATTTGTTTGATACCCCAAAATTCATTTTCCAACTTCTGGATATCGTGTGGTGGGCAGAACTCTTTGATCATGAGCTCCTTAAGTTCTTCCTACGCGAGAGAGCAAGCTTCGTCATTACCGCTCCTGTTACGCTCGGCAGTCCACCAGTCAAGTGCCCTTAACTGAAAGACTCCAGTGGCGTTAACAGTGTGGACGTTTTCAGGGCATCCGTTTTGCCTGAAAGTGACTTCGATCGAGGCGAACTAGTGAAACATCTTGATTGGTCCATCTTCGCCTATGAATGCTGCAGGACCGCAGGCCTTAAACTGCTTGAAGCTGAACCGAGATTTCGGAGCATCGTTCTTGGAGTCGACTGATGAGTTGCTGCCAACCGCTTGTATTTCGCTGACAATTTGCGGGATCACCTTAGCCATTTCCTTGGCTACGAGAGAGGTGATGCGTTTGTTGGCATTGTTGTGTTGAGCGGTGCAGCGAGTGTGAGATCCCATGGATGCCATTTGCGAAAGTGAGATTCTGCAGAATGGCACATAGGGAAATTTGATGAGATTCTATTATAATGGGTTTTTGTTTAAAAGCTTGCGTTTTACAGCATATACTTATTATTATTAATCACATAAGGCACACAACACGTAAGCACGTATCCACGTAAGCACATAAGCACATAATCATGTAGGCACATAAGCATGTAAGCACATATTTTGCACGTATTCACCTTCACTAGATCTTGCGTAGCGCGCTATGAGATGCGAGTCGTATAAGCGTAATAAGCGAGTAAGGCCGCGTATGAGGACATTCGTGTAAGAGGGTTGAGCGTTTTAGTTTAGTTTGCGAATATTTAGCGTTTTAGATTACGAGAGCTGGGGAGTTGTGCGTATTTTCGTAAAGCAAAAGCGATAAAACGAGAAATCCATAAAGCGTAAAATCCACAAAATTTAAACACATAATTTATAATAAGACTCGATGATGCGTAAAATCGGCGATTGCAGGCTTAAAACAATTTGGGGCGTCCTGGGTTTTGAGACAGCGACTACCCAAAGTAGTTCGAAAATTCTTTGAGTTCGGGCACACGATTTGGCCTAATAGACAAATGCTCTCTCCGTACTACGGTTAACGGCATTTATCCTTCCAGTTACGCCGTGCCCCGAGTCATCGAAATAGTCGAGACTTTGGTGAGATCGAAAACCGAGGAGTGGACTTAGTTATTAAGATGCGGGTTTCACCCCTAACTTAACAACTTCGTCCCATGTTTGTGGTTTTCACCGAACGCGTCGAGAGTTCCACGGAAATAGAGGTGGAGATTTTCGTTAAGATATGGATATCACTCCTAGCTTAACGAAAGAATCTCGTGCAGTAAATAGTAAGCGGAGTGAGTGATCTTGTCGAGAGTTCTTGGTTTTCACACCTAATCCCGACACAATCACTCGTTTGTGTTATACGAACGTTTTCAAGCGTGTACATTGTGTTAGCCTTAAGAAAGGCATGTAATCACTTAAGGCAAGTAGTTTAAGTATTTAAGTCGAAGAGCGGTCAAGTTTGGTAATTAGACTATAGACTAGGTCAAACATGGCAGTTCCACCTAATTTCCCTATAGTTATGGCTCTGATACCAATCTGTCACACCCCAACCGATGGCGGAATCATCGGGGCGCGGCACTAGGCGAATCAGATTGTTCAAGAGAATTTCCATAATAACTATTAGTGACAATATTTTAAAGGTCCGATTTCCCATACAATCAAACAATATTTCATAACAATTATTACAAAACATATAATCCCTTAAACAAACTAATCCAACAACCTAGATTTCTATTATGCTTTTCTAAAGATAAGCCTTAAGTCCATTGCAGCGAAGATCATCAACCTGTCACATATGTTAAAATAAAGTCAATACAATAAAGTAAATGTGAGTACACAGGTTTAATAGCATAATAATAGTGGTAAAGTGTTTACGCATAACCAACATGTACACGTAGAGAAAGTGAATCTAAGTAAGATAACAACAATGATACAAGCTAACCAACACGACTGCGAGGTGGAGTATGCGGGATACGTGTTCACAACAGCGAACACGCACGTAAAGTAATATGCGAGCCTTAACAACCCCCGAACCAATCGGGTGCTGAGTCCAAACTATAGTACTATCGTTGCTAAGGGTGGTCTGCAAGTCCTCATTATTCACACATAGCAAACAAACATTCAGCGATTCACGTATAACGTGCGAGAGCGGTTAACGTTAAAAGAGTTTAGCGTTGTGTGTAGCGTGTTTTGATATAGAGAACGTATGTAACACCTAAAAGTGCGTTTTAAACGAAAAAAGGTTCAGGTATACTCACAATTCGTGCTTAGCAAGTAAACACAATCTGCTTATGGATTGAAGGGAGCCCGGAACAGCCTGTAAGCGAGAACATAAATGCATCAGTCTTCTGAAGTGCTGAAACGGTCGAAACAGTGTGCGGAGAGGTAACAGAACACTTCGAGCGAAGTTGCATTCAAGTGAAGTTGCCCTTCGAGCGAAGTTGCACTTCGAGCGAAGTTGTACTTGGCTGGTGACAACTTTGGGCGAACTTGTCCTTTTGGTAAGTAGTTGTCATGTTTGGTGTCCGAAATCGTGTGTTTTCGCGTCTTTTGCTGAGGAAATCGAGTGTCCAACCTTCCTACCTTGAGCTACTGAGCAAACCATAGGCTGGAGAGGTCTTTTAGAGCGAGTTTTAGTCATTTTACAGGAACTTGGGCTAATCTGTGCGAACTTGTCAGTTCATACGAGTTAGTCCAGTTCGTGCGAAGTGACTGTATCGTCCTTGTGCTTCCGGATCTGAGTTTCCGCTTGAAACAGACGTAAATTCGAATCCATTTCAAGTATATTGTTGAAAATGCCTAGTTCCACTACTTAGTGAACGAAACATACGTCATCTAGTCCGTTTTTGGTGTAAAAATCAATGCTTTAAACAGTTTTTCTCAGATCTAGCACTTGGTGAGTCGAAATCATCAAGATCTCTAACTTGGGAAGCCAAAGCCAAGCCCAAAACACTCGTTTAAGTGTAGATCTAAGTGAATATAATAAGTTTTGTGGAAAAAGATGAAGGTTTTCATAGATAGAGAAGTTTAGATCAAATCGAAGGTAACCTTGTGTAAAATCGTAGTGGAAAACGTTTTGGTTTGCGTAAAACGAGTTGATTCTTACTTGGAAGTCAGAGAAATACGGGTTTGGGAGCTCCGGTGTGAAGTGGCAGCAAGGGGTGAATGAATGGAGGTGTTGGGTATTTCGAGCGAACTTGGCCAGTTCAAGCAAACTTGGCACAAGCTCGAGCGAAGTTGGCCTCTTGGCTAGGTTTTTGTTTCCCATTTGTTTGTTGGTTGCTTGTTCGGTGGTTTATTCGTATTAGATAGTTATGTTAAGCGTTCTAGCGATGCGTTAAGCGTTGCGTTATTAAATTAATGCAATTTAACGATTCGTGTAAGCGAGAGCGTTGTGATAACGAGTACAACTATAAAACATAAAGCACACATAATACATAAGTAACATAATTAGTTTGCGATTTGAGTTTGCGTTGGGAGTTGCGTGTATTAAGCAATTTAAATGCGATAAATAAGCGATGTAAAATGCGTTTCGAATTAGTTTAACCATCACGAGTTCTAAACATAAATAAACGGAAATAATGGGATTCGGATAACAATCCGAAAGAACGGGTTGTTACAGTCGCCGTCGTACCATCTCGATGCTTCCTCAAATATCACTATCGTCGTGACCATATTTTAATTTTCGTCGGTGCTTATGTAATACCAGTGATGCGTTTTATTAGTATATTATGTATAAATCAAGAATGAAGCAAAAGTGTAGTAGTCAAAAAAGTTTGGTTGTTTTACTATATATAAATTAAGAAGGGGCGAAATGTAGTAGTGTGAAAAGTTTGATGGTGAAAGTTAATACTTCAAAATATCATTGTAGCTAACATGTTTGTCTATTATATATATAACTAGTATTTAACCCCCCGTGTTGTGGGAGTGTAAGTCGTAACCCGTGCTATGTAGTAAGCAAACGCCGACGAAAACCTCAAAAATCGTAAACAAAAACACGAGTTTATAAAAACCGACGAAAACCTGGAAAATTGTAAACAAAAACACGAATGTATACCGCCACGTGACATCAAACTTAGGCAAAAAAAGACACGAACTTACACCGTGAACTGATATAAAACGTAGACGAACTCGAATTTATAGCAAGAAAAGCTTCAACTTAAAGAGAAAAAAGAGACAAAACTTACCGAGCTAAAAATAAAATATAGAAATCCGAGGGACACAAAATATAAAACACAATTAAGAAATTAATAATAACTACAACACAAAAACAAAAAAAAAAAAAGACCACTCCTCATTCTGTTTCACTTTGTGGTTAGAAAAAACAGATTTAAAAAATAAGTGATGGCATTTTAGTAATTAAGTCTCAAATGAAGGTTTGTTTTGTACTTGAAAATAGATTTGAAAAACAAAGTGATAGCATTTTAGTAAGAGTAAATTGCATAAAACATCCTTTATGTTTCCTCAAACTTGCAGGTTCCAGCCTTAATGTTTAAAAGTTGTTAAAAACAGCCTTTAAGTTTATTTTGTTGCGGGTTCAATCCTTTACAGCTAACCACGTTATTTTCTTCAGTTAAGTTCCTCACATGCATAACATGTGAGGGTATATTCGTCATTTTGGTTGATCATGTGAGGGAACTTAACTGAAGAAAATAACGTGGTTAGCTGTAAAGGATTGAACCCGCAACAAAAATAAACTAAAGGTTGTTTTTAGCAACTTTTAAACATTAAGGCTGGAACCTGCAAGTTTGAGGAAACATAAAGGATGTTTTGTGCAATTTACTCTTTAGTAATTAAATCTCAACAAAGGTTTGTTTTTGTACGGATCTACCCAAAATGTTATGAGAGTAATAATTATTATTTATACATAATTTGATATTTATTTACTATATCTTAAAACTAAAAGTTTGTCTTTACACTTTTTAAGTTAGGGAAATAGGCCTAATCCCACCTATACCTTATTGGCCATTAATAATCTCACCTTAAAATATTCTTCCCACTAGTTCCACCAGTCCCACCTTTTACATATTTTTCCTACAACGGTCCCCCGTTAAAAAAACTTAACGAATTTTTTTCTAAAGTACAAACAGATTTTTTAGTGCTTTTGATTAGAACGACGATACGAGTCCATTGATGTAAAACTTGCCTCGAAACGGTGCTCCAAACGATGAAAACAACACTTCAATTCGGGTGTTTAAATTTCCAATTAACCAAAATCAAGTCACTTGGAGCACCACTTCGAAGTAAGTTTTACATCAATGGACTCGTATCATCGTTCGATCAAAAGCTCTAAAAAATTTGTTTATAATTTGAAAAAAAAACTTAACTCTGTTAAGTTTTTTTAACGGGGGACCATTGTAGAAAAAATAGGTGAAAGGTGGGATTGGTGGGCGGAATATTCTGATGTGAGATTATTAATGGCAAATAAGGTTTAGGTGGGATTATTACAGGCCAATTCCCCTTTAAGTTAACACCTACACTCCCTATTTTTTTTAAGTAATTAACTTTTGGTAAATGACAATTTTGATATGTTAAACATTTTCTACTTAATAACTTGACATCTCATTTTATTTGAATTACTTTTACGATTTTAGACCGGAGTGTCTCATCCATCAATATATTTTTTTCTATTTATGCCTAAACATGTTAATGTCTAAATTACTTTTACAATTTTACACAATTGTTGAAATTACTGTTACAACTTTACACCGCAACAATCAAGACATACTCTTTTTTTATCTATGCCAAATGACGTTAATGTCACGAACGTACCGTGTGTAACAAAGTCAAAAACGCATAATGTCACGTGTGGTCATCACAAGTTAATGCCATCATCGTACACTATAACCGTAATGGTTATATAGGTTACATTGAGTCAGATCCGATATGTCGAAACATATGTTTTCATATGGTTAACGCATCACATAGCGTGCCGCCAACTATAAACAACTAAGGTGACGAAGCTGTAACACGCGGCGTATCGAAATTTTGACATACCTGTCGGTCTAAATTCACGTTTCAACTTAAACATCTCACGTTTTGACATAAACTTTTTCCTGAAACGAGTCTAGTCAAATATAAAACATTTTTATACTTATTTAGTGTACGTTCGCAAATTGTGTTCGAAAGGGAGTCTGGTCAAATATAATACGTTTTCATTCGAAATGACGTATTTTTTACGTAAACGAGTCAGGACAAATATAAGGTATAAATTCGAGTTACTTTTAAGTTTCGACGCCGCCACAACTTACGACGGGTCAAAATCCTAGTTTGTTTCTTATTTCTTCTTTTAATAAACTTTGAATTTAAGTCTTACCAAAAATTCAGTGTTCATGAATAAAATATGACCAAATATCAACCAACAAAACAAAATAATGTTGATCAGTTTCACTAACATTTAACTTGACAAGACGAAATGACTCAGTAATTCAAAAGAGATCACACATTTGAGTTTCTAGTAGTTGAACCAAAAACACTTATGTTTCAGATCATTGCAGAAGAATTGAAACAAAAAATACGTATCGAACAATTATTGTACGAAGTCAGTAAAAAAAATTATCACATAATCCTTTCAAACATGTTTCCAATCACCGCTAGTATAACAACTTATTTCTAACAGTCTGGCAGTGTGATCATTATATTAATCCAGTTTCAATCTCATAACTCAATGGACTACCAAACACTGCATAGTGCCAGCCATGCAAATTATACCAATAAATTAAATGACAACCCACAAGTGCCGCATTTGCTTCTACAAAATTGTGTATTCATCTTCGGAAACCAGCTTGCTTATCCCTGACGCCACCAGGGTTCATATTTGTGTTTTCTCTACTGTAATCGCCCCGTGAAGTTGGTACTTGTGGCCTCTGTCCTTTCTGGTACCTGTTTACTTCGCCGGGTCTACTATCTCTCTGCGAATCATTGTTCGGTTTTGGCGCATCAAACATCCCATAACCTGATGCTGATTCACCCGGACCTCGCCTGCTGAAATCCCCTCGTCGATTGTTTGGGTTTTGACTTTGATGTTGACTTTGACTTTCAGGTTCAAACTGTCCTTCTAACACCTGGAGCATTTGTTGGCCTAGGGGTTGCATACCTGTTTTCTGACCCATTAGTTTGTTTTGTAGCTGCATACCTATTTGTAACTTCTGGTGCAGCTTTGACCCTTTGGTTTTGGTCAAAGTCATCGGTTGATTCTAGTTCCATTTCCGTTTCAGAATCCTCTACAGTATCAGCAATTGGCTTCGTTTAAGCTTTGCTCTTCTTCCAGGCTTTGTTTTGAAATGCTACTATTTAGTATTTCTGAAACATTCTTTTTGCCTGTGCCTTTCTTTAACGGCCCAAATTTGGTATGTCTTACAACAACGTATGCTTGTTTCGCCTCTATCTTGGGCCCACTTTCCACGATAGTAAAATCGTCAATCTGTTAATTGAAAGCTATTTTGTAAATGAAATAGAACACATCCGGATGACTTTCTACCCATCTGACCCGTTTCCTTTTTTTTAGTTTTTTTTAAATAATCAATTTCACCCGTTAAAGTTAAATGTACCAAGCAGCTAGACGAGATAGTAGTCCTGCTAAATTCTGCTTTTTGGTATCTTCATTAGGCACTATCACCGCCATACACTGCATAACCGTAAACATTTTAAAACATTAACAAGTGACCAACATTTGACATAAGTCACATAACAAGACCCGATTGTAGTATCAGCACGTATCAACAATTACGAATGACAATGATTTTAGTTATACAAATATACCTTGACTCGGTAACCACGCTCAGCCAATCGTTTGACGGTGTCCGCTTTTGTTTGCATATCATGTTTATCCTAGAATTAAAAACAGCATTTCGTGAAATAGCATTATAGCATCAAGGAGGGGCCAAGATAGGAGAAAACCATAAGTCCATAAGTATAAATAGAGTAAATGCCATTTCTTCCTTGAGGTTTGGCCAGTTTTGCGACTTTCTTCTAAAGGTTTGTTTTTCCGCATTTGGATCCAAAAGATTTAAAATCTTGCCATTTTCATCCGGCTCGTTAACTCCATCCATTTTCTCCGTTAAGTCAGGGGTATACTTAAACGGCAATTCGGTCTTTTGAATACTTGTACATTATGCTAAATGCTTGTACATAAAGCGAAAAAGACCGAATTGCCCTTTGAGTTTACACAAAAGACAGAAGCCAGATGAAAATGGCAAGACTTCAAAGCTTTTGGATCCAAATGCGGAAAACAAACCTTTAGACGAAAGTCCCAAAACTGGCTAAACCTCAGGGACGAAAATGGCATTTTCTCGTATAAATATTTAGAAACTTACAAACAATGATCAAGATTGGTTATAACTTACAATTTTATGAGTAATGCGAACCTCTTTCAATCCTCCTTTACGTAAAGATACGTCAGCCTGCAAAAAGTTTAAAACAAATATAAAACCCAAGATATTTAACATAGCAAAATTTGAATTCTCACATATTTATATAATCCAGAAAGAATTATATTTTACATTTTATATGAAGTAATGTCTTCACTAAACACCTACCTTCTTTTTTGTTCGCTCTTTCTCCAATATATGTTTTTTGTACATCTCTTTGTTATAGTCCATAAGTTTGCAAACGGGTGGGTTACCGGATTGAACCTGCAACAAAATGAGCACGACAAAAGTAATTTACATTAGTTATATTTAGTATGTCAGCTTAGTTACGCTCCGTTGTGCATAACAAAAACAATAATGTTCAATATGACAAGATACTAAAAGGGTCGAATATATATTAGTTTTCGAAAAGGATGTACCTCGACTAAATCAAGTTCAAGTTCTGTTGCATGCGCCAATGCTACATCCCTGTCCACTACATCATGCCCTGCAAATTTTGCATTGTTCTAAACAATTAATAAGAACATAGAAATGGTCTAATATAAGTAAGATATCTAATTTTCAACTTTTCATACGGTAATTTCCGTTTTATAAAAGCGGCATAGACTATAAAGTATGTACTAGGGGTGTTCATCAAGTCTAATAAGTCGAATTTCGAGTTATTCGAATCGGGTTATTCAAGTTTGAAGTCTTAGAATCTATATTCGAATTTGTCTCGAATTCATCTGAGATTCGACTTATACAATTCGTATAATGTTATTCAAATTCGGGTTTATCCGACTTATTACAATTAAGAAAAAAATACAACAAAAAAAAACTAAATTACTATTTTCTTTAACTGTTAAAAATCTAGCACAAAAATAATAAAAACAACCCCAAAGCAGTATTAAAAAGTTTAAAAAAAATGCATAAAAACATAATAAACCATCAGGTCATCAGCCCCAAACAACATCAAAACAACTAGAAAATCAGCAGCACCTAAACAGCAGATCGAATATTCGAATAACCGTATAACGGGAAAACTCATACTCAAAATTCAGCTCGAATTCAACTTATCTGTTCGGATCAAATAATCGCTCGATTCGAATAAGCAAATATTCAAATTTGACTTTTTTATTCGAGTTATTTGAATGCGATACAAATAAGAACATCCCTAGTATGTACATAAAATAATAAACAGACCTTCATCAGTGACAAGCCTAACATATGGTTCATTTATTTGTTTGTTCATTCGAGGGCGCCCCTTGTCCTTATCCTTCCCTTCATACTTCGGCTTAACCTAACCAACCATTTCAACACATATTACAATAAACATAAAAAAAGTTCAATTCAAAAGCACAAACAATTTAACTATGATTGCAGCACACTTATCAGATTATAAGATCTAAACAACTATGTTAACATACAAGCGGATAACCTGAGCAGGGCCGCAAAGAATCGCACACGGTTGCCAAACTCGGATCCAGTCCTATGGAGAGTCAAACTTGGACCATTCACAACACCAATGTTGGTTCCCCTAATAACCGAAGACGACGACTGGTGAATCTGAAAATAGCGTCGTTTCAACTGATTCGATAAAGCCTGGAGCTGCGCTTGCCTTGTCCGACACCAAAACAACACCATTCTTGTTTCTAAATCATATCAATGACATATGAATCCGAAAATCAAGCTAACTTATTCATCATTAAAAAAATTAAAAATGTTCATCTTGTATTTTGTACAGTTTATATCGACTACAACATTAACAAACACAGATATTAAAAAATAAAAAATAAATAAATAAAACTAAATCAATTAAACAAGAACCAAATATAAACTTCAATAATGACCCAGTTTAATCCAGTCAAGTGAGACATGAATCCATTAGGGTTTTCATCATAACTGTGATAAACTAACCAATAACAAAAAAAGAAGTAAAATTGGATCAAGAAGATGAAGAAGGGGAACATACAAAGGAAACCCTAATTAGGGCGGACATGAAAGATAAAAAAAAATTGATGAAATAAAGTAAAAGAAAATACCCAGAAAAAAGTGGAAGATGCAGAAGATGGGTTATGGGTATGGTTTCAAAGGTCGATCTTCTTATACAAAGAGCCTTTGGTCCGAAACAATGGTGGTAGTGGCGGTGAGTAGGGGTGTGAATTTCTGACACGACTCGAAAACACGATACGAACCTAACATGAAATTCACGGGTTTAGGTTTAGTCTAAACGGGTTCGGGTCAGTTTCAGGTTGAACCCGTGAACCCGTTTAGCTAAACGCGTCGGGTTCGGGTCAACCCGGTCGGGTTGACGGTGACCCGTTTAACCCATTTATATCACATTTTATTTTTTTAACAATAAGTTGTATGTCATAAATAAATTTGGGTGTGTGTATTATGCATAATTATAATTTAAAAAGAGAGACTAACATAAAGTTTTATAATTAAAAAGTAATTTTATTATATACATTTGTGTTTTTTTAGTAAAATTTTAATTCTTATATATTAATTTGCGAAAAAAATTTAAAAATTCGGGTTGAACGGATCGTGTTCGGGTCAACCCGCTAATATTCAGGTCGTGTTCGGGTTCATATATATGACAAGATTTTCGGGTCGGGTTCATCTAAAATTTTCAGGTTCGGGTCAGGTTGAACCCACGAACCCGACCCGTTTAGCACCCCTAGCGGTGAGAGCGATCTTTAGTTTGGAGCTCCGAACCGAGAATGAGAAGATCAAGTCCAAATAAAATGAAGGGTTTGGTTTCGTTCGGTTCGGTTTTAGATATAGGTTGCAGCAGTTGGCTTTATGTTTTTAAAAATGTCTGGTTAAGTTTCGATTATGGGTTAGAACCAAGTTGAATCAGTGGCAGATACGGGGCACAATATAGGTCGGCTAAAAATAGGACGGAGAAAAAAGTGATAATATAATAACATAGTTCATTAATATTCAAATATAATATTAAAATACCTTGATTACACAATCAACATTCAACACACTTATATAAAAGGGTAAAAAAATATGCACCTCGCTTTAGTTTATATAGAATGGTTGTGAGTAGATGTGAGATAAAATGTTATGTTCATCAATAAATTTGAAAGAAACACTATTCACCTCTATAACTTTTTAATATTTTTTGAAAGTGGTTATGAGTGGAGAAGAAAGAAGAGAGAAAATGTAATGAGAAAAGCATAAAAAGGTATTATTTAATTGATAAATGAAGAGAACAGATAGTGAGTTTTAGTATAATTATAGAGAAGGGAAGGAGAATCAATTGTGAATGCTCTTACAGAAACAAAGATTCTTAGATTTTTTAAGTTGTAAACACGTTGACTCGTCTAATTTTTTATGTAGAGGATCAAATTTGGGGTGTCAATCGTGTCGGGTTGGCGGGTTGAATTGTTCAACCCGAACACATCCCATATTATTATTCGGGTCAAAGATTTCAACCCTAACCAGACCCATATAAATCCGGGTCAACCCGAACTCGGTCCGTTTAACCCGTATTTTAATAAGTCATACAAGTTTACGATTTATAAACGAGTTGTTGGGTGTTAAGCGGGCTATCGATAACATGTTTAATGAAGAGTATGAGTGTGACAAATAAATAATATAGTGTGTCAAATCGAACATTGTTATAATTAACCATGTAAAAAAGAAACGGAAAAAACAAAATATAAAGTTTTCTTTTTCTAAATAGTTAAACAGGTTAATGGGTCAACCCGTTTTATACGGGTCAACCTAAACCTAATCCGTTTTTAATACGGGTCAACCAGAACCCGACCCGTCATTTTAAATGGGACGTGTTAGTCGATCCAGACCTATTTTTTTCATGTCGGGTTCAGGTCGGGTTAGGGAGTCGTATCAAGAGTTGTCGCCCCTAGATCAAATACAAGACATATCTTTTTCATACGTTAATATTTAAAAAAATTACATATAATTAACGAGCCATGCTCATTAATTCTAACATATCCTATTGCTATATTTATTAACATTCAAAGCACATTACATTAGTTCATAGGTACACCAATGACAAACAACCAAATAACTACTAACACAAACTTCAGTGCTTCCCTCACTTTTTCCATAGCTTACAGCCTTGATCCTAAGCCATTCGTGTTTCTCCTCTTTTGATCTCAACAAGGCAGGAACAAGTCTCTCACATTGGGACAATTATTTGGAGGTTCGATCCACCTTAACTACCACAGTTATCACTCTGTAATGTAAAACTTTAACTTGTAAGAACATAAATTCTTGTTAAACAAACATAAATGAACCATTGATCGAAAGAGTCTTACATAGCAAAGGAACCTTCGCCCTGGATTGGCTTCACTCCATGATGTTCGAATGCATGTAGTAGCACCACATGAGCATAGGACCAGTGGAATCCGATGTTCTTTTTAGGTCCCTTGTCACATCCCGATTCCCATGTAGATCCCGGTGGGGAGTATCGTGACGTAAGGTTGATATCATCATAGTTAATATACACAGAATAACAAAGCGAAAGTCTTGGAGTTAATTTACTATTACAAACCGAAATGTTCAAAGTTCAAAGGTACATATACAGATGGTTCGTAATAAGATCCACATGCGGATCGTAAAAATGTACAAAAGGTGTTCAACAGACTTTAGGCACAACTAAGGACTTGCAAGATCCCCCTATGTCGTTACCGAGCAGCTCCAGCCTATTTACGTGTTGTACATGTAGCTTAGTCTTTTGAAAATACATCAGTTTACACCTGTAAATACAAATAACTGACACATTTTTTAAAATCTTTTCAAAATTTGTTTTAAGTGCACATGGCACATTTTATAAATAACTTGGGATAATTCAAAATGATTTGTATACAGTTTTACAGGTCTGTTAATACATATGGGGTTGATGCAAAAACTGAATAACATGATTAACCGACATGCCACTTAAAAATCATATATAAAAATGATTTAGCATTAGCATCTGTCAGGTGTATACCTACACCCCGTGCTTATGTCGTGGCCATTAGTAACTTAAATGAGCCGAGGATATCCAGGACACGGTCGAGTTAACCCCCAATGTTTAAGTTATCAAACAATACAGATTAAAACAGGTTATGAAGATTTTATAACCACAATCCAGTTAAGTGATACCAAGCGGTAATAATATACCGTATCCCAAGCCCGTATAGGGAAAATAGGTTAAGAGTATTTACCTGAGCTAGCACTTCAAAGTTTTATTAACTCGGTCCTTTAATCAATAGATAAGTAAAGGTAGTAATCTACTGGAAGGCTCTAGTCTGGAATAATGGTATTAATAACCAATTAGAATGCTAGCGGGTATATTTAAGTCGACTCGGACCGGCTAGCTTAAATTAATGAATACGTATGATACGCTAGATTAAGCGATGACCGGAATAGAATGTAGGTTAATCCCGACAAGTACTAGGACTTGTATAATATGGGTAAACTATTTACATTCTAGAATTTGAAATAAAAATGATAAGTTTAAACCTTTTGGTTAAATTGCGTAAACTAGTTACGTAAACTTAACCATACGCATATAAGTGATACTGGGAAACCGGATGAGTCATGAACAAGTTCCATATCTATTATACTTTAAACATGTTATAATATCAGTAGGATATCAACATGTATGCCTGTTTAGGTTTTAAAATCGAACTATGCCTTATAAGGACGTTTTGGTCATTATGTGACGTATAAAAGGAACTTGTATACATTCTGATGTTATGATAAAAAAATATTCTGTAAAAATACATAATTTGTGATATAATATCAGTAGGATATCACATATATGTGTGGTTTATAATTTAAGACCAAACTATGCATCTAAAAGGGCATTTTGGTCATTTCACACATAGTTTTGATAGTTTATTTGAGATTCCGAGTTTAGAACATGTACCTACTGTATAAATACTTAAAATGTTTTATATAATCAGTAGGTAACATGTCTTGATGGTTAAATATGATTTAAAACCATACTATGCGCCGAAACGGCGTTTAAGTCGCTAAATGACGATTTATGAGATGTTTAATAAAATCTGAAGTTATGATCAGGTTTATATAACTAAAATATGTTACTTAATATAACATATCAGTGGGTAAAAGGTTTTGTACATAAAACATGGTTAAAACCCATTTTAAGTGTCGTAAGGGCATTATCGTCATTTATCGACATAATACAAGAACTTGTATGTAAACTCAGAATATAAACAGACTTGTCATCCTAAATAATCCCACTTATGTTATTACATCAGTAGGTATTGAGCTTTGTTGAAGAAATTATGTTTAAAGCCATTTTAGATACCGAAAGGGCATTTTGGTCCTTTAAAAGCATAATTTACGATATTTAAACAAAATTCAGTTTATGATCAGATTAGTAACATCAAAATATGTTAAATATATCAGTATATAAATCATTTGCAAGTTCATTTGTGTTCAAACCTTATTTTTGAAGAAAAGGGCATATTACTATATATCTTAAAAACAATGGTCGGTGGCATAAGCCACCGACAAAGACAAATGCGCCCATGAACTTTCGACCAATTACAATAGTGCCATTTCTTGCGAAATTACAATAATGCCCTTAGTTGCGATAGCTGGCTAACGACCGGAAATGGGATGTTACCGCACGCTACCATATTGCTGGTTCTACAAGAATACACTACAACTGCCAAACACACTCGAAACCACTGAATCAGTACCATAGCTCCACCATCACCACTAGCACAAACCCTAAAACGACAGGAATGTCGTTAAACCTCGGAAAGAACAAATTATTGTAGCCGAAAAGCGAAAAAGAGGTCGGAAACTTACCTTGAAACCCTTGCCGCCACAAATCGGGTCGATAAAACAACATGCAATGGTTGATCGGGACTATAGTGACCTTAAACAGCTGGAAATAGCCTGCATGGTTGCCGATTTAAACCCAGATGTTGTTATCGTCGTCATTGGACCTTCAAACAACCACATTCGCCGCCGTTTAGAGGATGATTTAGGTCGCCAGAGGCCACGGTTGTAAACATAAAATCCAAGAGGGCCGCCATCGCCGCCTGCAAACAAAGGATTCGCGGTGGCGGTGTTGTGGTGGTGGCTGTATAGAGAGCGAGAGAGAGTTAAAAGACTTTACTCCTGATGGTGTTGACCGTGTGTCGTCGTGTTTGTATACAGAGGGAATGGAAAGGTTTTGAGTTTTGATGCTTTGTCACTTAAAAACCAAAGTGAAAGAATGGACCGTCATTCTTATTAGCCTTTGATAAATATATTCATACTTTTTAAATTAACTAATTTAATTGATTAAAACATTTCAATTTCTTTATAATAATTTTAGTTTATACGAGTTATATTACGTTTTGACACCGCTAAGTCTTGATCAAAGATAGGGTTATGTAGTGGTTAGGTGGAACCTTCACTAAACGAAACCAACCCGGTTAGATTACGTTTCTTTTGTAACCGCAATGTTTGAGATCAGATACAACGAAACACGTGTTTTCATTTGGTTAACGCATCTCATAACATGTCACCAGTTGTAAATAATTAAGGCGTCGCCGCCGCAACGCGCGACTATTGCAAAATTCTAGTTAGGCATAATAATGAAACTTGTGCATAAACTCGGATTATGATTATCATTGTGTAATAAACCTCAGAGGATTGTGCTACACTATATTATGATCATAATGCAACCTTAGATCAGTAGCTAACTAATCTAATTTGGGCAGAATCCGAAGTTAAAGCAGAAGTCAAACTTCGTGACTTTCGGTTGCGAACCAACCCTAAGACTGAAATTGACGGGCTGAACATGTTTACACATGTTCTAATAGTTATTACCAAATTATTGGAGCGTCAAAACATGATTTATAACATCTACATTATCAGATTTGAATAATTTACAAAACTGACCCGTTTGACTTTTTTAAAGTTTAAACTTTGACCCGTCATTTGGTCTAGGAAACGTGATATTTAGGAGATGCCCTCTTGAGGGATTATCACCCACCTAATTACGATCACTTAGCCATGTTCATACTGAACAATGGCTGGACCACAATGGTCTTAACCGAAAGTCAAAGCGTTTTATCGAAAACGCTTGACTTTTGGCTATAAAGTCTACAAAATGAAAAGAGAAAGAAAATGAACACTTACAAGTGATCCTTAGATGTAAAAGAACTCAGAGGATGCTCCCAAATAACCAGGAACTTCCAATTAGAGTGATAGAGGAGAAGAAACAAGAATGAGCAAGGAATGAGAGCAACTTTGGTTGCTATTTATAGTGCAAGATGATGCACAAGATCATTCCAGGTGTTATGGCATGTTCAAGGATGATAACAAGTGCCCATGGACATGTAGGAAGCTGCACAAGGGTGGCTAGTTGCGGGTAGGTGGCAGCATTGCAAGCTGCCAAAGAGTCTACCACTAGCAGTCCCTTATGGACCGTAAGGCTTATGGCTTACGGTCCGTAAGGACCATCTGGCGCCCACTGTTTTGAAATGGTTGCGGACCGTAAGGACATATCCTTGCAGTCCGTAATCGACCTTCAGCTAAAATCCCATTTTCTTGCTTATGGTCCGTAAGGGTCACTCACAGGCCAAAGTTTTGGCATGTTGACATATTTGATCCTTCAACTTATTCAATTGTCGTTCAGAGGTTATTAAAATATCATAACGGTAAAATTTGTCCCTCTCGTCAACACGTGGCAAAACGAGGATCAACGGGACACGTGTCGATATATTACCAGTCATGAAATTACGAGGTGTTATATCCCTTAATCCTATGGACCTTTCACAGAATTGTAAATCTATTTAAAATGCGGAATCCTCTAGATCAGATTGTAACAGGAAATAGTAGAAACATAATTAGATTCAAATTGGTCATGTAATGATTATCCAACATAAACGTTTACAATCAACCTTGACCTCACTCAACCTCACACGCTATCTCTGTGATCTTGCCTCTATCTCTCTTTCTCTATATATCTAGTCTTTTTGTTATGTTTTCTCGGTAATCTCTAAAAACCTACAAACCATAATCACAAAACATGTTTATATATCACATGTATGTGAACTGGGCTTCTAATTAGGCTAGGCCATTCTCCAAGCCCATTACAATAATAAACTCACTAACCAATAATGCTAAGCCCAATACAAAATATCCAAAGACCATCGATATATTTATATTATAATGAATGGGGGGGGGGGTATTTTAAGATACCAAAGAATAAGAACCCCGTTAGTTTATAAATAGACCCTTAAAATGAGGGTAATTTAGTCTTTTAAACACTACTTAATTTTTAGCCACTAAAGTTATTACACTTAAATCCCTGAGTTTTAACAAAATTATAGATAATTAGTTACACTTCCCCCCTCCACAAAAAACTTATAATTCTTTTACGTATTCTGTAATATCTTATAAAATATAATGTTTAAAAAAATCCAAAGATAGCATGACGACCTGCATATTTTTGTCGACATTCGGTAGTTGTCTTGTTCATTATCGACGTGCGGATTAAAAGGTACAAGTAGATGATGTCTTAGTGTACAAGTGATTAAAGAAGAAAATCTATACTATATTAAAATAATGCATGAGAGAGGGACATTTTAAAATACCCAAAAAATAAGAGCTTTTTATCTCTTAATTTATAAATACGCCCCTAAAATGAGGGTAATTTGTCTTTTAAACAATAATTATATTTTATCTCCCCATCCTATTACACTTAAATGCCTAAGTTTTAACATAATTACGAGTAATTAGTTACACTTTTCTCTCTCAATAACAAACTTATAATTCTTTAACATATTCTTGCCATATCTTATAAACTATAATGTTTTAAAAAATCCAAAAGTAACGTGACGACCTACTCTTTTTTGTTGACGTTTTGATAGTTGTATTGGTCAATATTAACGTGTGGTTTAAAAGGTACAAGTAGATGATGCCTTAGCGTACAAGTGATTAAAACCAACGTACTTAGTCGTTATCCTAGAATGTTTAATAGCTACAAAATGTCAAGTGGTTAAACCCTCATCTTTAACAAAATTATAGATAATTAGTTAGTAGTTACACTTTATCCCTTATAAAAAACTAACTCCCCATTTTTAAATGGGGACAACTTTTTGGTACATTATTTTTTTTAAATTACACCATATAAACGAATATTTTATTCTCTTTAATTTGAGTATAGTAATGATATAGTTTTTTAAATTAAAAAATTGATATGTTACGTGATTAACGATGTCTAAGGGTGAGTAATAATTGAATCGTTAACCAAAACCAAATCAAAATCAACCAAAAATTGAGTTAACTGAAAACTGATTAACCAAAACTCGATTTAATCAAAAATAGTTATTGATTTTTTGTACCCTCATTTAACCAAAAACAACTGAACCGAACAATTCACATTTTCATAAATTTCTAGCTTTTATACCTTTAGTTCATGTATTTCATATTTATACTCCCATTTTATATATTTATTCCTCCATTTCATGTACCTATACAACCATTTCATGTATTTAATCTAAATTTCATGTATTTCTAATCAAAAGTTATAGCCCCAGTTTAGTTTTGGCTATTAACCGAAATTAAATGAATCAAACCAAAGCTGTCATTCTAACTAAATAAGCCAAACCGATTAACTAAAGAGAGATTGGTTAATTAAATAGACTAATCGATGAATGAAAATGAAAATCACAACGCGACATGTCACTACCGCCGCATCGCGCGTGCATCTTACTAGTATAATTAAACTATTAAGTTGTTGTCACGGAACGTGCACCAAGGGACTCCCCCTTGACAATAGCTTATAGTGTAACTTTGTCTTCAAACATCTTGCAGTCTTTTGATCTTTGGATAGCTTCAGCTATAAACAGTTTCTGACATCAACATACTCCCCCTAAGCTGATGCTCTAATCTCCAAAACTTTCATTCGTTGTAGATCAGTGAACTAGAAATCTTTGGTTAAGCCAGTGAGCTCCAACTCTTCCATATCTCTTTGCAATGTAGTAGAAGGATCATATCATGCATCTTCACACGTTCTGCACTTCACTCTCAGTCTGTACTTTACTTGAATTTTGCACATCATTTTGATAACTGCATCAATCTGTTTAAAACACAAGCAAGTATCTCAAAAAACCATTAGTCTTTTTCACATTAAAGATAAAGCAATATTTTATCTAGATATGCAAAAACAAAAAATGTCAGGTCAATATGGAAGTCTTTTAAAAAAATCTTTTTGGTTTTTTATAATAAAACAACTAAACAAAACTCAAAAATATCTACAATGCATCTTTTTGTGAGAATCATGTGCAACAAGATCATATCCGCAAAATCAAACTATTCACACTTTCAGTTAATTTTCAAGAAAATCTGTTCTAGACGATTACTATTATTGTTTATCCACTTAAGCAAAACACATGAAAATTTCAAGTTCCTTTACCTGGTGATACGATTACGTATATTTTTATACGGATGTACTAGTATGTCCCACTTCAGGACATATCCTCGCGATCAAGGTATGATGCATAAAGCTTCCTCGTAATAGGTGAGTGTACTGAATTCATCCTTTTTTTGTTTTACAACGTCATAACATTAGTGATCAGGTCAGTACTTCCATACAACAAACAGACCAACATCCAACGATGGTAAGGCAAATACCAAAATTTGGTACGATTTATGCATTTTGTACATTTGAATGACTCTCTAGGAGAGCTTCTTCAACTTATGGGTTTTTGGCATTTTAGCTCTTTTAAGATATCTTGGTTGTCCCTAGGTCAACATATATCTGGATGCAACAAAAGACAACCCTGATATTCCCGGATGAAACAACAGTATAAAACCCCAAAACCTCGGATTTTGGCAATCTATCAACGCAAAATTTAAGGATTATAAAATCATACCCGCTGGTATGTTGCCCACTTAGTACACAATTCGATATGTTTATATCACCTTGGTAAGTTGATTATTTCATGCTTTTTGCCTACTGGTACATCATATGATAAAGCTACTATCACACTTAAGCAGTTTTAAATTCAATTTCAGTGTGACAATCTAACCCGCTGATGTACTATCATTTCTTCTTATTTACATCATGAAATCTCATTTTTTTAATTTTCTATTTTTTAAAAAAATATTTTTCAATGTTTTTGGATTTTTAAATTTTTTAACTTACTCCCCCTAAACACACGCACTAACTAAACTCCTTTTGGCTTAGGGAAAAATTCTCCCCCTAAATTTTTGTTTTTATGGAGTAAGTTTCAAAAACAGAAAATTAAAACACAAACAGACTCCCACTTTAATTTGACAAAAACTTTTTCAATTTGAAATGTAGGAATAACAATAACTTTAGTAAATAGTTCTTTACTAATTTTACCCTGCTATTCACCTCAGATGCTTTACAGGAAAAACCATTCTTAAACACATCAACAAGCCTTCTTGGTCATCTAGCACTCACTCAACAACTAGTTAGAATGAAGAACCCAAACCTTACCGGTTTTGGGTTGACCAGATACACCAACATAAGTTAATTCAGTCCAATATCCATCACACTTTACTTGTATCTTGAATGTATTATTCATTGATTGTTGAGCACGATTATTTCGACTAGGTCGTTTGTCACGATAGTTCCAATAAACTCTTTGATTTTTCGACCTTTCAAAATGATTACTTTGATACCCCATTATCATATCATAAATGCTGAAAAAAATGGATTTTTTTGAACATTTAAGTTACAAAACTCCTATATACATTTCTTCTTTGAAATTTCATTTACAACCTTGTATCGATTTTGATATACAAAAATTGACTTTGAAACTGATTTGATTGACCGTTAAAATGACTCATCTGTGGAGAAATACCTATTGGTCTATCAAATCTTCCTGGTGGTGAAGTATTTGTTTGAAATCTTAGTTGATTACTTTGACAATGTGGCTGCACGTTATTATTTGAACCAACCCTATTCCCATCCTTAACTTCATCAAATGTTTGCTTATTTTTCTTAAAAGGATAGCAACTCGCCACATGCCCTTTATTGTGACATTTAAAACAAGATTTTTTCTTATAAACTTTCTTTTTTTGATCCCTTTTTAAATGTCTTAATCATCTCATCTTTAATATCCAGATTCTTTCAAAGAAACTGGACTATTAGGCAAGTCCACATTTATCGGATCCACTACAGCTGGTGTAGTAGGCACAAAATCAGTTAACTCATTGTCATTTGGTAAAAAAAAGTACTCTTGATCCTTAGAAGGTGAAGCTTTAACAAACCCCACCCCTCTTATCATTACTCCTGTTCAAACTTCTTTGAATGCGAGTCCTAGATAACGATGGTTTTCCAAATGTGTCTAACTTTCTAGTAAGTTCAACAATTTTGTCTTGCGCAAAGGCTAATTCCTTGCACTTTTCAGAAAATTCATTAGTTTTATCCTCTACGGTTTGACGAGCAAAATCAATGATCTGTAACAGTTCATTGACCTTGCTTGTTAAACTGCAAATTTCTTGTTCATTTGATTTGAGTTTATTTAAACAATTTGACTCCCTTTTAATAAAAAGAACATTTGACTCTTTTAGTTTTTCTAATTTAGCTAATAGTTTGCTCCGATAATTTGTTAACTTTGCCTTGTAGTTCAGTGCAATTATAACATATGTGACTTACAGATTCTGATTTCACCTTTACCTTTACTGTAAGTTCACTCTCATCATTCATGCACTTTGCAATTTCTGCATCTTCTTCTCTACAGTCCCCTTCTTTCCATTAATCACATTATCTACTTCTGCAACAGAAGCACGAACGCTTGCACTGAATCCTGAAGAACTCTGATAACGGTTTTCCAGAGCTTCCCACAGCTCTCTAGACGTCACATACCTACGAAAACGATAATTAATTTCCACATGTAATGATTTCTTTATCATTGCTAAAGCTCGCTTTTCAGCATTAAACACCCATTTCTCAGATTCACCCATCTTCTCATGTGATATCACTAGAATACTCCCGTCAGTTCAATGTGCAGGAGCAATGTACCCATCAATCATACAACCCCACTTACTAGAATCTTCACTTTGAACAAATGCTTCAAACTTCTCCTTCCAATCAACATATTATTTAACATTTATCAGTTTTGGCCAGTTATTAACAGTCCTGTTTACATTGTCTATTCTGACCATCTTTAAACACGTAGCTTAAAAGTTAAAATGGATTTTGGTAAACCTGTGTCAAAATCCAAATCCAACTTCTCTACTGGTCCTTGTCTAAATTTTAATGTAACCGGCTTGTTAAAAACGTTTTAAAACTGTCTGAAAACTGTCTTTACCAAATTATACCGTTAGACTCGTCTCGAGAATACGAATCCAGTGATATATAATGTCCAAAACCTTTTTTGGGATAATTTTCTGTGCACAAAACGTTTATTACCGAATACATCGCTGATTAATCCACTACTTTGATTTTAAATACGCAGGTCTTAGAAACACTGGGGTTAAATACTTAGCTTAATTACGCGTTAAAAACACAGTTCAAATGCGCTAATCAAATATGCAGTGACGTGAAGTCGAAGTCTCACGTAAATTTGAACCAATTACTACTAAATAGCTAGCGGTAAGTGGGTATCGAGCACGAGGAGTTTGTGGAAGATGTGTCTATTATATAGCTTTATCAATTAACTAAATTAAACTAATTGCAGAAAAATAATTTCAATGATTTCGATTATTTGATTTTAAAACTAAAATTACAAAGTAAATTGCAAATGAATGATTTAGTTTGTAAACAATTTAGAGACAAATGACCATCCTAGATTTCTCGTTTTCATTGACATTCATGTTAAGATTCACTAGAAAGAACCACATAGACATAGCTCATGTGTTGTTACCTGTTGTGATGAAAGGAACTAAGTACTCGGATTATACTAATGCAAGGTTGTTACCCGATGACCAATTAATCAATATTCAACCCTAATCCCGCCAATGATATCTCAATTACCATCGTGTAACGCCCCAAAAACTCAAATGTTTATATTTGCCATATGTCCTTATATGATATATCATAAAATAAATAACTAGGCTAGTTAACCTATTTAAATGCATGTTGAAAACTTTTAAAGAAGGAAAGTAGTGCCAATTATGTTTTAGTGGCAAATACGAGGGGCTAAAGTAGGAAAGGATGAAAGTTTAGTTATTAAATGAAAAGTTAAACACACACAAACACACACTTCATGTGTGTTCTAGATCGATCATCAAGAGCTCCAAGAGAGCCAAAACCCTAACTCGACCAAATCACCAAATTGAAGGGTGAATCGAAGCTCAAATGTATAAATGAACATGCATTAATGATCACCTACGCAAGGGGATCGTGAGGTATATCTTAAAACTTAGATTGGTGATTTTGTATGAAGTGGGTTATGTTCTAATCCGTGGATTGGTATGAAATTGAGTATGAATATGTGTTGGAATCACCATATAGAACATGGATTATGCATGGTTTGGGTTAATTTGATGTTTTGGGTTGAAACCCGCTTGTAATAGTGAAGATGATGATAAGGATGATCATCCATGTCCAATTCTTGTTCGATGTTGATGTATTATGTTGTGTATGATAAATTCTTGTTAGATTAATTGAAAGAAATGTGGTGTTAATATGTTTGATGTCTATATGTTAATGATACCAGATGATTAGTAAGAAGATTTGATGAATAATGTATGAGCTTAGAAGATTGTGCATGAATTAGTTGTACATGGTGCCTAGAAAATAGTACGCACACCAAGTGTTTGATGAAATGTCTAAATGACAACAATATGTAAAGGTTATGTAGAGATGATGTCGAGTATGCTTATGCTTGTTTGAATGGACTAATGAAAGTCATATGTGAGATGTGAATTTGATATGACTGTTCATATGTATAATCATATATGCTAATAACAATGTAAATGTAATGACATGAAAGTATAGGAATCATGTCAAGATGGATGCGAGCGTGGAAGGCTAACGGGCCATGAAGACTCAAGTAAGCAAATGCAAATACGGACAGTAAGGTAAGTGAATTCTGGACTTACCCTTTAGTTGGTAATGTATTTTGTTCGTATGGTAATTATTTGGATGTTACATAAGAAAATATGAAATGATGGTTTACTAAGTAAGCTTTAATGGAAATGAGTCGAAAGTGGATTAGGAAAGAGTTCGTATTAAGTTGGGTAAGAAGGAAGCTTACATGATGGTATTATGCATAACAATGAGATAAGTAATTATACATATAGGTATGGATTTGATTGTAAGTATGTGCACGAATAGAAAGATATGTATGAAGGAGTTGGTATTTAGCGATATGCACGAACGAATGAGACTTGTTTATGTGTATATGTGGTCCTACATATATGAAATGAGTCTAATGATGCTAATCATTTTCTAAAATAATGGAATGGAAGTGCGGGTATAATAATAATGGAAGTTGAAGATTAGTTATTGAAGTTCAATAAGATGGTTCGAAATGATGGCGAATGGATTTACATAAGCGAGACCAAGAGATGTTGATGCCTTATTATGCAAGTGTTAAGATTATGTATGAAGCCACCAGTTACTGATAATGTGATTGTATGTGGTGACTGCAGGTGGTACAAGTTTATGGATTTCTCATCATGGAGTGTAAGCGGTTGAAGATCGAGTCAAGACATAGATTGTACATGAGTGTGCGTGGTCACGTAATATGACATAACTATGTCAGCTTTTAGTTAAATTATAGAAGGGATTAAAGTATTTAAGGTGATTGCATGAATAAAATGAAAGACATTTTAAATATGTAATTTCCGTTGCGATAAATATTGTTAAACGCGTTTAGGGTGTTACAAGTTGGTATCAGAGCCTAGGTTTGAGCGAAATCAAGTACAAATAAATGAGTACTTGAACTCAAACCCGTGTGCTCTTGTGATAAATGACCCGTACAATCCGAGACTCGATCAAGACCGAAAGGTAAAAAAAATAATATTAGTAAGTATGCGTGATGCACTAACAATGATGAATATTGAAAGGTGAGCTTGTTGAATAATGAGGACGTTCCGCAGTCGCAGGCCAATACGAAGGTTAAGGCGTGTGATTTGTCAGGAAAAATGGACCTCAGGTACACAAATTTTAAATTTGGTAAGTATCGGTATATAGCATACCCTTACATACGAGGGTGAAATCCTTGAAGGATTCATATGTGTGTGGCACGAACTTAAGACCGATTCCCTGGACATAGAGTGATAATTCTTATGAAGACACGAGACTAGTATGTGGATTGCACGCTGGCCAGTGTGCAAGAAGCATAGGACGCTCGTGGGATCATGAGAATCATCACATGTATGTCGGACGAACTGGCAATAGGGGTCGTGTGGGATGGAAAGGGGTCAAACATTCATTACGAATAGGGTCAAATATAAGAATGAAATGAAAAGTATGAATGGTTTGAATTCATGAAGGAATTCAAACAGGAATGGAATGAAAAGAATAAGAGGTTTGGATTCTTGATTAAATTCAAACCGGAATATAATGAAAAGAATGGAAAATATGAATGAAGGTTTGAATCCGTAGGTGAATACCGATCAAACTTATGAAGAATGGGAAGAAGGAATGAAAGTTAAATCCGTGGGTGAAGACGGATTAAATACGTAAGAAAGAAAAGAAGAATGAAAAGCTTGAGCCCGTAAGCAGAAACGGAACAAGAGGCGGAAAGGTATAGTCGGATGCAAGGTAAGTAAAGCTTACGACTTTTAAAGTAGTATAACTACTTATGTATTTGACAAGAAATAAGAGATGTTAGTATTTGAAAGGACATTTCGAAATAAGACATTCCGACACGAATCGATACGGGTCGGAACAAGTTAAAACTGGCAATAAACCATATTTGATGGTAGAAAGGGTAGAATGGTAATTTAGTCGTGGAATGACGAAAGTACAATGAGTTTTGAAAGATTACGTTAGAATGTATGACACAATAAATAATAAGGGTAAAAAGGTAATTTAGTTATGTTTTGAAGGATGAAGTAAAGTTTAAAAGACACCCTATGGCGTAAGCGATGATGGGTGAAATGTGTAGGAGAAGAGTTTAAGGAATCTGACTATACGGTGAAAATCTGTAATGAGTCAGATGAGTGAATTGGTAAATAAATACCATTCTATTTAAAATGTAAAAGGTTTGGTCGTTTAGGCCGAACGGGTCAAATGGTGACGATATTACCGATTGATGATGATGATTAATGAACGTTTGTTGAGTTTTGTGCTCACAGGATGGATAGCGTATGAAAATTTCATTGCTATTAATTAGCAATTAAAGATGCAAGCTATGTAAACAGGTCAATGTCTTGACTCGAGCCAGGTATGTGTAATGGGTTAAACTCTCCTGGGGGACATAAGGTTTGGCGAGAGTTAATCGAGTTATGGGTGGGCTTAGATTACCAAAAGTAAGGCATATCTAGTAAATCAAAATGATTAATATTATGTCCTTAGTGACATAATGAATCGTGGTATAGTTTATGGTTAAAAGTGTCATTTTGGTCAAAACAAGCTTTTGGATGTCCTTCGTAGTTAAAAAGGATAAAAGATGACCAAAACGCCCTCGAAAGGCAAATTGGGCAAACGACCCTTAAAGGTAGTTTGGGAGATAAGTTTTATGAATGAATAAACCTTCTGGTTGGGTAAAACTGAAAGATGAAAATCTTTGGGTCAAATGATTCTGTAAGAGTCTCTGCCGTAAAAGGATAATCCGAGGAGTAAAACTCGGAATAAATAGATTACTGCATTGAATCCACACAAGTATAATTGTGGTGGAAAATCAAGTGATAAGAAATGTGAAAATATGAAGTGAGAAACGAATGAAGGCGATCTGTGCTTAAAATATGCTTAAATACCCTTAACGGTCAAAATAAGCATATGAGTGAAAACAAGTTTAAGAATATATATAAACCCGTGATTTGAACCTAGTGTGATAGATAACATTGAAATTATGAGGTTCATGGGAAATTTGGATCAAACAAACGTGTTTGTTTGATAAATACATAAACGGGTCAAACCTTGTAAAAAGGGAAATAAGCCGAAAACATATAAGTTAAGAATTTTCTTAATCCGGACGTGGGATTTTGAGTCCATATGAAAGAGGACCAAATTTCAATCATGTAGGAAGAAACGGGAGGTTAAACGGGTGAAAGGATTAATAGTTATGCGAGTTTTAGTGTGTAAGAACGACGAAAACGAAACTACAGAAAAATGAAGAATCTGGGTGCCGTCGCCGACGCTTAGAAGGGGCGTCGCCGACGAAACGTGCATGTTCACTTTTGGCTGACAGCCTAACCTGCTGTCTACGGAGGTTTTTGTCGACGCGAAAAACAAAGAGGCGTCGCCGACGCCTTAAAGGGCGTCGCCGACGCCTTAAGGGCGTCGCCGACGCCTTAAAGGGCGTCGCCGACGGCCTTTCTATGTTCAAAACACTGAAAATTTTGTTATTTAAGTTGTTTTATGTACTGTAATCACTTTGAATGCGTATTTAGGCCGAAATTACATTTCTGATGTATTTTTAATAAAGACTTTGGTCCAAAATAAAATTTTCCAAGCTGACCTGGCAGCTCGACCCCGCAAGGGGCTGCCCCCCCTTGGACCCGCTTCTCTCGGGGCGCTGCCCCCGAACCCCGTTAGTCCCGATGAAAGGTATGCACGTATGAATGTATGTACGTATGTAGATACGTATGTAAGTATGTTTGAGAGTATATACGTATGCATGATTAGATATGTTATAAATAGTGTGCCTTGAGAATGAAATGTAATACAGGTACATTATTGAAATCTCACCAGGGAATGAATACGTAGATGAAATGCTTACATATAAAGGGATAATGGGATGTAAAGTATGCGTGGATGAACCTTATAAGGGTTTTATAAGTATGCACGTGTTATCGTATCTAAAGTGTTGAAGTGTTTCAAACACTTATGAACTTTTAGTAAATCCGAAACGTGTATGAAAGTTTATTTGCTTTACTTATATGAGTAATGAAAAAGTTTTTATGACTTTTAATTATGTAAGCTTAGGACTTACAAGTGTTATGAGTTGATCCATTTACAGTATGATACTAATGTAAATGGGAAAGTTGTGACAGAATTATAATGAACACCATGTAGAATGAAAGTATGAGATGAAATGTGATAACCATTAGTGTTATAAATGAGGATGATGAAATCCTTGGCTAATGAGAGTAGCAGATGTGTATGTAAGCGTGTATGAAGGTACGTATGAGTGTGTGCATTATATAACGATAAGTAAGTATGTAAGCATGTATGTATATAAGTGTTTATGTTGCAAGTACGTTTTAGGGTGTATGTAAATAGCTGTATGAGTATACATATATGAACGTATGTACGTATGTATTAAATGGGATTGAATGTGCACAAAGGAATAAAGCTTGTACGTATTCATGTAGTTATGTATGTATGTAGGAATATACGTGTGAATGTACGTATACGAATATACATTGTAGCATGTAACGATAACAAACGTAGAACGAAGTTTAACTCCCGAGTTAAGCATGAATAAGTGAGTATGATATAGTGGTTTGGTTCCAATAGTAAAGCTATATGTGAATATTTACGATATACTTATGATCATATTCTAACCCATTATGTGGCTATGGAAGTATTAAGAAGAACGTTAATAATGGATGGATGTAATGAGTATGTAATGAAAGCAAGGTTAGCCAATTGTTTAAATTGTGAATGTTAATTAGAAATGTTATAGATGGAATATTAATTTCATGCGAACTAATAATAACGTATAAAAAGGTCTGACCTATAGAGGTCAGTAAAGGAATAAAATCTTAGTCCAGTCTTAATGTATTCAGTAACGCCCATATGTGTGTACAGTAAATAATGCATGAAAAGGCACGAATGAAATGATTTGGAATGAAATGCTAACTTTGATGTTGGGCTTGTTAGCCATGTTCATCTGAACAAGATATTGTTGAAAAGATACGTATGGGTGGAAGCTCGACAAATGAATGTATTATGCTTAATTAGAAAGTTAGAAACAAGTCGTAGACTTAGGTCTGCACGAACAATTGTATGCATATGGAATAAAAATTTAATGAATGAACCACTAATGATGATGTGTGCTAGGAACTAGCATTATAAGGTAAAGATGATGCTAATAAGAGCTCTAGATCAGATCCTGACTTATATGTGATTATGAAAGTAATTTACTTAATTTAAGAACGTGGGGACAATGCGTACAATTATGTTTATGCATGAAGGAAACGGAACTTGACAACGGCACCAAGAATGTATGGTTTAGAATAGATGAAAAAGTAAGAGTAGATTTGTTCTAGCTGAAATGAGAAAGGTTTCGGGGACGAAACCTCCTTTACAATGGCACCAAGAATGTATGGTTTACACTACGGTTAACATAAAGGTAACAATTTACAAACAAGCAATCAACACACCATCATAAACAAACAAAGCAAGTTCATCATTCTAGAAATACGAATCAAAACACAAATGTCTTAGACAAACCTTCAACCTAGGATGATCACCAACGAGTTTAGCCGCTCATGGTTTGGTGAATCATCATCAAACAAAAGTTAATGTTCATATGAATCGAAAACACAAATCGAATTGTTTTGAAATGTTTAGAACACAAGAACAAAGCCAATTTTCGCCCAGGAACTTGCTCCAAAACGTCTCCAATGATGAGATAACGAAAAGACAAACAACAAAATGGTTTTAATGGGCAGTTACACTTTTCTCGTTGGAGCCTACCGTAAGCTACGATAACTACCATAGCTTACGGTAGCTATTAAATTGTTACGCCGCTTCTCTACTGCCTTACGGTGGGTTCTCAAAGTCTCAGGGGCTACCGTAGCTTAGGTAGCCACGGTAAGCTACGGTAGAGGCAGGACAACTTTGACTTCTTTCTTCATTTTGTCTTTATGAAACCCGCAACAGTAATCTTCCATCTTCAACTGCATAACCACTCCCATTAACGCCTCTAACACACCTGAAACCAAATCAACTGTAGTTATCTAATTCGAGATAATTACCTAGTGAGATGCAGAAAAACATGATCTTTTAACATACTTAAGGGTTGTCCCATGGACCACCTGTCACATCCCAATAATTAACCGTTGCTTGCCCCAAGCAACTCATAAACAAAACATCATTTATTTAAGCGATCAAATACAAATTAAGCAACCAAATGTCCTCATTTACTGACTTTTTCTTAGAACCGCACATAACACACCCCTCACAATAACTCTCCTCTCGGCGACAATAATAACTAGCAAGGATGAGCTAGAACACACTTAAAGCAAACGAGTGGTTGCACAACAATAAGCTTGTAATTAAATCGGTCCTTCGCCTACATAACTCGCTAAACATGCACGTGAATCAAAGGGACTTAGAGGTTGTAACGTGGCTAGGAGAATAGGTAGGAAATGGGAATATATATGCAAAGTAGCTAATAATTCAACTCGGTCTTTATTTCTACCAACAAAACATAAACAACTATATACAAACCAACTCAACTTTTCCTAATTTTTCATAGCCTTTTCTCATTCATTTTTTAACAAACAAAGCAATAAACATACTAAATAAACTGGTAACACTAATAGACCGGGTCGAATGCGGGTTAAAGTTTTTTAGAGAAACTAGGCACATGTTACAAATGATCGGCTACAAGCTCAAATGGCTACTAAAGTCCAAACCCCCGCCCTTCTCACTACCATGCTCATATATATAATTTATGAGGTCCAGCCCCCAAATCCCACACTCACACTCACCATGACGAGGCTACCTAATGCCCTTATCCTTTTCACATGCACATCAAGCTAAGACCTCAAACCGTATTCAAGCACAAGTTCTAACATACCCCACCCATTTTGCCACTCTCATCAAGAAAAAATAAAGATATTTTCTAGTAATTCCAAGAGGTGTCTCAACTCTCACCAAGAAAGAAAAAGGCAAAGAAAATGGGTTGCCGATGTGTCATGCGGGTTAATACTCAAGTGTTCAAATTTGGACCCTTTTTCGCTTGATTTACAAAATGTTCACACGTTTTCAAAAATTTTCCTTATCCCCACACTTGGGATACATTGTCCCTAATGTATGGTTTTGAAGGAAAGATCGCTTAAAAAGAACTACAACATCAATTGATGCTTTTCTACTCAAATACCATTTTTTTAACAAACAAACAACACAACCAATAAACCACAACCCATAACAACGATATCAAAACACCACCCTACCACCCAATCCATAAACGTAACATAGCAATATGTACAATGATAGACAAGAACGGAAAGAATACCACCTAGCTAATAATACCGCGGTCGGGGAGGCCCGAAGATCGATGCCATCATCTCCGTAAACTCTCCAAAGGCAAATGCGCCGCTCCCGCTTCCACTTCCTCCTTGCTGCGTGGCGTCATGTTGTTGGCTTTGCTGGGGGTCTACCCACTGTGAATGATGCAATGTTGGCGTGGGATATGAAACACTTCCATCATACAGCGGCAATGTCGAATAATCCACTATCGGCGGGTCCGCAACAACCGGTCTCCCGCATGCCAATCATTGTGCATTCTCCGGTTCTGATCATCGAAATATCTGTTGTTCATCTCTTGCTCAAAAGCATAGGCATGAGTGTAATTCCATGATTCTTGTCGATCAGAGTTTTGCTTTAATGCACGTTCCATGCTCGCTCCCATCCATATTTGGTGATTCAAAAAATGTCCGTTCAGACCCGGACCAACCAGAAAATTGAGGAGGACACTGATTTTCAATTACCTCTTCCATTGTACCTTGATGAGCCCATTTCGGCTCATAATGGTCGCCCGTACCCCTCCATGCACATGACCACTACTCGGGCCCCTTGATCCATTTCCATCGCTTCAACATTCGGCTCATCAGCATAATCCCCATCTCCACTCGCAGGCTCATCTTCACTCTCAGATTCATCCACTTCACCTGGTTGCAAAGCCCGAGCATCAACCTTTAATGCTCGCCACCTTTGACCTTCAGATTTCAACTTATGATACCGTTCAGATTCTTGATACGACCAACCTGTTCCCATCTTCCGAATATCAAATGGCTTATGCCTCCTTAGAGCACCTCTATCATCCGGGCCAATTGCCCATACATTTTTAGCAATGCTGTAATTAACCGGCAAGGAGGAATGATGCTCCTCCCAACTTTGTTCCGGCATATCCACACATTGTTTAACACTAAGAACCGAAAAGGGAAACGCAGTGTCCCATGAAGCAACGAGTAGAGAACAGGTACCTCGAGATATCGAACTTCCACTTTGTCCCCCTCCTTGGAATCACATTACAAATACATATCATCAACAACAACTTGGCTTCAATCTTTAAATTTTTTCTATAAAGTGTACCATGCCAAGTACCCGGTAGAAATAATGCTTCCAACATATTGTTCCATCTTGGATGAGCTTCCGGTTTATGGTACAAGTCATCAAGGCTTGGAATCATGTAATCTCTTGTATGCCGACTATCAAACTTCGCCACTCTTCTTACGTGTCGAAAGACATCTTAACCTTGATACCATTCACTATACCAAATAACTTCATCTGCGCTGGCTTGCTCTGTGGGGGACACCTAAGAGTGGCCATCCACTCTTGAATTTCTTCCTTAAACAGATTTTTGGTGTCCCTATCGTAGCAACTTAACGCCGCTTCCCAGCCCAAAGCTCTAAATCGAACAAACACATTAAACGGCCCAAACTCAATTTCCTTCACTTCTTTTTCGCAAATAAACGTTGCAGCCCTATCCTTCAATTTGTTCATACGCTCATGGAATAAAATAGGTTGCCAATTTTCTGGTTGATCATCCAATGAACCCGCTACCCAAGTTGGTTTGGGGCCCGGATCCACTTGTTGTTCCTCTTCTTCCTCTTGATCCGCAAGACGAACTAATCTCCTCTTCCGCACCGGATTTTCATCTGGATTGCTAGATGAACCGACATGCTCTTTTCCTTTCCAACCCATATTCTTGCAAACCACAACATTCAAACAATTCCCATTAGTTCACATTCAACTCCCAAATCCCCACACCTGCTTGTAACTATGGTTGTAAATGCTAAAAGACCAAGGTTTTATGACCAAATTTGGGCATGATGTCTCTAGAATGTAAGGGTTTCCCAAAAATTCAGAATTTAAACATCACTCAAACATCTACAACCATAGTAACTTGTAAACTAACAATTCCATAGCATAGAACATGTACAAGCAAATATGTGTTAGAACAAGTATGAATATTAACCTTCAATTTGCACAATGTACCAACAAAAAGAGTGAAAACATGCATACCTTACACTTGTTAATGATGGAGAATAACAAGAAACCCCCAAAAAGTCCTCTAGAATTCAGACCTAGGGTTTTGAAATTGGCTGTCCAAACGTGGTTATCCTTCAAATCCCACCCCAAAAACAAAAAGCTCGTGAATTTGTAGCCAAGATTGACCCAAAAATCACTTGATTTCGTGTAAAATTGAAGAAGTTATGATGGATTGAAGGTAGGGTTTGTGTAGAAGATATGGGGAAGAAGTAAGAGATGTGTGTGGCTAGGGTGAGTGCAGAAATTTTGTGGTTGGGGTAAAAATCATGACTTTTGTTGTTAATTTTTTCTTTAAAACGTGACCTGTAGCAACCCTTTGTCTGCGCAGGGCTACCGTAAATTACGGTGGCTACCGTAAATTACGGTAGCTTCTGGGCAATAAATCCCCACCGTAAGGCAGTAGCTAATGGGCATAACAAGTTCACCAATCACAGAGCTACCGTAAATTACGGTGGCCACCGAAAATTACGGTAGCCACTGGGCGTCTACAATTTGCCAAAAACTCAAGTTATTGGAAAAAAAAATTAGGTTTTGTAATTTTTATGATTTTTTAATTTTCAAAAAGCATGAAAATTACCCAACCCCCCATGAAAAACCCGTGTTGTCCTCAACACTATGTTAAAGAAATTCAAAAGAATTTCCCCACACTTGTTTCGAACACAAGTTAAAACGGGTATGGTAATTGTTTAAAACACTAAACTAAACTACGCTAAATTACATATTTACACTACCAAACTTGGGCCTCTTATGTTTGTTCCTCCTCCACCAGGTATAGAATATAACCCACTTTGTCGAGCTCGAGTTTGTTGATGTCGTTCCCTTCCAAATACAGCTTGAGCCAGTGCCCATTCATAGTTTGCTTCTTGTTGGTATGAACATCCAAAATATCAACATCACCAAATCGACCCATTCGCGTAATCTCAGATGGACCCATCCATTTACTCTTCAACTTGCCTGCGAATAACTTCAATCGAGAATTATACAACCACAACTTTTGACCCACTTCAAAGGTTCGTTTCCTAATCTTCGCATCGCGAACCTTTTTCAGTTTATCTTTGTATGCTGAAGCACATTCATACGCTTCATCTCGAATTTCCTCGATTTCACTCAGTTGTAGCTTCCGAATTCTTCCTGCTTCATCATAATCCGCATTCACCGTTTTGATTGCCCAATGCACCTGATGAGCTAACTCCATTGGTAAGTGACATCCTTTACCATACACTAACCGGTAAGGAGCTATACCAATGGGAGTTTTATAAGCCGTTCGATACGTCCACAACGCATCATCCAACTTACTTGACCAACCCTTCCTATCTGTTCGCACCGTCTTCATGAGAATTTCTTTGATTTGACGGTTGGACACTTCAACTTGTCCACTTGTTTGGGATGATATGGCGTAGCGATTCGGTGGTTCACACTATAATGCTTCAATAACTTCCCAAAGTTAAAATTTTTGAAATGCGAACCACCATCACTAATTATAACTCTTGGAACGCCGAACCGAGCAAAATGTTGGATTGAACGAACTTACACACAACTGAATGATCATAGGTTCTTGTAGGAATGGCTTCAATCCATTTGGAGACATAATCCACCGCCACCAAAATATACAAAAACCCATTCGAATTCGGGAAAGGCCCATAAAATCTATGCCCACACATCGAATATCTCAACCGCTAAAATGGGTTGTTAGGGCATCTCATCCCGTTTCGAAATACTACCCATTTGTTGACATCTTGCACACTGTCGAGCATATTGACATGCATCCTTAAAAATTGTAGGCCAGTAGAACCCACACATGAGAATTCGATATCCCGTCTTGTGACCACTAAAGTGACCCCCACAGGCTGATGAATGAGCATGGGTCAAAATGTCTAACATTTCCGTTTCCGGTACACACCTTCTAATCACTTGATCCAGTCCGATTTTAAAAAGATCAGGCTCGTCCCATACGTATTGCTTGACTTGGGACATGAACTGTTGCCTCCTTTTTTTCATCCAATGTTTTGGAATTGCACCAGTGGCTAGGTAGCTAACATAATGAGCATACTACGGTGCAACAAAAGTAGACACAACCAAAATTTGTGCATCGAGAAACCGGTCATTAATTTCACTCGTGTCATCAATACCTTCCAACGGGATTCGAGATAAATGGTCCGCCACGACATTTTCGCATCATTTCTTATCCCAAATTTCTAAATCAAACTCTTGCAACAACAAAACCCATCGAATTAAACGAGGTTTAGCGTCCTTCTTCTCATCAAATACTGAACCTCACTATGGTCCGAATATACCACAACTTTGCTCCTCCAAATATACGAATGAAACTTGTCCAAGGCATACACCACTGCTAATAGCTCCTTTTCGGTTGTGGTGTAATTCACTTGCGCTTCGGACAAAGTTTTACTTGCATAATAAATCACCACTGGCTTCTTGTCAACCCGTTGACCCAAAACCGCCCCAATAGTCGTGTCACTTGCATCGCATATTATTTCAAACGGCTTTGACCAATCTGTTGGTTGCAAAATAGTAGCTTTCACTAACTGTTCCTTCAAAACATTGAAAGCTTGCAAACATTCGTTAGAAAATTCAAAAGGGACATCTTTTAGCAACAAATTACATAAAGGTTTAGTAATAACACTAAAACCTTTAATAAATCTTCGATAAAAGCCCGCATGTCCCAAGAATGATCTCACCCCCTTTACATTCTTTGGGGAGGCAAAGATGATATTACTCGAATTTTTGCCTTGTCCACCTCCATCCCTCTTTCAGAAATGACATGGCCTAACACAATACCCTCTTGTACCATTAAATGACTTTTCTCCCAACTTAGCACCAAGTTTTTCTCAACACATCTTTTTAAAACTTTTTGTAATTCGTTGAGACACAACTCAAAACTTGTGCCAAAAATGGAAAAACCATCCATAAATACCTCAAGTGACTCCCCCAACCATGTCCGAGAAAATACTCATCATACATCGTTGGAAAGTCGCCGGGGCATTACACAAGCCGAATGGCATTCGCCGAAAAGCAAAAGTGACATAAGGACAAGTGAAGGTGGTTTTGTGTTGGTCATCCGGGTGAATGGCAAGTTGGTTATATCCTGAATACCCATCTAAAAAGCAGTAACATTTTTGACCCGACAATTTTTCAATAATTTGGTCAATGAAAGGTGACGGAAAATGGTCCTTAGAAGTGGCGGCATTCAATTTCCGGTAATCGATACAAACACGCCACCCGGTGACCGCACGGGTGGCGATTTGTTCACCGTTTTAGTCTTTTATAACTTGAATGCCGACTTCTTAGGCACAACTTGGGTAGGACTTACCCAAGCACTATCCGAAATTGGATAAATAATACCTGCATCTAGCCACTTAATTACCTCCTTTTTTACCACTTCACGCAAATTCGGGTTCAATCTTCTTTGAGCTTCTCGTGTCGGCTTTGCATCCTCGGTGGTAATAATCTTGTGCATGACTATTGATGGACTAATTCCTTTCAAGTCTGCGATCCATCCAATAGCACCCTTGTTCGCCTTCAACACTTCCAATAACGCTTGTTCTTGAGCCGGCTCCAAATTAGAGGCAATATTGACCGGTAAAGTGTCATTATCCCCTAAAAATGCATACTTCAAGTGGCTCGGCAAATCCTTCAATTCTAACTTTTGCGTCTCCTCCAATGAAGGCTTTGTCCCTAACTAATTCCCACCGGTAAGCTCTCAAACTGATGAGTCCATGGCGGTTGACCCTCTGTCACCGCAAGAGCATCTAACTTTTGTTCCTCGATCCTCAACGCACAAGCGTGCACCTGTTCAGAAAAATCACAAACACAAGACTCCATGATATCCTCTTCATACTCATGCGGTTCACATCTATCAACTAAATCTACCATGAAACACTCATCAACACCAAGAGAATTAGAAACGTTAGTAAAAACATTTAATCTCGTTTTTCTGTTGCCAAATGTTATGTCGACCGTACCAAATCAACAATCAATCAAGCATGAGCGGTGCTAAAAAATGGCCGACCCAAAATGACATTTTGTTGTTTTTTTGGGTCCCGGATGAGTAGACTAAGACTAGAAAGTCAACAGGATAATATCAACTTTAACTATAACATCCTGCACCATCCCTCGAGGTAACTTATGAGACAAATCGGCTAAAACTACTGTTGTCTCAACCCGGTTTAATAGACCAAAATCGTATTGGTCATATAAGCCCCCCGGTAAAATACTTACTCCGGCTCCAAGATCAAATAACACCTTTGACATTTGAAAATTTCCAACTTGAATATCTATAAGAGGCGTTCCCGGATCTTGGAGCTTAGGAGGAAGATCCCCTTTAAGCACCGCACTTACCCGCTCAGTCAAGTCGACCCGTTTAGGTACCTTTTTCTGTTGCCTCTTTTGTGTGCATAATTCTTTTAAAAATTTAGCATAGGCCGGTACTTGTTTTATTGCATTAAGTAAGGGAAGGTTAACTTTGACTTGTTTGAAAACATCCAACAATTCCTCTTGTTGAGGACCCTTTTTGAAATAAATTTTTTTCTACCCGGGTTAATTAGAGCGGAAGGAAACGGAACTTGACTTGGTCCCCCTTTTTCACTTTTATCTTCCAGAATTTCACCCAACCCCGGTTTTTTAATTTCTTTTTCAACAATTGGATCCTTAGGAACACTTGAGAGTGAAATTTCATCCTCGTCACTTTCATTACCAGTAATATTCTCAACCACCCCATCAACTAACCCCGGTGACAAGTTTGCTTTAAATTCTTTTCCACTTCTTAAAACACTAACATGGTTAATAGGAATTACGCGAAGAGTTATGAGAGGGATTTACCTTTGTGTCGCTAGGAAGTTGACCTTTACCTTTTTTCAGTTCCGCCGCTTCGGTTGCAAGTTGACCCATTTGAGTGGTCAACGTTTGAATGCTCTTATCCCGAACCTCATCCTTTTTCATCCTAACTTTATCAAGTTGATTTCGTTTTTGCATGTCTTGTTGCATCATCCAGAGCATATCCATGACTTCATTTCCACTTGATGAAACTTGACCCAAAGAACCACCTTGACCACCCGTTTGTTGACTTTGACTTTGGTAGCCTTGATTGTTTCCACTTTTAAAATTACCTTGATTGTATTGTTGAAGCGGAACAAAATTGCCTTGAGCTCCTTGAAAATTTGGGTTGGCTTGGTTCGTTGAGTTCCCATAACGAAAATTGGGGTGATTCCTTAACCCGGCGTGATATGTATTGAGTTCATGTTAAAATTTCTACCACCCCCTTGAATAGCATTCACCTACCCTACTTGATCTTCAACCACACCCACCAAACACACGTCCGCCGAATGACCTAATTCATTGCACTTAGTACACACATTATAAATTTGGTTGATAGTATGTACCTCTACATCCTCCACGGCGTTCACTTGTGGTCTTGTAACTACAAACTTTTTATTTCTTGATGCTTGTGCTTGCCATTTGGATTTGAATGTGATTTGTTCCAAGAAATCCCAATCATCTTGTTTGTAATTGGTGCTAAATGTACCATTAGAGACCGACACTAAATCACGAGCATCACCATCACTCAACCCTTCACGAAAAGCATGTAATAGTTCCCAAAAAGCAATCCCATGATGTCGAAAATTTTTAAGCATCATATTAAATCTATCAAATGCCTCATGAAACATTCCCCCAATTGTTGTCGGAATTCCCGAATACTTTTTCGCACATCATTAGTCTTTTGGGCGGTGAAAAATTCTTCCAAAAATCTTTGTTGCATTTTCGCCCATGTGTAAATCGATGCGGAGGGTAACGTATAGAACCACCTCTTTGCTTGTCTTCCAACGAGAATTGGAAAAGTACCAACTTAACTTCATCGGATGAAAATCCTTGACCTCCAATAGTGTTGCAAATGGAATCATAGGCCTCCAAATGAAAATAGGGTTCTTCCGATGCTAACCCTTTATACTTTGGCAAACTTAGGAGTGCATTGGTTCTAACCTCAAATGTTCTTCTATCCGGATGGTGAGGAATTACCACCGGGGAAGGGTTGTTGGTGATAACCGGCGGAAGTGAGCTTCAACTCCCCTCACCACTTCTCTATGATATCTTCGTGGAGCACCTAACAGTACTCTTGGTCGACCCACTTGAGGTACAAATTTTGTTGGTTGGGTTGTTGTAGGGGTTGTTGCATCGGCCTTTGAAAATGTTGAGGTTATTGAAACTGGATTTTTTGATATTGAGGTTGAACTTGTTGTAAAGGCATTGGCCATTGAAACTGTGGCCCATGTGGACGAACTTGTTGTACCCCCGTTGGTTGCCTAACCACTTCTTGAATCGTTCCAATTGTTGCCTTTGTTGGTAAATCATACCTCCTTGAGGTCCCAAATTACCTCCATCACCCCATAATAATACCCCTCCTCTTCATATCCTCTAAACTCGTCATCATATCCATCATCAAATCCATCTCCTCCAATACCCGAAGATTGAACATATTGAGAAGACGGGTGATGAAAACCCGTTTGATGTGAAGGTTGGAAAGTGGATGTAGTATGAACAATGGTTGAACTTGGTTGGAATTGATTTGGTGGTATTTGTTGAGTGGAAGATGATTGACCGGCAGTTAGGAAGAAAGATGAAAATGGTGGAACCATTGTTGTTGAGGTAAAGGTGAGGGCGGGTTCGGTTTGAGTGACTGCGGGTGATGTGGTGTTAGTTGGTTGTACTTCCAATGTTGAAGTAGGATTGGTAGTAAGGTTTGGTGAAGGTGTAGATGGTGATGTTTGACCCGTAGTGGGAGTTGGTAGATCCATGGTGTGTTTTGATGTAATAGGCGTTGTAGGTGAACTAATGATTTTGTTTTCTCGAAGTAAGACTCGGTTTTGTCGTAAGGTTCGCTCGATTTTTGGATCGAATGCTAGCGGTGGTGACTTGTGAGATCCTCTAGTATGCATACACCTGTAAGTACCTGCACACTAAACACAACCAGCGTAAACCCGAAAATAACACGCAAAAGCTACTAAATTAACACACGTTGCGCACTACTCCCCGACAACGGCGCCAAAATTTGACGTGAAGTCGAAGTCTCACGTAAATTTAAACCAATTACTACCAAATAGCTAGCGGTAAGTGGGTATCGAACATGAGTAGTTTGTGGAAGATGTGTCTATTATATAGCTTTATCAATTAACTAAAAGTAAACTAATTGCAGAAAAATAATTTCAATGATTTCGATTGTTTGATTTTAAAACTAAGATTACTATGTAAATTGCAAAAGAAGGATTTAGTTTGTAAACAATTTAGAGACAAATGACCATCCCCAGATTTCCGGTTTTCATTGACATCCATGTTAAGATTCACTAGAAAGAACCACATAGACATGGCTCATGTGTTGTTACCTGTTGTGATGAAAGGGAACTAAGTACTCGGATTATACTAATGCGAGGTTGTTACCCGATGACCAATTAATCAATATTCAACCCTAATCCCGCCCATGAAAAGTAAATTGCCAACGACACCAAGAATGTATGGTTTAGACTATGGTTAACATAAAGGTTAACAATTTACAAACAAGCAATCAACACACCATAATAAACAAACAAAGCAAGTTCATCATTCTAGAAATACGAATCAAAACACAAATGTCTTAGACAAACCTTCAACCTAGGATGATCACCAACGAGTTTAGCCGCTCATGGTTCGGTGAATCATCATCAAACAAAAATTAATGTTCATACGAATCGAAAACACAAACCGAATAGTTTTGAAATGTTTAGAACACAAGAACAAAGCCAATTTTCGCCCAGGAACTGCTCCAAAACGTCTCCAATTATGAGATAATGAAAAGACAAACAGCAAAATGGTTTTAATGGACAGTCGCTGGAGCCTACCGTAAGCTATGGTAGCTACCATAGCTTATGGTAGCTATTAAATTGTTCTCTATTGCCTTACGGTGGGTTCTCAAAGTCTCAGGGGCTACCGTAGCTTACGGTAGCCACCGTAAGCTACGGTAGAGGCAGGACAACTTTGACTTCTTTCTTCATTTTTATGAACCCCCCAACAGTAATCTTCCATCTTCAACTGCATAACCACTCCCATTAACGTCTCTAACACACCTGAAACCAAAGCAACTGTAGTTATCTAATTCAAGATAATTACCTAGTCAAATGCGGAATAACATGATCTTTTAACATACTTAAGGGTTGTCCCATGGACCACCCGTCATGCAGCCAAGTCAATTTCGCTGGTTAAATGCGATGGGTTCCAAATACGTATGCATACTTAGTATTACGACGACTAGCAAAATCGCTGATCACTGTGATAATGTCGCAGAAGACAATTATCACTGTCCCCAAAGTCGCATTTGGATTAATTACGCAGGATTATTGAAAACGCTGGATTTCTCTGCGTGTTTTAAAAAACACAATAACTTTTTCACCAAGCTGCTAACAAAATGCCAGGAATTATGTGATCTGATCAAATATTTTCAGAATTTTAAAAGATTTTATCCTGATCTCTTGTCACTTTACTGTAAAATCACACAAGCAATTTATCAGCAATTTCTAGAAAAACTTATGAACAGAACAAAGAACATGAAGAACAAATATTCAAATCTTCAGTTTTTCTTCATAATCTTCAAGTTTTTCTTCATAATCTTCAAGTTTTTCTTCAAAATCTTCAATTTTTCTTCAAAATCTTCAAGTTTTTCTTCAAAATCTTCATGTTTTCTGCAACTAAAAACACAGAAATTTATATATGCAGAAAGATCAAACTGCCTTTTTCAACTCGAAATTCAGCTCCAAAACCCTAGAACAACCTAATTACGCAGCACAATCTAAAAATTTCTAAAAAAATTTCGAAACCCCAGTTCTTCAGCCTCCAACTAACTTGAAAATTCTTTGTTTTCTGCAACAAACATTTTGAATCGAGCCAATCAAGAGCCTAATGCTCTGATACCAATTGTAGGTCCCTTAATCCTAAGGATCTTTAACAGAATTGTAAATCTAACTTAGTGTGCGGAATCTTCTAGATCAGACTGTAACAGAAAATAGTAGAAACAGAACTAATTCAAACTGGTCTTGTGTTGATTATCCAATAGAAACGTTTACAAGCAACTGAGACCTCACACAACCTCACAACCTGTCTTTGTGATCTAACCATTGTCTCTTTACACTTTTTCTCTCTCTCTCTAGCCTTTTTGTTATGTTTTCTCAGTAATCTCTAAAAACCTACAAACCCTAATCCCAAAACATGTTTATATATCACATGTCTGTGAACTGGGCTTCTAACTGGACTAGACCATTCTCCAAGCCCACTACAATAATAAACTCACTAACCAATAATGCTAAACCCAACAAAAAAATCCAAAGACTATATAATTAAACTATTAAGTTGTTGTCATAGCATATGCACCAACATTCTTGATGAAGAGGTTGCAACCATTTTAGGGTTAATGAGTCAATTTAGGGGAATAAGGTTCTTCATGAACGAGAGTGTATTGCAAACAATTATAAAGAAGATGATCTTTCTTAGTTGCACTATTGATCCCTGGGTATTATAGTCATTTAACCACTGCAGTAACATTGAAGTAACAGACGTTTGCAAAAAAGGACATTATTGATCCAAATCGACAATCGTAGGTTAAACGGGTTAAACGGGTCGTGTTCGTGTAAACATGCGAATATTCACGTCATGTCTTGGTTCATATGTTTTGATGCACTTTTCAAGTTTGGGTCATGTTCATGTTCGGGATGGGTTGGGTTGGTTGAACCTGCCAACCCACGAACATGACCTGTTTAGCACCCCTAAAAATAATATACAACTTTAGAACTATGAAATCTATATATCCAAGGTCCCTTCCATATAAGTTACATATTCTTAAAACATAAGCATAAGAACTACGTTTAAATCATGCAACATCTGAGAAATGAAAAGGTTCAAACTAATTCTTTGATTCATAATACTTACTTGATAATGAACAAAAAATCTCTCTTCTATGGGATCAACTTTTAACATTTGTTAAATTGGGATGCAGCCATAAAAAACTATGAGTAAAGTGTAGGTTTATATGCAGAATAAAAACCATTTAAGGATCAGACTAATAGAGCATATAAAGTGTGGTTATATGAAAACCTCCACAAATTTGCTTAAAACTTATTTCTTAAAGATGGCACATGGCAGCTTTATGGTAATGCCTTTTTAAGAACTTTATTTTAAAAAAAAATTGATGAGTTTGTTCTTGTTCTTACTGTTAGTCATACTTCCCAGCAACACTATATTTGTAATTGTAATTAGTTTAGTTAGGATATAATTCTAATAAATGAGAAGATCACATCATTCTTTGTTGAGAGATAAAAGCTGAAGACAATAAAAACCTTTACTATTTTTTTTTTGACAATTCTGGTAACAAATTTTGTACTCTGGTAGTTAATTCCTATTCAACTCAATTTGAACTGGAATTTGATTGATTATTGAATTACGAAGGTGTTTTTTATTTCATAGATATGTCCCTCTGGCCACCACTACTGTTAAAACATGCACAGAAGATGAAAACCATATGCAAGTAAGGAAATTGTCATCAAATTCACAGCTAATTAACAATCAAAATTCCATCTTTCACACATGCCCCACATGAAATTCTACACTCTAGTATAAATAACAATAACGCAATACTCTTCTTAAAATAACATTTTTACAAATAAAACAATTTGAATCAAGTGCAAAACAAAAAGGAAATGCTACTTACTGAAACGCACAAAGCAATGGGAAGCTAAGAAAATAGCCGGGGAATCTTCCACCAACAAATGACACCTCCTGCTTCTTTTCTAAATCATACTTTCTTCTTCCTAAGTTGATCCTTCATGAAATATTTTCCATTTGCTCACAATTATAAAATGCAAGACACATATGTATATGTGGTGTTGACATTTGCAAAAGCAAGGACTAAAAGGACCTGTATAGTTCCAATAATAACTTTTTTTTAATTTAGTATAACTTTGGGTATAGATAATCAAGCAATATGGAAGGAACTAATGAGGCTCGGATCTGTAATCAGTGGAACAAAGAAAGACGAATTCACCATGGCTGCAAATGTATAGGTTGCAATATGAGAGGAACTGATGTTCCACTCAAGTGAACATCCGACTTGCCCCGCCAAGATGCAAATTATCGTAAACTGATTCCAATCTGCCCATACAATTTAGAGTTCATCATCACAGCCTCCTAGTTAAAGAATAATCAATTGTAAAACCCCCCAAAAAACTTCAATTGTCAGTTGTACAATGTTTATAACACAGAACAAATTCATGTTCGCCATCACAATTGTAGCTCCCACCGAGGGAAGCGGTAACGACCATCACCACACACCGCCTAGAAACCCTAGAGATCTAGTAACCAAGAACTACCATCACTGACCACCACACACCGTTACTCCTAACTATCAGCCACAAAAACGAACATGGCGGTGACAGTCACGGTCGCCCTTCTCTGACGTCCTCTCTCTGTTCTCTGCCAAACTGATGAAACCATAGGGAAGCGCCATGGGAACTTTGGGAAATTTCATGGCGGAACCCTAACCGCCGCCGCTAACCGCTGAACCTTATGACAGCCATCTCCGTCGACATCATGGCTTTGTAACCATAATCGCTACCATCGCCACCGTCTCCCTTATCTCACATCTTTCTCCTTCGGTCTCAGTGTGTGGAATCAGAAATTGATGGTGACTGAGGATGAAGATGCGTGTTGTAAGGTGAAATACCAAAACTAGCCCAATCTACTATTCACAAAGCTGGTTTATTAATATATAGGAGAATGTACCAATGGTTTGATTAAGTCAATCTTTTTTACATTCAACATGTGTTTGCGAGTACATTCAGTAAATTGAAGTGAGGTTTTTGGAGCCGAGCGACTATTTCGACAACAAGTGATGACAACATTCGATAAGGTAAAACATCAGTTTCTATCTTGGATTTTGATTTTGTCTTTTTGATTCATTCATCCTCTTCATCAGTTTCTTTCTTGAATGTTACTAATAGTTAATGTTCTTATTTGATAAACCAGTTTATATAAACTGCCTTACAGTTAGTAACTTAACAGGTAGAGACCCAGTTCAAGTTTCAAGGATGGATGCACTAAAGGAAAAAGAATTACTTTTGGGAGGTATGAAAAGTATGGGGAAAGCAAAGTTATGCGTTGATAATATGGCGTGAATTCATACATGCGAATGATTTCATAGAAGGTGATGCCCTTTACTTTACTTGATTGAGTTTACAAGTGTGTTGGTCATGTCTAAGATTGATCAAAAAAACAATCTGTGTAGGTTTTGGTTTTTAATGGTTTGACTTTAGTTAGTAGCTTAGAATGTTTTTTTATGTGAAAGATGTTTACAGACTCTTCATTAGCTTTCATCAAAATAAATCCTATTAAATTTATTCATTATTTTAAACAATGTTTTTTTTCCACTTTACTTTCCTGTTTACATAACTACCAAAGAATATCTTCATCTTCATTAACACTCTTATCCCAAACAATTAGGTCAAAAAAGCAACAATGGTGTCACACTCGATCTTCATGATTCTTACGCGAGTTCTGGTTGCAAAAATTGATGACTGCCATAGAAGTCAACGGCAAGAGCGCAATTGAATTGGTGGCGACTATTGCTGAACAACGGGAGTTTGATTACTTTGCTTTGGCTGTTCAATGGACACCAATTTATTGCTCGAAAGCGACTAAATGTTGTTATAAAAGCGTTTGTTGCCGAGGGTAATTGATTGATTATTCATTGTTTTTGACCTTTTTTTTTGTTTTTGAACAAGATTTGAGTTAGGTAACGAGTGATTTGGTGTTTTGGATAATTCTTGAAGTAGTTTACTGTTTGATTTGGTTGGGGCATATTAGATGTTATATGGTTTGTTTGCTGTTGTAAAGATTGGGATATTGCATTTGATATTTGAAATATGTTATTAGTTATAGAGTTATTGTAGATTAATCTTGATGGGTATGAGTCAAAGTTGGATAACTGGATACGTGTCACTGGGTCAGAACTTATTGCAATACAGGTCAATAAATGGGTCTGTAGGAAGTTTATTTATTTAGTCACATGTTTTATGAGTTACTTTTGTTTATGTAAGTAGTGGGTCAAACATATGTGGGATGAGTGTAGGAATTTTAAGAGATGGTATGTTATAAAGTCAGTGAGTTAGTGTATTTTGAGTCTATTTTGTAGGTCCATTGTACGGATCGTTCAGGTCCTAATTTGGCAAACCTAAGGTAAACATGCGGAATCCGTTTGCATAGGCGACATTCTAGACTTGTTTGTTACTGTTTAACACTGTTTCATTGATTAGTAAACGTTACAAATCCTGGAAACACTTGGACAGAGCTTCGCCGTCTAGTACACAAAATCTGAATGTTACAAACTAAAACACAACACTCCTATTTATAGGATTACAAGTTCGCTTGAACTGTGCTTTGGCCAAGTTCTGCCAAACTTAAGTTCGCCCGAACTTGTCTTATCAACACAAGTTCGGGCGAACGTGTCCTCTTACTAACTTAAACTTTAACGTTTCGCTCCTCTATGTTATCTGATGACATAGGCAATAGACATATGCATCAACAGACTCCCCCTTGGATGTTGCCGTAGTCATCGGTCTTCAATTAAATCTCTAGAGTCTTTAATATTTTCTTGATCTTTATTTCTTGAACAACTTTAACATCCATGCTCTTCAAATCTTCTTCAATCCTATTCTCTTTTCTTGAGCTTGCCTTGATAAAACTTTAATCGCCATACACCCCTTTACTTTGAGCTTTTTGTTATCTTCAATCAACATGTTTATCCAGCTCCCCTTTAATAACTATTTTCTGTTTCAAAGTTCCTCAAACTTTCAAATAAACATTTCAGATTCAAACTCTGAAACCTCTAAATACAACCATTTCAAATTTTAATCTTCTCATCAGTTTTAAACTCTCTCAGTTATTCAAGTCCAAATTAATGACCTTGAACATCTGATTTATGTATCAAGTTCAACTTAATGATCTTGATTAAACATTTTGACACAAACTGATGCATTTACTCAAATGTAAGTTTCAACTTAATGAACTTTTTAAACTTTGTAGAACAATCTCAATTTCAATAATTTTTGTTCAGCAGCTCTAGATTTTGAAAATCAGCATTTCATCATCAGTAGTCGAAACTAAAAGATAATAATTTTTTTTGTTTTTATAAAATGAATATCAAACACTAACTATGTACAAACGTATTTACAATCATATTTTTGTTGAATTTGTGTTAAAGGATCATATCAGTTTTTGAGACACATCACTTGTACCGTTGACCTTATTATGACTTTCAGTTTTAAACAAATTTACCTAGAGTGTCGATATATTTGTCCACTTAAACTTCAACACATTTCTCAATTGTTCCAAGATACGTTAGGTAGAATTAAGAAACTTGACATAACTATGGTTCCCATCTTAGAATATACTCCCGTATCAAGATTCCCTTGATTTCATCTTACAGGTGACTATAGCGTAATTGATATCTGTATTTGGGTTATGTGAAGTGTTGAGAGCTCAGGTTAATACCACCGTATCGACAAAGAGATGAAGGCTCGTCTTTAAGGTGTTGTTCCAATTATGGAATCTTTTGACTGCAATTGATTAGATCTTTCGATTCTTTCAATTTTGCTGTAGTTTAGGGGTTTTATCAAAAGCATTATAGAAGTTCTAGGCCATTGCTTACGCAAAATCAGAAGAACTTGTATAATACCCCAGATATCAATCATCTATAAAGACCTCGTATCTCAGAATCAGGCAATCTCTCAAACGAAATTTCGGAGTACTAAGTCCATATATTCGAGAGATGTTAATCCACAAGTTAAGCAGTTGTAAAATTTAGTTTATATCCCGGAAACAATCTACTGAACATGTAAAGCCTATCGACACATCCACAGTAAGACTTGTTTAAACCTTACAAATCCTTAGCATACTGTGATAGTCCACTTATGTACTATCATTTCCTTTTTACATAAAACTCTTTTTGTCTTTTTCAATGTTTTTGTACTTTTTGCATTTAATATGTTTTTTGATTTTCTAAAAATTTTTTCTCCTCCTAATATTCAAAAACATATTTTTGGAATTTTTGATTTATAGAAAAACATTGACCAACCGATGAGAATCACTTCAATTCGCCATCCATTACTGCTTCACAATTTTCCTTTTAAACACTCTCCCCCTCATGATAACAAAAACTGTGACCCTTTTGTGTTTTAGAAATCATTTATATCCCTGAGTTTTGTCTATTCAACAGTGAGGGTTCTGTGAAATTTTTCAACTTTTCTTCAAAAATTTGTAAAAATCTTCAAGTAAACGTTATTGGAATGTGTTTAAATAAACATTATTGGAATTTCCAAATTTGTAAAAATGGCCTTTATATAGAACTTGTTATCCTGGCCCGTCTTCATATGTGTGCCACAGAACTCCATTCTCAGTGATTTACTTTCATCTCGGATGTTCCTGCACAAAAATTCAAACAATTAGTTGAATAATGACACCCAAGTCTTTTCAGTATTAGGTATTATTTCTTTAACCTCAATTTTGATTTTCTTTTCACAATCAGGCTTCTCAAGTTTTGGAAAGTCCTTTAAACTTTCAATTTTCACTGATTGTGTAACTTCTTTTTCTTTCACCAACCATGTTTGATTTTTCTTTAAAGTTTTCTTGAAATACAATATAGAAACTTTTTGTTCATTACAACTTGAGGATTCACCAGTTTCAAAATTTGCAAACTTAGTAATAACTGGTTTCACCTTGTTTGTAGTTTCTGTACATTGTTTCCAAACCTGAGTTGGTACTTTCAAATCCTCAGAATTTTTCTTATCAATATGAACAGGTTTAGGATTATTTTGTGGACATTTTCTAGCAATGTGTCCATTTACTCCACAATTGTGACATGCCGATCCTTTTTTATCAAACCATACACTCAACTCATAACATTGACTTGAAGTGTGATAGCAAGCTATCCTGTTTCTTCTGTAAACTTGATTCGACTTTGAAGCACTGTGCTCCAACCTGTACCACTTATTTTCAAATTTTCGTAAGTTTTGATTATCAAATTTTTGTGAATTTTTATAATAATTGGATGACCGTACCGATGAGCTTTTAATTTTCTTCTGAAACTTTTTAAAATTTTTAAAACTTTGTTTTTCCTTTTGTTTTCGTTCTCCATTCTGCTTAGAATGTTTTTGCATTGAGCATTCACCTTTTTCATCGTCGGTATCATCATCACAATCCTCAATTATGACATCATCATTATTTGTGACATTGTCACTTATTGGATTTCCTTTTTATTCTCATTGATCAGTTTTGGATATATATGATCTAACATTAATGACGAGGTCACAAAACCTTTCAATTTCTTTTCCAAATCAACAATTTTATTTTTAGCAATCTCAGCATCTTGTTCAAATTTTCTGATTTTTTCAAGATGCGAGTTTATTATATTTTTTTTTCAAAATCATTTTTATTTAAAACAAAATTTTCATTTTCTAGAATTTTTATTCTGTTTTCAAAAATCTTTTCATTTTCTTTTAACTTTTTATTTCTAATGTCAAACTCTCCAGTTTGGTCAAGAGTTTGGCATTATCTGCCAGATAATCAGTGTAATCTTCATCATAGACTGGGCAGATTGGTTTAGAACTTGAAAACTCATTTGTCGATGTATTTGAAACTTGTTCTTCACAGTTCTTCGCCATTATTCTTCTTTCTCTGTTTATCCGATTATCTAAACTTTGTGTTTCCAGATCGTTTCCTTGATCACTGAACACCTGCAGAAGATTGACAAACTTCAGAATTATTAAAACTTTGACAAGCATTTTCATCTTCATGTTTAATCTCAGACTCACTTTCCTTCTGTAGTTTTAGAACTTCCAGATTTTCAATTACAAGAATGTGATCACAAATTTTGTGCATAAATTCATAAAGATGATTGATGTCAAATCTAGGTTCCTTTTTAATTCTGTAAAAAAATCATCCCATTCTGATGGTAATGCCTCTTCCAATTTCACAAACTGATCTTCAATACTGATTTTACACCAGTGATTACCTCGATTTAAATGTTTCATCATGACATTAAAACGTTTTACTAGCTCAATTACAGATTCATTCTTTTTGCATTTAAACATTTCAAATCTTTTATACCAAATAGACCAACATTCATAACGATCCAAATCAGAAGTCAACTCTTCCCAATCATTCATTTTTTAAAATCAATATCTTCCATTTCCGACAAAAAATTTAGTTTTCAGATTTTTATGCAAAAATTCGACTTTTTAATCGACAATATTAACGTATCGGTTTACTAAAAACGCTTAAAATTTTTCCAAAAACTTTTTTTACCCGATTAAAGTTTTAAATTCGTCTTGTCGATACGAATCTAACGATATATAATGTTCGAGACGTTTTTCGGGATTTTCATGCTTTTTTTTAGAAACCCTTGTACAACTTCGGACGAACTTGGTGACTGATTATAACCAAACTTCAGAAAAACAATTTCAACAAGTTCGGGCGAACTTGTTTCAACTATTTTCACTCAAAGTTGACAACTTCGTCCGAAGTATCAAGAATTACTCGTAAAGCACTGCACAACTTCGAGCGAAGTTGTTAAATCACACAAAATATATGATTTTGAGACAACTTCGGGCGAACTTATTTAAGAAGTTCGGACAAGATGTAATTCCAAAACTTGGTTTTTTATAAATTTCGACATGATTTTAATCGTTTTTAGCTATGATCTTTTTTAAGGGTTTTAGTATGATGGATTTTACGTATTATACTTGAAAATCAGTCCATTGTATCCGTGTAATGTCCAAGAAAAGTTTAAAAAGAAAGAAATGAGTAGAAAATGAGATGTTCTATGTCCAATGTCTTCAAATTAGGCCAATCCTGCTCTGATACCACTTGTAGGTCCGTTGTACGGATCGTTCAGGTCCTAATTAGGCGAACCTAAGGTAAACGTGCGGAATCCGTTTGCATAGGCGACATTGTAGACTTGTTTGTTACAGTTTAACACCGTTTCATTGATTAGTAAACGTTCCAAATCCTGGAAACACTTGGACAGAGCTTCGCCGTCCAGTACACAAAATTTCTGAATGTTACAAACTAAAACACAATACTCCTATTTATAGGATTACAAGATCGCTTGAACTTTGCATTGGCCAAGTTCGGCCGAACTTAAGTTCGGGCGAACTTGTCCTATCCAACACAAGTTCGGGCGAACTTGTCCTCTTACTAACTTAAACTGTAACGTTTCGCTCCTAACAACTGACTCGATGTTATCTGATGACGTAGGCAACAGACATATGCATCAACATATTTAATGTAGTTTTCACTTTCTATTATTATTAACCTAAATTACTCTTTGGACCTCGATATCATTTCTTATTTTGAGTTTTTGCCTGTTTCGTTATTTCACTTTTTACTACTAGAAAAAAACTTTTTTCCATTTGACCCATTATCAACAAAGTCAACTCTAATTGTTGACTTTTTCATATCCTTTTTGTAACATTTGTAAAAATCGGGTTTTCAAAACCCGCTCCGTTTTGTAATCGAATATCAAGTTATAAAAGTTATGTCGAATATTTATGATTATTTTGATTTAAAACAATACATAATTAATAAATAAACTAAACTATAAAAATTATATTTGATGAAAAGTTAAAATAAAAAAAATAAAAAAATTATAACGCTGCCGGGACTCGAACCCGGGTCAGCCAAGACACTGCAACGACTTATCACCCAATCACAAGACCACTCCGCCACTTGCTTGTTCTCTGTTATCTTTAGAAAACAAATAAGTTTTATGGACTAAGATAAATCAACCGATTCTACAAATTGTAACTGAAATCGGTTATCAAACACCAAAGTCGATTTGGATACTCTCGATTCAGCGAGTATAACCGATAAACGGACGATTCCAGTCAATGCTGCCATGATTATAACTTGAAGTCGGAAGTAGATCGGTTTAATAACCGAAAGTCTTCAATTCTCGGATTACTTCAATCCTAGACTTTTCCTGTGACTCAAAACACTCTGCAGGACTCCCAATTTCATTTCCGCAACCTTACAATCCACGGGAGAAGCTTGAATCAGACCGCCGGAAAAATTCTGCAAGTCACCGGAAAACCGGGACTCACATTCACACGGTATTTCCTCCGACTCTTTCTGTTTCAATCATATGATTAATCAGTCTCTAACACAACTCCACTATCAGAATCGATCCTAGTCCACGTTTGTCGAAAATCTTACCTCTCGCCGGAAAACTCCTGAAACTGCCGGAAACACACCGTGAACGGGTATGATCTCCCAAACTTCTCTTAAACCTTGTTTAAGTGACTCAACTTCTTAAATAATCGAACAAGCTGTTAATTGGTTTCAACAGCCGGAGTTCACTTTCAGTACCGACGAACCTCCGCCGGAATTCTGTGAACAACCTCAATCGGTATATCTTTTTCCCCAAACTCTCTCCATTCTTTACTTTTAAATTACTCGTAAAGCGTATACGTCAAAAATTGGTCATAACAGTCGGAATAATTTTTCTGTACAAAATCAACGAAGAAGATGAAGACGCAACATAACATAAGGTTAATTAAAAACGGAATTATAAACGGGTTAGACACACAGTCCAGCGGTGGACTGTGTGCAAAATACACACGCACGTCCCGAAATTCGATTCCTGCTATACGCATTCCTTCTTTAATAAAAAGCCTTTTTGATCAAAAACTAACCGGGTTAACTCAGTTAGTTGTTAAGTATAATAAAAACTGAGATAATAACCAGGTTAGACACACAGTCCAGCGGTGGACTGTGTGCAACATGAACCACACGTCGCGCGTTTGAAACCCGTCACGAGCACCGGTCCGATTGAATAAAATGTTTTTGTAAATAAAGGAAATTCGGATTAATTGAATAAGTGTATAAGTATAAATAAAAACAAGATTATTTCGGGTTAGACACGTAGCTCAGTTGGTAGAGCTGCGTGCACGCGTACGGGAGGTCGCCGGTTCGAGCCTCACCCGGCGCAAACTAATACGCTGACCGTCCGGTCAACGGTCAACGTCAATAAACAATTTTTTTTATATTTTTATTTATTTAATTTAATTTAAAAATCAATTAAAAATACTTAAAAATAACATTTTTAAAGATAGAAAATAGCCATAAACTCACAAAAATATATCTAAAAATTTCATTAAAATCCTTAATAAAATCCACTCATTTAATATATTTTCCGTTATTATTTAGGTTAGTAATCCCCGTTGTTCCGCTCATCTAAATCGTGCGCATATCACCATCTCCAATCCAACGCACCCAAGGTGAGTGAACCTTACAAATTCCCCGTTTTAATCACGTTTTGGGGTGTATCATGTGTCTTTGTATATATACTATAACTAAACCATTGTGCATACATAATATCATGAACATGTGTATTTAGTTTGATGCTGTTAAGTAGTTATTATTGGATGCAATTTATTATTCAGTACATGCAATTTCATAGGCCGCCGCTCCCCATTACATTATGAGCGTTGAGCATGTTCCCCATTTTATTATGCGGTTGAACCTGGCGTGCCCACATACAATCGGCTCCGTTTGATTGAGCCTTGATCGCACAGTTTCATTTTCAGTACATGCAATACGATCGGCTTCGTTTGATTGAGCCTTGATCGCACAGTTCATTTATGTTATTTACAGTATGATGTTGGTATGTTCATATATGCTGCCATGTGTTATTGTATGTTATAGTTGTGACTGCTATTTGCCATTACTTGATTATTTACATTTGCTCATCTATGATTATGCACAATTTTTCATTGATAAACTAACAATTAATTTATTAATAAATGTTTATCTAATAAGGTTCACTCGCCAACTTATGTTGACCCAGAAACCCCCATTTTACACTTGATACAGGTGAAGCAGCTGCAGGTAGGAACACATAGGGCTTGGACTAGAAGAATAAAGCGATTTAGTGTTGGGATTGTTATGCTTGGCTTATATTCCTTGTATTGAATGAACATGTTTGGATTTTTGAAATGTAACTTTGACTTCATTAAATATGAAACATATTAGTAAATGTCATGAGCTTTGGTGATAACCCAATTATGCCCCGACTCTTATTCCGCTGCGGGTCGGGGTGTGACAGATTGGTATCAGAGCCATGACTATAGGGATATAGGATAGGTTATTAGACCCTTAGAGCCTATACTATAGTCGATTAGAAACTTATAAGATTTTTGTGTGTTATATGCCAAATTTCATGATGTTTATATGTTTTATGTTAAATGTTACATTTGATATTGTGCAAGCATGTTCATAAGTATGTATTATCATATAATGCCTATCATGAATCGTATGCTCATAACATCACATCCATGAAAGCACACACCACATCATGATTGATTTTACAATGATTTTCGTGTTTTCAAATCTCATCAAAGTGAGTTCTCATGACGGGCATGTAGTAACTGGAAGGGTACCAGTACCGGTAGTCGGAACGTCCTGTCTAGGCTGGCATTCGTATAAATCCAAAATAAAGGACCAGTTTGCCTACCTGGGGACTAACGATGAGAGTACGAAGTACCTATTAGGCCAAAGCATGCTATACCAAACGTCGTGTGAGCTAACCCCACTTTGAGTTGTCATTGTGTCTACACCTGGACACGTTCCGACCAAACATCTCATGAACATATTTTGTGGTTTGCATTCGGGGATGCGAGTGTTAAATTGCCAATACTAATGTGAATCCTACCAAGCCAATAGCCATAGGGGCCCACATGACTATGTAGGTGAAGGTATGGGGGACATTTGAGGCCCAACATGAGCGAACCCAAGACATCCTATGGATGTAGTTGCATTATTGATATTTATGTTATTTTCATTTTCTTAAAGACACATGACACCTAAAAAGACACCATAAACTCACAATCTTCTTATTTTATGATCCTGTAGATGTCGTCTAGACAGCAACGAAGGGGTAAAAGATCGGGAAGGTCTCAGGAACGTTTGGCCACTCAGATCGCGAAGCAAATGGCCACGATACTTCCTGACATTGTGGTCCAAGTACAACAAGCCCTTGCTACAAATCCTACTAACCCTCCCCAACAGGACCAGAACATCAACAACCCTCCTACCAACAAGTGCTCTTATAAACATTTTAAGTCCTGTGATCCTCCTAAATTTGAAGGGACCGAGGGTGTCACTGCTCTCCCACATTGGTTCGAGGAGATGGAAAACACCTTCCTAAACTGCGATTGTCCTGAGGATCGCAAGGTTCGATACGCCACCGGGAGACTACTTGGAGTAGCTCTCACTTGGTGGAATACTGAGAAAGGGAAGAGGGGAACTGAAGATGCGATGGCCTTAACTTGGGAGGAGTTAAGGGAAATCATGACTAGGCGTTTCTGTCCTAGAAGTGAAATTAAGAAGTTGGAGGATGAATTTCATGCTCTAAAGCAAAAGGAGGGTGATCACTCTACCTACAACAAGAGGTTCTTGGAGTTGAACCAAATGGTTCCAAATTTATTCACTCCAACCTATCGTTTGATCGAGCATTATATTCGAGGACTTCCCTCGAAAATCCAAGATTCAGTTCTCAGCGTTTCACCAGTAACACTTGAAACTACTATGGAGTTAGCAACTGAACTGACCGAAAACCGAATTCGCAACGGGAAGTTCAAAGAAGAGAAGAAGAAAGCCCCTGTTGAGGGACAAACTTCAAACCACCCCATTCCTTCCTCTAAGTTTGCTAACAAGAGGAAGCGTAACACCAGAAATTTTGCAGTTACCCAAACCAAACCCCCTATTCCTGCTGCACCCATTACTCAAGTCACTCCTTCACCCGCACCATACAGAAGACCCTACACAGGCCCGTTACCAAAATGAGGGTGATCACTCTACCTACAACAAGAGGTTCTTGGAGTTGAACCAAATGGTTCCAAATTTATTCACTCCAACCTATCGTTTGATCGAGCATTATATTCGAGGACTTCCCTCGAAAATCCAAGATTCAGTTCTCAGCGTTTCACCAGTAACACTTGAAGCTACTATGGAGTTAGCAACTGAACTGACCGAAAACCGAATTCGCAACGGGAAGTTCAAAGAAGAGAAGAAGAAAGCCCCTGTTGAGGGACAAACTTCAAACCACCCCATTCCTTCCTCTAAGTTTGCTAACAAGAGGAAGCGTAACACCAGAAATTTTGCAGTTACCCAAACCAACACCCCTATTCCTGCTGCACCCATTACTCAAGTCACTCCTTCACCCGCACCATACAGAAGACCCTACACAGGCCCGTTACCAAAATGTAACCGTTGCCAATATCACCACTCCCCTGATCATCCTTGCCAATACTGCACCGGCTGCGGTCGCGCAGGACATACTGTTCAAAACTGCCGCATGCCTCAACGAACAAACCGACACCAACCTTTAACCCAAACCCACCAACAGTTAATGGTCAAGCCCAACAACCCCTACCATTTCCACCCACCCAACATTTAGCCCAAACATACTACCAACCCAATTATCCTATGGGCCAACCTATGCGGGCTTGCTTTAATTGCGGCGACCCGAGTCATTTCAGAAACACATGTCCAAGGCTGGTTAATATTATTCATGCTCAGGCCCAAGCCAACCCAGTGAACCAAGCAAACCAAGCTCCCCCACCTGCAAGAGGGAGAGCTTTCAATATCAACGCTAACCAGGCCAGAGCTGACGGCAATGTGGTCAACGGTACGTTCCTTATAAATGGTAGATATGCATCTATATTATTTGATACTGGTGCGGATAGAAGTTTTGTGTCTTTAGAGTTTGAACCTATATTAAGTAAAAATCGGGATAAGCTCACGGAATCCATAACGGTAGAAGTTGCGGACGGGAAGCCAGTTTCATTAGACTCTATTTTACGCAACTGTACACTCACCTTAAACGACCACGATTTCTCAGTCGACCTTATTCCTATGAAGCTGGGAAGTTTTGACATAATAATCAGTATGGATTGGCTCAGTCAACATCAGGCGGAAGTTGTATGTCGTGAAAAATTTATTCGTATTCCTCTTTCAAACGGTCAGACTCTTCGAATCATTGGAGAAACCTCGTCGAAAGGACTCAGCTTAATGTCTTGTCTTCAAGCTCAAAAATATCTTCGCAAGAATTATGTCGCGTTTTTAGCCCATATCATCAAAAAGGAAATCGCAAAGAAGAAACTTGAAGACATTCCTGTAGTAAAAGACTTCCCACAAGTTTTTCCTGACGACATTTCAGGACTTCCTCCAGTTAGAGACGTCGAATTCCGTATTGATCTTATACCTGGTGCTACACCAGTTGCAAAGTCTCCATATAGGTTAGCCCCCTCTGAAATGCAAAAGCTAGCCAGTCAATTGCAAGAGTTGACTGACAAGGGATTCATACGTCCTAGCTCATCGCCTTGGGGTGCACCTGTCCTCTTTGTAAAGAAGAAAGATGGATCTTTCCGTATGTGCATCGACTACAGAGAGCTCAACAAGTTAACCATCAAAAATCGCTATCCTTTACCTCGCATTGATGATCTTCTTGACCAACTACAAGGTGCCAGCTGCTTTTCAAAAATCGACCTTCGATCTGGCTATCACCAACTTAGAGTGCATGAAGAAGACGTCCCTAAGACTGCTTTTCGAACTCGTTATGGCCACTATGAATTCATGGTTATGCCGTTTGGATTAACCAACGCACCAGCTGTCTTCATGGACCTAATGAACAGAGTCTGCAAACCTTATCTTGATCGATTTGTTATAGTCTTCATCGACGATATTCTTATTTATTCAAAATCTAAAGCTGATCATGAGCGTCATCTTCGACTCGTTCTTGCACTTCTAGAAAAGGAAAAGCTTTATGCCAAGTTCTCCAAATGTGAATTCTGGTTAAAAGAGGTGCAATTTCTCGGGCATGTAGTCAATGACAAAGGAATACATGTTGACCCTTCAAAGATCAAAGCAGTTCAAGAATGGCAAGCTCCACGTACACCAACTGAAGTAAGATCTTTTCTTGGTCTAGCTGGCTATTATCGTCGGTTCATTTCAAACTTCTCTTGCATTGCTGTGCCACTCACGGCTTTAACTCATAAGGGAAAATCTTTCGTATGGGGACCCAAGCAAGAAGAAGCTTTTCAAACTCTTAAACAAAAACTTTGTGATGCACCAATCCTCACTCTTCCTGAAGGTTGTGATGATTTTATAGTCTATTGCGACGCGTCAGGGCAAGGATTGGGATGCGTTCTCATGCAAAGAGGAAAAGTCATAGCTTATGCCTCGAGACAACTCAAGACGCATGAAAAGAACTACACCACTCATGACCTAGAACTTGGAGCCGTTGTCTTCGCTCTTAAGATATGGAGACATTATCTCTATGGTACTAAGTGTGAAATATACACTGACCACAAGAGTCTTCAACATATTTTCAATCAAAAAGAGTTAAACATGAGGCAACAAGATGGGTCGAACTCCTGAATGATTACGACTGTGAAATTAGATACCACCCTGGTAAAGCAAATGTGGTGGCTGATGCACTTAGTCGAAAGGGTTATGCGAACTCCATTCATCTTCTATGTTCACAAATTATAACCGACATTAAAGATCAAATTCAAGAAGCCCAACATGTTTCAATAACAGAAGAAGATGTACGAAAGGAGATGTCCTGTGGAGCCGAGCTAAAACTTGAAACTAAATCAGATGGTATTCTGTATTACCTAGATCGTATCTGGATTCCTAACCACAATAATCTTCGTGAAACTCTTATGAATGAAGCTCACAAAACGCGATATTCTATACACCCAGGAGCCGATAAGATGTATCAAGACCTACGATACACCTATTGGTGGCCTGGAATGAAGAAGGATATTGCCGTTTTTGTTTCCAAGTGCCTCACATGTTCCAAGGTGAAGGCTGAACACCAAAGACCCTCAGGACTTCTAGTCCAACCGGAAATACCTGTATGGAAGTGGGAAAATATAACCATGGATTTCATTACCGGGTTACCTCGCACTTCTGGTGGGTATGACACTATATGGGTGATTATAGACCGACTTACAAAATCAGCTCACTTTATTCCTATCCGCGAAGATTTCAAGAACGAAAAGCTTGCACGTATTTATATCAACGAAATCGTAAGCCGACATGGGGTACCGTTGAGTATTATTTCTGATCGTGATGGTCGTTTCACCTCACGAACATGGCAAGCAGTTCAATCCGCTATGGGCACACGATTAGATCTCAGTACCGCCTATCATCCTCAAACTGATGGACAGTCTGAGCGCACCATTCAAACTCTTGAAGATATGCTTAGAGCATGTGTCATAGGCTTCAAGGGAAATTGGGACGCCCACCTACCATTAGTTGAATTTTCGTACAACAACAGCTATCATTCGAGCATCGACATGGCACCTTTCGAAGCCTTATATGGTCGTAAGTGCCGATCTCCTGTATGTTGGCACGAAATTGGGGAAGCACAAATTACTGGTCCAGAATTGATTCAAGAAACCACAGACAAGATTCATCAAATTCGAAACAATCTTCTAGCAGCTCAAAGTCGTCAAAAGAGTTATGCAGATAAACGACGGAAGCCCTTAGAGTTTAACATTGGTGATCATGTGCTTTTAAAAGTATCACCGTGGAAGGGAGTAGTTCGTTTTGGTCAAAAGGGGAAGCTAGCACCTCGTTACGTAGGACCTTTCAAGATACTCGAAAGAGTAGGTCCTGTAGCATACAAGCTTGACTTACCAGAAGAACTCAACATGATTCATCCCACATTCCACGTGTCGAACTTGAAGAAGTGCCTCGCTGATGGGAATCTCCATATTCCGCTGGAAGATATTCAGATTGATGAATCTATGCATTTTATTGAAAGACCAGTGGAGATCATGGACTACGGGGAGAAACGTCTTCGACGAAGTCGCATTCCAATTGTTAGGGTACGCTGGGAGTCGAAACGGGGACCTGAGTTTACTTGGGAACGTGAAGACTCAATGCGTGAAAAATACCCGCATCTTTTTCCTACTACTTCAACTACTTAAATTTCGGGACGAAATTCCTAAAAGTAGGGAATACTGTAACATTTGTAAAAATCGGGTTTTCAAAACCCGCTCCGTTTTGTAATCGAATATCAAGTTATAAAAGTTATGTCGAATATTTATGACTATTTTGATTTAAAACAATACATAATTAATAAATAAACTAAACTATAAAAATTATATTTGATGAAAAGTTAAAATAAAATAAATAAAAAAAATTATAACGCTGCCGGGACTCGAACCCGGGTCAGCCAAGACACTGCAACGACTTATCACCCAATCACAAGACCACTCCGCCACTTGCTTGTTCTCTGTTATCTTTAGAAAACAAATAAGTTTTATGGACTAAGATAAATCAACCGATTCTACAAATTGTAACTGAAATCGGTTATCAAACACCAAAGTCGATTTGGATACTCTCGATTCAGTGAGTATAACCGATAAACGGACGATTCCAGTCAATGCTGCCATGATTATAACTTGAAGTCGGAAGTAGATCGGTTTAATAACCGAAAGTCTTCAATTCTCGGATTACTTCAATCCTAGACTTTTCCTGTGACTCAAAACACTCTGCAAGACTCCCAATTTCATTTCCGCAACCTTACAATCCACCGGAGAAGCTTGAATTAGACCGCCGGAAAAATTCTGCAAGTCACCGGAAAACCGGGACTCACATTCACACGGTATTTCCTCCGACTCTTTCTGTTTCAATCATATGATTAATCAGTCTCTAACACAACTCCACCATCAGAATCGATCCTAGTCCACGTTTGTCGAAAATCTTACCTTCGCCGGAAAACTCCTGAAACTGCCGGAAACACACCGTGAACGGGTATGATCTCCCAAACTTCTGTTAAACCTTGTTTAAGTGACTCAACTTCTTAAATAATCGAACAAGCTGTTAATTGGTTTCAACAGCCGGAGTTCACTTTCAGTACCGACGAACCTCCGTCGGAATTCTGTGAACAACCTCAATCGGTATATCTTTTTCCCCAAACTCTCTCCATTCTTTACTTTTAAATTACTCGTAAAGCGTATACGTCAAAAATTGGTCATAACAGTCGGAATAATTTTTCTGTACAAAATCAACGAAGAAGATGAAGACGCAACATAACATAAGGTTAATTAAAAACGGAATTATAAACGGGTTAGACACACAGTCCAGCGGTGGACTGTGTGCAAAATACACACGCACGTCCCGAGTTCGATTCCTGCTATACGCATTCCTTCTTTAATAAAAAGCCTTTTTGATCAAAAACTAACCGGGTTAACTCAGTTAGTTGTTAAGTATAATAAAAACTGAGATAATAACCAGGTTAGACACACAGTCCAGCGGTGGACTGTGTGCAACATGAACCACACGTCGCGCGTTCGAAACCCGTCACGAGCACCGGTCCGATTGAATTAAAATGTTTTTGTAAATAAAGGAAATTCGGATTAATTGAATAAGTGTATAAGTATAAATAAAAACAAGATTATTTCGGGTTAGACACGTAGCTCAGTTGGTAGAGCTGCGTGAACGCGTACGGGAGGTCGCCGGTTCGAGCCTCACCCGGCGCAAACTAATACGCTGACCGACCGGTCAACGGTCAACGGTCAATAAACAATTTTTTTTTATATTTTTATTTATTTAATTTAATTTAAAAATCAATTAAAAATACTTAAAAATAACATTTTTAAAGATAGAAAATAGCCATAAACTCACAAAAATATAACTAAAAATTTCATTAAAATCCTTAATAAAATCCACTCATTTAATATATTTTCCGTTATTATTTAGGTTAGTAATCCCCGTTGTTCCGCTCATCTAAATCGTGCGCATATCACCATCTCCAATCCAACGCACCCAAGGTGAGTGAATCTTACAAATTCCCCGTTTTAATCACGTTTTGGGGTGTATCATGTGTCTTTGTATATACTATAACTAAACCATTGTGCATACATCATATCATGAACATGTGTATTTAGTTTGATGCTGTTAAGTAGTTATTATTGGATGCAATTTATTATTCAGTACATGCAATTTCATAGGCCGCCGCTCCCCATTACATTATGAGCGTTGAGCATGTTCCCCATTTTATTATGCGGTTGAACCTGGCGTGCCCACATACGATCGGCTCCGTTTGATTGAGCCTTGATCGCACAGTTTCATTTTCAGTACATGCAATATGATCGGCTCTGTTTGATTGAGCCTTGATCGCACAGTTTTATTTTCAGTACATGCAATACGATCAGCTCCGTTTGATTGAGCCTTGATCGCACAGTTCATTTATGTTATTTACAGTATGATGTTGGTATGTTCATGTATGCTGCCATGTGTTATTGTATGTTATAGTTGTGACTGCTATTTGCCATTACTTGATTATTTACATTTGCTCATCTATGATTATGCACAATTTTTCATTGATAAACTAACAATTAATTTATTAATAAATGTTTATCTAATAAGGTTCACTCGCCAACTTATGTTGACCCAAAAACCCCCATTTTACACATGATACAGGTGAAGCAGCTGCAGCTAGGAACACATAGGGCTTGGACTAGAAGAATAAAACGATTTAGTGTTGGGATTGTTATGCTTGGCTTATATTCCTTGTATTGAATGAACATGTTTGGATTTTTGAAATGTAACTTTGACTTCATTAATATGAAACATATTAGTAAATGTCATGAGCTTTGGTGATAACCCAATTATGCCCCGACTCTTATTCCACTGCAGGTCGGGGTGTGACACTTTTGAGCATGAGGTTTTTGTTACTTTTGTGCATTATAAGTATGAAATCATATTTGTTAATATTTATTAAAGCTTCTTAGTCATTTGTGATTAGTATCTTAAAAGTAACATATCTAGCCTATAAAATAGGATTATTGTAACTTATTCAATCTTCCTTTGGAGATTAATAACTATGTTTACTATTTTCTACACACTTATACATGTGAACTTTTTTATGGACTTATTAGTGACAATTTTTTTAATTTTCCACTAAAAACACAATTATTAATTGCCAGCTTCTTGGGAGTCACTTGACCGCTAACAGAACAACAATAATCAAGCATCGATCATTTGCAACAAACATCACTGCAAGCAGAAGAAGCTTCATCACAAGGAATGGATGCATTGCAGCAATGAATTCGTCAGGTGATGATTGTTTTTTTCAATTGGTCTATGAGGAATGCAAAGTTATCGGTTACGAAGCTCCAAAAAACACAAGTATTAGATTAATAGGTTTTCCATTCTAATTTCACACAAGAGAAACTTCATTTCATTTTATGTTTTCATTCTAATTATATCCATATAGGACGTAGATTTTTTTTACTTTATGAACCTTTTGTATTGAATAAAAATTTTGTATAAACATTTATGGTATGTTCATTATAAACGTATAACGTTTTTTTATCAATATTTATTTTGTCTGTCCATAGAATTCACAGAAATTAACACTAATGAAATTAATCCAACCTAAAGACAATAATGAAATAGTGACATAAAGAATAATAATGAAAGAATGACATATGAAAGAGTGACATAAATATTGAAGGAATGAAATTAATCCAGCCTTAAAGACAATAATGAAAGAATGACATTAATCAACTAACGAGAGACAAAAAGTACATGAATAGAAGTAGAAGAAGAAAATATAACCACAATGACGACATACCTGCCGCCGTGGCCCACCACCACTACAACAACCACCGGATCGCTGACTCTTACGTTTTCCAGGAGCTGTAGATGTTAACCCATCACTCTCACAATTTCACCCGATTCTCCGCTAATCAACCACCAACTGCCACCACCACCACAAACCCTAGCTACCTGCCCCCAATCACCACCACAAATGCATAATCCCACCACCACCACCACCGTCATCCGCTTTCAATATGGACGAACCGTCATCCTCAATTTGGGACTGGAGTCAGTTCCTCGATTTCAACATTGACGATCACTTTATCCAACAACAATCCGACCAATCTCAGGACCACCTTTATCCAATTGAAATTGAACCTGAACAACCTGTAGCTGATCCATTTCCGGTCAACTCAACTGCTAATACTAACGTTAGGGTTAGGAAACGGGACCCACGAATGGCGTGTTCCAATTTTCTGGCGGGTCGGATCCCCTGTGCGTGTCCGGAGCTTGACGCGCAGCTTGTGGCGGAGGAAGAAGAGGCTGCTCCTGGAAAGAAGAGGACCCGAACGGTGGCGACTTCTCGGTGTCAGGTTCCCGGGTGTGAGACGGATATTAGTGAGCTTAAAGGGTATCATAAGAGGCACAGGGTTTGTCTCAGGTGTGCGAACGCGAGTAATGTTGTTATTGATGGTGAGAGTAAGAGGTATTGCCAGCAGTGTGGCAAGTAAGTTCTTTCTTCCCAGTTGCTCTTGTGTTTACATGATTCTAGAGAAAATGATAGTCATTTTTTTGTTATTTATGTGTATTGTATAATTCGTTAGCTACGCAACTGCCCGGAAGATAGATAACAACAGTTTAATCTTTGTAGCGAGTCGTATTTTGTTTAGGTTTTCGGCTAATAGAATACTGATCATGGATTGATGTGTCGGTCAACGTGTGAGAAGCATACTGTCAGCAGCCTCGACAGTAATAAGATTAACGCAAGGTAAGTCAAGTAGTGTTAGTGTGTTACAGTAGGGTGATCTATGGATAGAGCTTGTAGATATTGCACATATGTTCCTTATAAGAAAGGTTGCCACCAACATAGATTAACACCATGAGCGGGAAAAAGGTTTAACGAACATAAGAATTGTTGGGTGAAAGCATGTGAAAGACATGATAAAGGTAAGTCTTGAGACTTGAGAGACGTTGGTTTGATCGGCGATACGAGTAGGACAAAATGATCTATTGATTAGTTTCATGAAGGCTTGCTATTAAGTATTAAGGTTTTAAATCTGTCTTTATCATTCTTTTGTGTCATGTTTCTGTTAGGATCAGTGATAACGGCTGTTAAACTCAGTTTCCTTTCTGTTTGGCTTTTTGGTCAAACCTGATTTTTGCTGATTGTAATCAGCTTCTGGTGACCTGGTCAAACAGCGGCTGCTGTTGACTTTTGTTGACCAGCAGGTTGACCCAATCAACTTGGACTGGCAGCGGTAGTGGGTTGTAAAATGATCATAGCACAGCAGCTGCTGATGATCCTTGGCTCCCAAAACACAACCAAACACTCAGAAGCTAAATAAAAACGACACAAGAATTTACGTAGTTTGACCTACATCATGGCGGCACTAGCGAGTCTATTTATTTCTTTTGAGGTGGTGAATTACAATTACATTAGGGTTGTATTTATAGGCTAAATATTTAGGGTGACTTGTGTTGATAAGAATAGGAATGGCAGGGAGGTGTTATCTACTATGGGTCGGGTTGCAAACCTGAAAGTACTTGATGTAGTAATTTGTATTAGCATTTAGAAGCGCTGAATAATGTCAATCTGGGTTTGTGGTGCCGAACGGGGATACAAGAAAGTAGAGGTCGAATACACAGTTATATGCCATCTTCCTAGTCTCCTAATAATGGAGACACTAAGAGGGTGTAGACGTGTAGTCTTCTTTCTGAAAGTGATTATGTGCATTGTAAATAAGATAGTTGTAATAAAACAGTTTGTATGTTAGTGTTTAGATGTGATTCTGCTGGAAGAAGCTCTATTAATCATCAGGTGTCCGAGTGTTGGACAATATCTGACTATTTAGTGCATTAATATATCAAATGCTTAGAAATGGCATTTTGTGTAAAAAATAAAATATATGCTGACAGACTCATCTTGTTGCAGGTTTCACGTGCTGTTAGATTTTGATGAAGGTAAACGTAGTTGCCGAAGAAAATTAGAACGGCATAATAACCGGCGTAGAAGAAAACCCACAGACTCCAAGGGACCTGGACTTCAATCAGCAGCAGATTATGATGATGGTTGTGATGAAGCTGGAAAAGGTGACAATACTCCAACTCATATTTCTGTTTTTAAGAAGTTGTTTCTTCTAACCTTCTACCAGCGGAAATGACTTAATCATGAAATGAAGAAAGAATACTGTATTTTTTTGATGAATTTTTTTGGAGCTTCTACATATATAAATATATATAGAAGCCTTTTTATTAGAATGGCTTCTACACATCTTTATATGCAAATGCTCCGAAGAAAATATTGAAAAAATTAAGTTTTTACATGTTACATTGAATTTTTATGATATATTTAACATGTTAAATGTGGTTCCCCGGTTCCCCACTTTTTTGAGGTTCCCCGTTGAACCTCACACTATATATATATAGGGGAGGGTTATCTTGAGAACGCTAAATATTGCGAAAACCGTGTATTATATATATATAATATATATTATAGCCGAGAATTATGCTTGTGATTGTGTTTCCATATATTCGTAATTGTATTGTTATTAGGTTATGATTATTGTTTCCTTGTTTAGTGCTAGGGTTCAATCCCTATATAAAGGGATCCTTTGTAAACATATTATTCATTCAGAAAATACAATACATAACCACTTTCATGGTATCAGAGCCCTAGGTTCTGAATACCCTCTTCCTTTTTTTTCCCTTTCTTTTCCGATTGTCTGCTGTTTTGACAGCCTCTTTCCTTTGTTTCATAAACCCTAGCACATCTATCCTATGACAGACAATAACAAAAAGGATGACCCCGAGTCATCTTCTTCCGATAAACCCACCAAAAATCTGCACCTGGCCTACTCAGTAACAAACGTGCAGTCCAAGATACGTACTCCTCGACGACGTAAGGTTACGTATACGTCTTGGGTTAAACTTTTCCGGCTCCACGCTGTGGCTTATCAGGTTCTGGATCACATTGATGGATCCGAACCGCCACTAGCCACCGCAGCAGATTACCAACCTGGAAAGAACTGGATGCTTTCGTTCTCCAATGGATTTACAGCGGCCCTACGGGCTCACCATGCATGGGTGAAGCTCGAAAAAATATACCTGAGCAACAAAAAGGCTCAGGCCGGGGCGCTTGAAACCAAGTTTTGTAACCTCACCTTGTCCACCTGCTCATCTTTGGACGACTACTGTCAGCGCCTCAAAGATCTCGCAAACCAGCTCAAGGACGTGGACCCTCCGGTTACTGAAGAACGTCTTGTGCTTCAACTTGTTCGGGGGCTGCCTGCAGAGTATGACACGACTGCCTCTCTTATCAACGCCAATAATGCAGATTGGGATCTTGCTAGGAGTATGTTAGAGGATGAAGTTATTCGACAAGAAGCCCGCCAAAAGACCACACAGTCCGTTCATGTTACAACCTCTCAAAACCAAACCTCCCACAACCAATAACAACCACACCCTCCTACTGGAACAAATACCTACAACAACCAACCCTTTTATAACCGATCTGGACGTGGCCAAGGACGTGGTCGGGGGCGTGGTAACCGCGGCCGCGGTTCTGGAAGCGGCAACAACCCTTCACCACAAACTTGGGCCCCAAGCAACTTCTCCTACCCTCAATGGGCTTGGTGGAACACTCCACCTTGCCCCTACCCGACCCAACCCGCCTTCCAGCCCCCTGCTCCCTATTCCCAACCCACGGCCCAAAATCAGTCGGCCCACTATACTGCAGCCCATTCGACAAACCTGACCAAACCGCACCCGCCTACGGCCCAACCCCATACCCTTCCACACCTTACACACCGCATGCCCACTTCAGTTCCATCCAACCCACTGGTTACAATCCTATGTGTCCATCAGATCTTACTGCAGCCTTCTCCACGATGCAGCTCCATTATGACCCGAACTCAATTATGGACACGGGAGCAACATCACACGCCACAGATGAACAAGGTATGATCAAAACTCCGACTCTTTTCCTATTAACAGTAACATATTAGTCGGAAATGGCGCGTCCTTGCCAGTTCAAGGGTTTGGAACGGGCTATTTAACCTTACCCAATCGCACTTACATACTACCCAGAATCCTTTACTGCCCACAAATCATTAAGAAGTTAATTTTTGTTAGACGATTTACTCGTGATAACAGTGTTTCCATTGAATTTGACCCCTTTGGTTTTTATTTGAAGGACCTTCGAACTGGGCGTCTTCTCTCCCGCCACAATAGCACCGGGGATCTTTATCCTGTCACACCGCCAGAACTCCCACCTCAAGCAGCATTCATCACTTCCACATCTCTTCCATGGCATGATCGTTTGGGGCACCCCGGCGCTCAAGTCTTGGATGTTCTTAGTCGTCATTTTAATTTCTCTTATAATAAGAACAAAACATCTAGTCTTTGTCACTCTTGTCAGCTTTCCAATAGCAAATGTTTACCTTTTTATGCATCTAATTCTTTTACTTTTGCACCATTTGATATCATTCATTGTGACATTTGGACTTCCCCCGTGTTAAGTAAATCTGGGTATAAATATTATCTTGTTTTGATTGACAATTTTTCACACTTCATTTGGGTATACCCTTTAAATTACAAATCAGAAACTTTTCCAACTTTTGTTAAGTTTCACCGCCTAATTGCCACCCAATTCAACAGAAATATTAAAACCTTCCAATGTGACCTCGGTGGTGAGTTTGATAACAATGCTTTTAAAACCTTTGCCAGCCAGCACGGCTTGTTATTTCGTTTTTCCTGTTCCCAAACTTCTTCCCGAAACGGCCGTGCCAAGCGCATGATCCGTCGTCTAAACGACATCATTCGCGCTCCCTTATCCACTCACACCTTCCACCTAATTTCTGGGTCGAAGCCTTCACACCGCCGCTTACCTCCACAATTATTCTTCCTACAAAAAGACTTAATTTTTTTACTCCTACCTTTGCCCTCTACCTTCGTCACCCCACATATAACCATCTTCGGTGTTGCCAAGCGCATGATCCGTCGTCTAAACGACATCATTCGCGCTCTCTTTATCCACTCACACCTTCCACCTAATTTCTGGGTCGAAGCCCTTCACACCGCCGCTTACCTCCACAATATTCTTCCTACAAAAAGACTTAATTTTTTTACTCCTACCTTTGCCCTCTACCTTCGTCACCCCACATATAACCATCTTCGGGTGTTCGGATGCGCCTGCTATCCGAACACATCCGCAACTCAACCCCACAAACTTCACTCGAGGTCCATCAGGTGCATATTCCTTGGTTACCCACTTGATTTTCGTGGGTACCGGTGCTTTGACCCCACGACCGGGAAAGTCTTTATTTCTCGGCACGTTTCGTTTGATGAAACCGTCTTCCCTCACACCATACCCACACCCACTCCATCATACCGGTTTCTAGACGACATCACCCCTCCCGGATTTACCTTTGCTCCACCCATGGCCTCCAACAACCCCCCACCACCACCAACGGCTCCCCCTCGGCCCACTACTACTTCACCTTTTCGCTACACCTATGCTCGCCGCCCACGACCATCACAAAACCCAACAGCCCCCCAATCGACCCAAACATACCAGGCCCCCATACAGCCCACTACCCAACCGCATCCTACAGTCCCACAGCCACCCACGCATGTTACACAGCCACCTACGGCTGTCCCACAGCCCACGGTTGTACCACAGCCGCCGACCTAAAACCAATCATCTCACCCAATGGCCACCCGATCCAAAACCGGAAGCCTAAAACCTCCCCTATATTCCCTTAACACCACTACCATCTCTCCCGTCCCTAAAACCTATCACCAGCCTTCACCGACCCGAACTGGCTGCGGGCCATGCAGGCTGAATTTACTGCTTTACGGGAAAATGAGACGTGGGATTTGGTCCCTAGACCGGTTGATAGACCGGTGATCCGATGCATGTGGCTCTTTCGCCACAAGTTTAAATCGGATGGTACATTAGAGAGGTATAAGGCACGATTGGTTGTTAATGGGAAGTCGCAAACTGTGGGCATTGACTGCGAGGACACTTTTAGCCCTGTTGTGAAACCTGCCACAATTAGAACAGTTATATCTCTTGCAGTTTCCAAATCATGGCCTATTCATCAATTAGATGTCAAGAACGCTTTCTTACATGGCCACCTTAACGAGACAGTCTTTATGCACCAACCCCCTGGGTTCATTGATAAACGGTTTCCAGATTTTGTGTGCAGGTTAAAAAAATCTTTATACGGGCTTAAACAGGCACCACGCGCTTGGTACACACGCTTTGCAAATTATATCTTATCCCACGGGTTTAAGAGTAGCGCGTGTGACAATTCCTTGTTCATCTACAGCACCGGCCATGATATAGCATATCTTTTGTTATAGTTGATGATATTGTCCTCACAGCATCCTCTGACAAATTGTTGCATGACATCATTCAAACACTCTCCCGAGAGTTTGCCATGTCTGACCTTGGTGAATTACATCATTTCTTGGGGATCAAGGTCACCCACACGGCTAATGGGTTGTTTTTGGACCAAACACAGTATGCCAAAGAAATTATTAATCGGGCCAATATGACATCTTGTAAGCCTTGTGCCACTCCTGTTGACCTGTCTTCCAAATTAAGTGCCACGGATGGTCCTTTGTTTCATGATCCCACTCTATACCGTAGCCTTGCGGGAGCCTTACAGTACCTCACTTTCACCAGGCCGGACATATCTTATGCGGTACAGCAGGTCTGCTTGTTTATGCATGAGCCTCATGATCCACATTATGCTTTCATGAAGCGCATTATTAGATACATTCAGGGGACTTTGAATTATGGTATTCGAATGGTAAAATCCGATACACATTCTTTGGTTGCATACTCGGATGCTGACTGGGGCGGGTGTCCTGATTCCCGTCGATCTACAAGTGGATATTGTGTTTTTCTTGGGAATAATTTACTATCTTGGTCGTCTAAGCATCAGCCTACTGTATCTCGTTCTAGTGCAGAGGCTGAGTACCGCGGGGTCGCCAACGCAGTGGCTGAGGTCACTTGGATTCGTAATCTTCTGTTTGAGCTGCGTGTCCCCCTTCTCCAGGCTTCGGTCGTATTTTGTGATAATGTTTCAGCATTATATTTGTCTGATAACCCCGTGCAGCATCAGCGTACAAACATATCGAAATCGATATACATTTTGTCAGAGAAAAGGTGCGCCTAGGTCATGTTCGGGTCTTACATGTTCCTGCTCCGTATCAATACGCGGATATATTTACGAAGGGTTTGTCTCGACAACTTTTCCAGTCATTTAGATCAAGTTTGACCGTTGTCCCATGACCGATCAAACTGCCGGGGAGTATTAGCCGAGAATTATGCTTGTGATTGTGTTTCCATATATTCGTAATTGTATTGTTATTAGGTTATGATTATTGTTTCCTTGTTTAGTGCTAGGGTTCAATCCCTATATAAAGGGATCCTTTGTAAACATATTATTCATTCAGAAAATACAATACATAACCACTTTTAATATATATATATATATATGTATATAATATATATAATATATATATATATAATATAACGATAAATATTGCGAGAACCGTGAGAACAAATGAAAAAACCGCGAGAACTTGGTCAAAAACAATTCAAATTCAATTTGTTTAACACTTATCACTATTATTCGGAAATAAAGAAAATTTACACATGTAAGTTTGCCATTTACACATGTAAATTTGTTGTATTTACACATGTGTAAAAAACTTATTAAGAGTGATTTTGAAAGAAAAGATGAAGTATTTAAAGAGTAAATTCTATTTCTAATGTTGTATTTTAATTATAATGAGGTTTTATTAAAAAAATTGATTTTGATTGGTTTTCTCATTCGTTCTCACGGTTCTCGCAATATAACCGTGAGAACGAATGAAGAAATCACAAGAACTTGGTCAAAAACAATTCAAATTCAATTTTTTTTTCACTTTCATTATTATTCGAATGCAATGTTAGATATTAAATTTACACGTTTAAATTTACGTGAATTCGTAAATAAAGAAAATTTACACATGTGTAAGTTTGTCATGTACACGTGTAAATTTGTTATATTTACACATGCGTAAAAAAGCTAATAAGAGTGATTTTGAGAGGAGAAATGAACTATTTGATGTTGTATTTTTTTGATGTATTTTAATTACAACAAGGTTTGTATTAAAAAAATTTTGGTTTTGATTGGTTTTTTCATTCGTTTCTCACGGTTCTCACAATATTTGGCGTTCTCATTTAAACCTTCCCCTATATATATATTGATTTTAAAAATCATGAAAGTTGCATAACAGTTAACGTTACTGAAATATAAGCTATATATGATGTCTTGTAACAACACCTTCCTTTTGACAATATTATATATGTCATCTTTATTTCCCTTTTGAGTTGGATAGTTAGTTTCTTGAAGCACTTTTACGTTATAATGTAGGTGGCAAATTCATGTTTATTGAGACGGTTGCAGGTGAAGGGCCTAGTTCCAGCTCTGTTAATGCCCGGAATATTCATAGTGACAGCATTCCGTCTTTAGCTGCCTCTGGTGAAACTCAAACCAATGAAGAGAAAGAAAAAGCCACTCATTCTCTATCTGATTGTGATGACAAGATTGCATTCTCCTCTATGGTAGTTCTAGGTTCTTCATAATTGATGTGTTGCTATATATAGATATATGATTAGGGCTGCAAACAAGTCCGAGTTTTATCGATCTACTCGCGCTTGCTTGAGTCAAGCTTTTATCGAGTACTAGTAGTTAATGCGGTAAAATATCGGATATTGGTCAATGACCGATATTTGAGATATAGGTTATCGTGGTGGGATATCGGTAATTTTAATATCATGCAGAATTTATATATATAACAATTTAACACTAATAATTCAGTATACTCTACTACCATTAACAAATTAACCTTTTACAACTTGCAAAACACTAACAATTGTAGCCAGTTACTGATTAAGACTTAAAACACTAATAGCAGCAATAAGAAGAAAGACAAATGGTAGAACTAAGAAGAAAGGTAGTGGTATCAGGAAAATCGGTGATATATCGGTCAATATCGCCGATAATATCGGTACCGATATTCTGAGCATTTGAATCCGATATTTTACATGGGGACCGATAACCGATATACCGGAGATATATCATTGATATATCACCGAATTAACTGCATATTCGAGTATTAAAATTAAAGTTAGCTTGAAATATATAATGAACCGAGCTCGAGCGTATAACGGCTCGGATTGAGCTTTTCTCGGCTTACTAATATATATGAGTATGTAATATATAATTTGGGAATTTCCAAAGTAAATTAGCGGAAGGATTTATATTTTGAAACTTTCCTGAAAAGGTTTTTGACTTCCGGTTAATTTTTGTTGTTATTTTATACGTTTATATTTGAAATGAGTTTTGTTATCGTGTATAATTTTGTCACACCTCTTACTTTTATCCTTTTTTATATTGATGATATATTTATTACTGTAGTGCACAACTGGTCGGATCTCGTTTAAGCTATATGACTGGAATCCAGCAGAGTTCCCTCGTAGACTCCGGCATCAAGTAATACTATAACAGTTACTATTTACTTGAACTTAAAAGAGTTTAAATACTTGTATTTGTCACGTGAGTTGATATAAATATACGCTCTACAGATATTTCAATGGTTGGCCAACATGCCTGTGGAGTTGGAAGGGTATATTCGTCCGGGATGCACGAACTTGACTATTTTCATTGCAATGCCTAGGTTTATGTGGGTGAAGGTGATGCCTTTTTTCTTCCATTTTGTATTTATATATTAAGTTAATGATTTAAAATGGTATAAAGTATAAAAATTTCAACATAATGGTAAATTGTTGAAATTGTATACATGTATTATGTATTATCTAACTAATGGTAAATTGTTGAATAGTTAAGTGAAGATCCAGTTGTATGTATACATGACCTCCTTGCATCACCAAGAAACTTGCTCTCTGGACGACAAACGTTTTTTGTTAATCTAAACAACACGATCTTCAGTGTCATGAAAGGTTTGTTGACTTTTGTGTATTTTCAAACATCTTAATTTTTTATTTCATTAACGGTTCTCTAATTATAGAAGCACAACTACAACAATACCTTCATGACTGGTTTTCTAGAGGCTGTGACATTTTTCATTTTTGTTATAATATTGGCATGTAATATTGCCAATGAATTAGTTAATAATTGCCACAACATAATCTTAATATATCATTGATCACCAAAAAATTGAGTGTTTATAAATTTGAATATTTTTAAGAGGTCATAGGTCTTCAAAATCGTGTGTTTATGTGCAATGAATTGTTGTGCTACGCAGGTGGAAGGTCTGTAATAAAAATTAAAGCAGTGGAAAAATCCCCAAAGCTTCATTATGTTCAGCCGACATGCTTCGAAGCGGGCAAACCGATTCAGTTTTTGGCATGTGGAAGTAACTTGCTTCAGCCCAGGCTTAGGTACATCACCAATCGTCTTTTTAACACATTATTATTATTAGTGAGAACTGTTTAAAAGTTACGCTTTTCCGTATGAAATGATGACTGTATAATTGTATTACAAGTGCAGGTTCTTAGTATCCTTTGCTGGCAAGTATATGAAAGACGATGCACGTGTTTCAATATGCAACCAAAGTGACACCTCTACAACGAACTTGGATCATCAGTTTCTAAGTATATGTGCACCTCGTACCGAATTGAATGTTTTTGGCCCTGGATTTATTGAGGTTTGGTTCGGACTATTGTCTTATACCCTTTGATCGACCTCTACCCATCGCAAGTTGCGTTTTGTATTGGTGGAGCCCGTGAGTTTCCTGGTGATGGGCTCTCACGGTTAAAAAAACAAGAGTAAAGTACACAAATGGTCCCTGTGGTTTATCAAAATTTTGGATTTGGTCCCTAGCTTTCCAAAAATACACGGATGGTCCCCATGGTTTGCACTTTGTAACGAATTTAGTCCCCAGCCAACAAATCTTAAGGTTTTAGCATGTCCAAATTAGGAACTAAATGCGTTACAAAGTGGAAACCACATGGACCATCCATGCACTTTTGGAAAAAGCTGGGACTAAATGCGTTACAAAGTGCAAACCACAGGGACCATCCGTGTACTTTTGGAAAGCTAGGGACCAAATCCAAAATTTTTGTAAACCACAGGGACCATCCATGTACTTTATTGAAAATACTTGCTACTTGTTGATTTATATTATAATTGGCAAAACGGGTGAGTTGGTAATGAGTTGAATCCAGTGCGGTCTGCTCCTTTCAATCTGTAATATTTGACCAAACCGAACATGTTTTGATTCATTACCCAACCCGTCCAATTTCCCGTATCTAACTTTATAATTATTACATCATTTAGTTGATTATTGTTCGGCTTTTTTCTTTTGAAGGTTGAGAATGAATCTGGTCTATCCAATTTCATCCCAATTCTCGTTGCGGAGGAAGAAGTATGTTCCGAGATCAAAATAATGCAGATGAAATATTATTCAACCCTCCGTTCAAGAGACTCAGAGTCTAGTTCTTGTGAGGTTGCTGTTAACAAATTCTCTGAAGTGCTCGTCGATATGGCGTGGTTACTCAAACAACCAATTGTAGAAGACACAGAATGTGCTAAAATGTCATCACAGCTGCAAAGATTTACGTTTTTGCTTAATTTTTTAATCGAATATGAGTCCACTACAGTTTTGAAGCGCGTATTACACTGTATGGAGATGAGAGTTATCAGAAGTGGTGGTATGTTCGAAGATGATAAAACATTGCTTCAGGTGACCCTGAATCATGCTACAGAGGTACTAAAACAGCGATTGGAGAAAAAAGGAAACCTTGGGGTCGCATTCGAATGATATTTTGTCAGAAGATGAAAGCTGTGGAGATGAGGTGCATTCTTTCGTCTCAACTGTTAATCAGGTACTTAAATCGTTTCTTTTATCATCTGAAAAGTTTAAATTTTACACTCATACTCCCCCCACATCCCAACAGAGAGATGATTTACTTCAAAGACTGACTAGCCCATATTTCTGAACTCACAGGTTTCACCTTCGGGGCTCGAACAAGAAAAGATTGGACTCTTAAATGCCGACTGTATTATGAGCGTGACACCCTACAAGGAACAACGGGCGAAACCTTCAAACAACATGTTCAGTTACAAAACCAATAGATTATTTACGCCGCGGGCTCTCATCCTTGCGGTTGCTTTGGTTACCGTATGTTTTGGTTTTGTGAAGTTGTTTTCTACCCTCACAAAGCTACTGCAATTGCCGTAACTATTCGTAGGTGTTTATTCAACGAAAATTAGTCATATATAAATCTTGGACTGTTGAAGGGCTAGTTTGTAAATTGGCTGTTGTATGCTAGATTAACTGTAGAATCTAGTTAGTTTGTTGGTAGTTTTCAAATGGTTTTGTTATATTCTCTTTGGTTAACATGATTGGAAGTCTGAACTATAAATGTGGTAAAATAGGATGGTTTTTGGAACATGACTTCTCAATGAGGATTGAATTTGAAAGAATTATCCATTTAGTAGATTCCATATACTAGAATTCAAAATTCAAAACCAATATTATAAAATTCATAGGAGTTTGATTCTTATAACATTTACTCAGGGGTTTATAAAATATATTGGGAAATCATCATGGTTTAATAAAAGATTTATTTTTATAATTGATTTTATTTTAAAACCAATTTTATAACCTCTCTAGTATCCCAATCTATTCAGTTAACCATTGGGCTTTGATCTTGAAGTATCGTTGTCGGTTTCACAATTCGAGCTATGTAAGCTTGATTTGTTGTATGCGATCCTAAATCTTTATTATTGATGATCCATTATATTTAGGCATGTATGTGGTATACACATCTCTTAATCAATAACTTAATACACAAATTACTAATTTCAATAGTTAACAATAGGGATGATTAAGGGGCTGTTTGGCTACTTCTAATTAGGTAGGTCTGAATCATTAAGTGCTGAATCAATAGAGATCTGAACCATTAAGAGACAGTATAATGTTTAACCGTTTAGAAGCAAATGTATGACCATTCAGATAAGAAGTCTTAACCATTGAGACTCAGTATAATGCTTAACCCTTTAGAGGCAATTTCTGAATCATTTAGGTATTTGCTTGTGAAACAAACAGTCTGAACAATTAAGTGCTAAACCAGTAAGAGGCCGAATCATAGATCCTTATTAAGAGCTAAACAAACAGCCTCTTAGTCTACATCAAAACCCATTGTTATCTCAACAAAATAATAATATGTTAACTTTCCATGTAATCGAAAATAAATAAATTAAGAAACATTGTCCTTTTTCTTGCCAAGTTTATTTCAAGAAGGGTTTTGCGATAAAAACACTATTCTATATAATATAGATAAAATAATAGAGAAAACATTAAAACCACTACCACATTAGAATCTCTAAAATGAAGAAAATCATAAAAAGTAAAGTACACCTCTATATTTAGAGGTACATGTTCAACTCCCTGTATTTTTATTGTAAGGGTGTACGAAAGAGAAAACAATGATAAAATAATTTAAAATAAACATGGAAATTTTCTTTTTGGCCTACGTATTTTTACGCACACAATTAAAAAAATGGAGAGAGGTGTGAATGAGAGCCAACAAAGGGATGGGTGATCTCCGGCGATCGGTCGACTGACGAAGGTGGCAGTAGCCCTGTCGATTGAAACCATCACCGCAAATAGTCTCTCTTCCTAGCACGAACTCGCGACTAGCATCATCAGTTTTCGTGTTACACAACACTATTCTATATAATATAGAGAAAAGAATAGAGAAAACAATAAAAACACTACCATATTAGAATCTCTAAAATGAAGAAAAATCATAAGAAAGTAAAGTACACCTTTATATTTAGAGGTACATATTCAACTCCGTTGAGGGTGTATGAATAAGAAAATAATAATAAAATAATTTAAAATAAACATGGAAAATTTCTTTTTGGCCCACTTATTTTTACACACAATTAAAAAATGGAGAGAAGTGTGAATGAGAGCCAGCAAAGGGATGGGTGATCTCCGGCGATTGGTCGACTGTCGAAGGTGGCAGTAGCACTGTCGATTGAAACCATCACAACAAATAGTCTCTCCTCCTAGAACGAACTCGCGACTAGCATCATCAGTTTTCGTGTTCACTATTTTCCACCAGAGAGGAGAGAGTGGTGGGTGGCTGCATCGATTCAACAAGTTTGCCCACATCCATCGTTGCCGGTCATTGATCCAGATGAAGACGGTCTCCGGCCAGCATCACGTCATTCTAGTTTCAATGATGGTTGTATCCAGCGGTAGTGGGTCCGGTTGTGGAACCATCAGATTCTTAAAAGAAAAGAAACCGTAAGATGAAAGATCAACCTGATCAAAGCATTGTTCATTGAACATGCAAATTTTCATAGTATACATATTGTTGTTAGCTGATGTGGGGTTTGTTCGCTTAGTAAAGACTTTTGCTAGTGGGAGTCTCGGGTTCAATCCCAAGCACTAAGTAGATTAAGATTTATTTGATGTAATTTAGGAGTAAATATTAAATTTAAAAAAATATCGAAATAATTAGATTATTAATTACTTGAAATCACATTAAAATACCATGATAACATTCAAATTAGTTTCTCTTTTTGGTTTTTTAAATTCCACTTTAAAAGTGAATTTTAGAAATGACGTGTGCGTGTATATACATATTTTTACAATGAATTTTACACACGGTTCGGTTTTAAATTTATAAAAATGATTTATACTTCAAGATTAAAACACACACGAAAGGGCAAGTGTACCCGTCACATATGTAGTAAAGTATCAGTAAGAACCAAGTATTGATCCAAGGATGTGGGCGGAAGCGAAAGTACTAAACTTTTATCATTAAATTACCGGTAAAAAAGGATAGAGTGATAATTTGTTTTTTAAAAACTAAAGTTTAACTAAAATATATTTTTGGACATTTTTGAATATAAGTAAATATGTAGCCCTTCTTTACAAACAACCGAAACATGTTAACTAAGTCGGTTTGGCACTATAGCACTCGGTCAATTTTCAATTTTTAAAAGCCAATTAGTTTCCCTTTCGGGAATCCTAACATGACAATCCTTCGGAAGTTAAAACGATAAACACACTTTAACCACCTAAAATTGTTCTTTGATGCCCTTATTGATAAATGTTTATGAAAATACCTTAAAAATAAGTTAGTCACCTGCTAAGAGTTTTCTAACCGCACTTTTCAAGGAAAGTAACACCGATAAACACAATGTGACCACCAAGAAAAGCATAACCTAGATTAAATCACAACGAGCCCATTTTACAAATCTTGAACACAAATCCACCTAGGAAGCAATTTTGGCCTAAATTACTAACCAAGATTATACTTATGTCAAGAATTTATAACAATACCATCTAACCTGTTAAGGTCCTTCCATGAGGGAAAACACTCTTGATTAGCATTAATTACCCCTTGTTAAACCAATACCCATTTCTAGTTTCATGGTGTAAACATTTTAATCTAGTTATTTAATTACTAATAAGTGATTAATTAAGCTTCTGTTTGCAAATATCTTAACTAACCAAATACTAATCTTCCAAGACAATTAACTATAATCAGGAATCCAATATCAACAAACAAGGTTGCAAACTAATCATCAAGGATTAACATAAAAAGTGCTAAGTGTCATTACAACATAATTAACATACTAATGGTTGTTCATGAAGCAAGTAAACAATATGTTTTTGCCCTTTGGCTACAATAACTATAATAACATCATCTTAATGCTTGTATCTAAGATCAAAATACATGTTAAGAACAAGAAATCGAACAATAAACAAGTAAGGATTTGATGGATTGGATGCTAGATAGGCTTGTTGCAACTTTGAGGCTTCAAACCGTCCTCTCCAGACTGCTCTCGGACCCCAGATATCGCCCAGAAGTTAGGAAAATCGCCCAATGTTTCAATCAGTAGCTTCTGCCCTGTTTTATAGCGTTTTTTAATTTGGCACGGTCATGCAAGATCCTCACGGCCGTGCACTATTCCCGCAATCTAGTGACGTCGGCTTATCCATAACAATGATTCAAAAATGGCACGGTCGTGCCGGAGATGGCATGGTCGTGCGTGTCCGATGATCAGGCTACACTGCCAGCTGAACTGGCAGTGTTCTTGGGTAAAATGGCTTGGCACGGTCGTGCCAAGCGATGCACGGTCATGCATGTCCGGAAAAAAGAGTGGCATGGGTAGCTGCACTGATGGTGCAGTCTTCTGACTCGCATATGCACGGTCGTGCCATATTTGGCACGGCCGTGCCAAACGATCTGCAGCTAACAGAAATTTCGTAACTTTGCCGTTTCGCTCGGAAAATCCATTTTTTCTTCATCTTTCGTTCCAATACACTGTTTAGGGCCTGTAAACCAAAACACACCTGATTTAGTACCAAAACCGAGGTTTTATAGCCGAAAACGCATAAAACGAGGGTAAAACGGGGGACTAAAACGTGTGTATTTTCACATATATCAAACCTCCCCACACTTGAACTTTGCTTGTCCTCAAGCAAACTAAGATAAAAACAAAGTTTTTGACGAAATCAAATAATTTACAATTACGCAACTACTATACATGCGAAACGGTTAGCCGGTTTTTTTTTCAAAAGGTATCTTCAAACAATTTAAACCAAAAAGCACATGTAAATATATGTAAAGATAAACAAAAAGCCGCGATTCCACTTCCGATTGACTTAGCATGCTAATCTTCGCACATCTCACAATGTTCACACACAACATACATAGAATGTGTATGTGTAAACACTCGCTGCCTAGACAATGAAACGTGTAATAACATAAGCTTGTCAAAAGATCTCATCTCCACCATCTATTATGTGCAAAAGTGTAAATCAAGAGGTCTTCACGGTTGTAACGAAAGGCTAGGGTGAAGGGTGTGGAATGGCCATTTACAAGTGACTAAATGGTTAAAACTCGGTAGTTGCATTTCAACAAGCGTAAATAAAAAGTGAACTATACATATATAACGAAAATTAACAATCTACGTAACTTTGAGTTAATCGTCGATATTGTACTCTTTTGGTGCTCAAAATCGCTCAAATTCTGTTTCGTCTTCTCCCAATTTGAGGTATTTTATTTTCTGATTTTTCTGGATTTATTTATTTATTATTTGGCAAACTAATAAGTAACTATTTACAACAAATGCTAGTTAAATGGTGACTTTAACCGAGTTTTAACACTAAGGTTTAAAAAGAAAAAGGCTAATTTGGCTAAGTGGTTTCTTGGTTCGGTTAAAGAAAGAAAAACATGGGAAGGGCTCAACATGGTTAGTCCTAATAGATGATATGGGGTTTTGGGATAACACACAAACTAAAAAGGCTACAAAAAGGGGTTTTCTAGGTGCCTCTATCATTTCTACACATTCTTACATGTTTATGGTCTCGACAAGCATGCTTAGGACAAGTTCTACATTACACGAGACATCCGGCTCACTCCTAATCCGAAATGAACAATCATATAATGAATATAAGGCTCAAATTAATGCTCACATAACGGAGGGAATGGGTAAAAGTACGAAAATAAACATGTAAGTCTTTCTTTGTTTGTCGCGTTTTTTATTATCTTTTTCAAAGTTTATTCGGCTTGTTATTTTTATTGTATCTGACACTTTCTAAAAATACAGCCAACCGGTTTATTTTAAATAAAACAGTTTTTTTTTGCAAGGACAAACAAAGTTACAATGTCAAAACCCCTACCCACACTTGAACTTCGCATTGTCCCCAATGCGAGACCCAAAATAAAGAGAAGGGAAGATAACACTCCCCTATAAAGGATGAATATGGATGTCAAGCTCCCGATTTAGCCTTTATCACTGCTCCTTGTTATGTGTTTATAAACATGCATAAACGTCACTACACGACACAACATAAGGCAGTACAACTGATCGAGAAAATGAAAACATAACATAAATAATAAACTAAGAATCCATAAATTACAAGAACTAAAATGTCTGAAAATAAAACAATAATATCCGAGGGTGTTTAAGTACTAGCAAAATGACACCAAAAAACAAACACAACTAAAGAAAACAACAAAAAGCACCAAGTATGCCAACCTCCAACTACTCATCCCCATCATCATCGTCATGGCGAGTTCCAGATGAAACCGCCCCCCACCTGGTTGGTTCCCAAAGGGGAACTGCGGGGGATCACCGAAGTAGTTCGGATAGGCATCATGAAGACCACTAAAAATGTAGGAGAATCCCGCTTGCATCTCTTGGCGCATAAAATCCTGATTAACCTACATTTGCTGAAATTGTCGATAGAACTCAGGATAAGGTGGGATGTCCTGTGGCCAATCATGTGGCTGATACCCGTGGTGCTGATGGTGCTGCTGGTGCTGCGGTGGCGGCTGACCGTGCCCGTGACCCTCATCATGTACCGACATGTCATGCATGACGGCATCATCTCCCTCATCATCTGGTGGTGGCGGCAATGGATCCCAAAACTCGTTGTGTAACCCTTTAAGTCTCGGTCCATTTTCGTGTCCACTGCTATACCTACAGCCTTCAAAGAACGGATGTCCACCGCGTACCCCTCATCCACAAATGTAAGCCCGGCAACCACCTCAGGCATCATGATCCCTAGCGTGTAGGTGAGTTTGGTGACGTATTCACCCCCGTGAATCTCACTGCTCGGGGTTGTCCCGAGCTCTTGACAAAGAACTCTGTCAAACGGTCGCGAGGTTAACTTGAACCCCTTCTGCGAGCGTATATAGGTAAATGACATCCGGTGTTGGACAGTTTCCTCCACTGTCCATGCGACCCGCAGCGGTATGACTGATGATGTGGTGTATGGCCCGTAGGAAGGGGTCCCTAATCCATGATGCTTTTGTCCGAGGTTGGCACGTAGGGTGGGCCATCGGCTATCCTAGCCCAGAATGCAGCCCGCTGTTGATGACTTGGAAACATGTAGATATCATAGAAGAGCTCAGACTTTACTCGTCTTTGGTGTAAATTCCAAGTTTTCGACCAAGCCAGGCTACCGTCTAGTTGTGCCACTGTCCACCTAACCGAAAGTTAATTCTTTTACTTGTCTTGAATTCTAGGTTCCGACTCGCCTTAGGTTTCTCATAGCTGTAAGTTGCGAGAAACTCCAAGGTGAGCTCCCTATAAACCGGTCGGTTAATGTTGAGTAGCCGGGCGAAGGGGAGCGAGGGCATGTTGTGAAGCCTCTCTGACTGATTTAGCTCCTCCATTATGTCCCAACTCAGATGTTTAGGCATGCGAATTACCCTCTACGTTGCCACATTTTGTTCAAGGGGTGAGGTACGTTGGTTCTTCGGATCGTTTTGGTCAAAGTGAAGGAATGGGTGATTCATCTGCACAGCAAAATCGGGTTCAGAAACATGTATAACGAGAAATCAACAAACCAAGCAGCCTAAGTCACTGTTGCGAACATTCTTTGAAAACTGATTTGTGCGTTTGGCACGGTCGTGCAACTCGATGGCATGACAGTGCACATGGTGGTGCAGCCCAGTATCTCACAATGACTCGGAACCCTACGGGCGTGCCAAAGATGGCACGGTTCGTGCATCACAGAGCAACCAGCAACAGATCAAGAACAACTCGGTTGGCACTACCGTGCCATTGGCGGCACTACCGTGCCAAACTCAGCAACAGAACTGTCAGCCCCAATCACCAAATTAATCAAGATTCTTTCAAATCTAATAAGTTTTTGGTGCTTGGGGAGTAGAAATCCGACTATTGTTCAAGATTCATGTGATTTCTTCAAGGGTTAGGGTTTCGTTTATGTTTATGAAGAGAACCCAAAATTTCTTGAAGAAACCAGAAACCCTAAGTGAAAAATTGAAAAAGGAACATTAAATGTACGAATTAAACATACCTTGATGGAAGATTCAAGTAGATCTTGCAAAAAATGGAAGGATTTTTTAGGGGAAACCGGTTTTGGAATTGGAGTGCGGCTAGGGTTTGAGAGTTATGAGAAGTTAAGTGCAGAAACATCCCTTAAATACCCCACGCACACACTGTTCACGCCAATCGGCACGTCGTGCGCCAGGACGCACGGTCGTGCGTCACTGAGATCACAAGTTGATTAGACCAGTTTCTCGGAGAGCATGGTAGTGCAGATCTAGTGCCGATTTGGTTTGGTGCGGTGACCTGCTGACCAGTGATTTCTTCACAGAACCCATTTTCGGGAGCTGTTTCGGCCGGTTTCCGCCACTTTTGCAAGATAAAACATGTTAGGACATTAGAGTGACTAAGCATCTTCGCTCGGTATGATTAAAAATCGCTACGAAGAAACCGGAAACCACAAATCTACGCTAAAAACGACAAAATGCAAAAAACATAGAAATAAGACTAAACTACCCCTAGGCGCGAAATAACGCGCCGACTACATTTTTATCATCGAGTCGATAGTTGGACGCTCCTCCCTACACTTAGTTCGCATCGGGGCGTAGAGATCGATCATCTCTACCACCGAGTCAACCGGTCCGCTAATGTAGATTTTTAATCTATGACCGTTGACTTTGAAAATTACCCCGTTTGCATCCTCAATCCCTACGGTACCGTAAGGGAATACTTCTTTAACGGTGTATGGTCCCGTCCATCGAGATTTCAACTTCCCAGGTAACAAACGCAGCCGCGAGTTATACAACAAGACGAGATCTCCCACTTGGAAATCCTTATGATCTTTCAACCGTTTTCGTGAAATCTCTTAACTCGCTCCCTATACAATGATGGAACTCTCGTAGCATGCCTCCTCAACTCTTCAAGCTCATGAATTTGCAAAAAGCGAGCCTCACCGCCACTTTTTAAATCCAAATTTGCCGTCTTCAAAGCCCACAATGCCTTGTGCTCAAGTTCCACCGGAAGATGACATGCCTTCCCATAAACCAACCTAACGGAGTGGTCCCGGTAGGTGTCTTATATGCAGTCCGGAAGGCCCATAGTGCGTCATCTAATTTTTCGGATCAATCCTTGCGGTTTTGACTTACCGACCGCTCAAGGATCCTTTTCAAACCCCGGTTAGTAACGTCAACCTGCCCGCTAGTTTGCGGATGATACGGCATAGATAATCTATGATGAACGCCATAGCGGGACAAGGCTCACTCAAGCTGCGCATTACAAAAATGCGTCCCTCAATCACTAATAAGCGCCTTTGGGGCACCAAACCTGGCGAACAAGCTCTTCAGAAACCTCACGACCACCCTAGCCTCATTTGTGGGTAAGGCTTGTGCCTCGGCCCACTTTGATACATAGTCAACCACTACTAGGATGTACTTGTTTCCGCGTGAGGATGGAAATGGGCCCATGAAGTCGATGCCCCATATATCGAAAACTTCACAAACCTGAATCGGATTTTGAGGCATCTCATTACGTGCGGAAATGTTCGTCGCCCTCTGGCACGCATCGCAGTTTTTACCCAATTGCGCATCACGAAATATGGTTGGGCCAATAAAAACCAGAATTTAACACCTTTTTCGTGGTGTAGTTGGCTCCATGATGTCCTCCTGTGGGCCCCTCGTGACACTGACGCAGAATATCAACTGCCTCCTCTCCAGACACACACCTCCTGATCACCTGATCTGCGCCAACTCGATAAGAACGGGTCATCCCAAATGTATTGCTTCAGGTCTACGGAAAACTTCCTTTTTTGCTGGTGCGTCAATCCTTTAATAAGGATTCCACACACAAGGTAGTTCGCGAAGTCGGCAAACCAAGGCGACTCATCTCTCACTTCCACACTCATAAGGGACTCGAACGGGAAATTGTCATTTATAGGCTCCCCACGTGAATCCTCCGAATCTCCGTGCTCTAACCTAGAAAGATGATCGACTGCTACATTCAAAGATCCCTTCTTATCTTGAAGTTCAATGTCTAACTCCTGAAGCAACAAAATCCATCTGATAAGACGCGGTTTAGCGTCTTGCTTGCTGAACAGGTACCGGATGGCCGCGTGATCAGTATACAAAATCGTTTTGGACAACACTAAATACGAACTAAATTTATCAAACGCAAAAACTACTGCCAAAAGCTCCTTTTCCGTAGTGGTGTAATTCTCCTGCGCGTCATGAAGAGTTTTACTGGCGTAGTAGATCGGATGGAAGTGTTTGTCCTTCTGCTGTCCTAACACGGCCCCTATCGCATAATCACTTGCGTCGCACATAATCTCAAATGGCAAAGTCCAATCTGGTGCGACCAAGATAGGGGCCTCCACAAGCTTCGCTTAAGAAGGTCGAAGGCCTTCAAGCATTCGTAACAGAAATGAACGGAGCATCCTTCTCCAACAACCGGGTGATGGGTCTAGCAATTTTTGAAAAGTCTTTAATGAATCGCCGATAGAACCCCGGAAGACCAAGGAAACTCCGAATCACTCTAACCGAGGTGGGGGGTGGAAGTCGAGAAATAATGTCAACTTTTGCTGGATCGACTTCCATCCCAGATTGAGAAATCTTATGTCCTAAAACTATGCCCTCTCTCACCATGAAGTTACATTTTTCCCAGTTCAGGACAAGATTGGTTTCCTCGCACCTCTTCAACATTTTCTTCAAATTTTCCAAGCAATGATCAAAGGAATCCCCGAAAACTGAAAAGTCATCCATGGACACCTCCATGGAATCCTCGATCATGTCATGGAAAATAGCAAACATGCAGCGCTGGAAGGTAGTCGGTGCATTGTACAAACCGAAAGGCATACGCCGGTAGGCGAAGGTGCCAAATGGGCGTGTGAAGGTAGTCTTCTCCTGATCCCCAGGAGCGATAGGAATCTGAAAATACCCGGAGAACCCATCCAGAAAACAGTAGAAAGACTTCTCCGACAGAAGTCCCAACATCTGATCGATGGATGGAAGCGGGAAGTGCTCCTTGCGGGTGGCATCATTGAGTTTACGATAGTCGATGCAAACACGCCATCCTGTGACCGTCCGAGTAGGAATAAGCTCATTCCTATCATTCGTAACTACCGTCATACCACCCTTTTTGGGCACTACCTGTACGTGACTAACCCAAACCGAATCGGAAATAGGATAAATCAAACCCGCATCTAGCAACTTAATTACCTCCTTGTTCACAACCTCTTACATGTTCGGGTTTAGTCGTCTCTTTGGCTGCGCACACGGCTTGTAATCATCCTCCATAAGAATTTTATGAGTACAGAATGAAGGATTGATTCCCTTGATGTCCATGATCTTCCACGCTAAAGCTTTCTTATGAAGTCGCAGTACATCGAGAGGTTTGCTCTTTTCCTCGTCCGACAAATATGATGAGATAAACCGGCAAGCGGCGCTCCTCATCTAGAAACGCATACTCAAGATGTGGCGGAAGCTCCTTAAGCTCTAAGGACGGCGGATCTTCAACCGAAGGCTTCGACTTCTCCTCAACTCCACGATCAATTTCTTTAAATCGGTCCGGACTCTGGGAACCATCATCACCAATCTGATAGACTAGCTGCTCGAAATCATGGCCCTCCTACGTAATTCCATCTAGGTCTCTACACAACAAAGGTGTGTCCGAATCAATCTCCTCAATCGTGCCCTGGAAATGGGTGCTCACATACGTGTCGATAATGTCAACATAGTATAGCGCATCATCCTGACTCTGCGGGTGTTGCATTGACCACTTGATGTCGAAGGTCACATGCTCATCATTAACATAGAGTGTAATCTGGCCCGCGGTCACATCTACAATCGTCCGTGCAGTGTTCAAAAACGGACGACCGAGTATCAAAGGTACCTAGAATCCTCATCCACGTCCAAAATAACAAAATCCACAAGAAACACAAACTTGTCAATCTTAACAAGCATATTCTCAACAAATCCTCATGGATACTTAATGGAACGGTCCGCTAGTCGAATGCTCATCCTCGTAGGTGAAGGCTCACCTAGATCCAACTTGGCAAAAAACTTATAGGGCATAAGGTTAATGCTCGCTCCTAAATCCACCAAGGCGTGACTAACCGACATAGTGCCAATTAGGCACGGAAGAGTAAAGCTGCCTGGATCTCCCATCTTCGCAGGTAGATGGTTTTGAAGTATAGCAAATCAACTCTCATTCATCACAACACAGGACATGTCCTCAAGTTTCTCCTTGTTCGAGAGGATGTCCTTCAAGAATTTCACGTACTTAGGCATCTGAACCAAGACTTCAACAAATGGTATGTTTATATGCAACTGTTTGAACAACTCTAGAAACTTACCATATTGTTACTCATTTTTCTACTTCTTCAGCCTGCCTGGGTACGGAACTGGAGGAGTATAATCTTTGACTGGCTCCCGGAGATGTGCTGTACTTGCTGGGGCTCGCCTAGCGTGCACCTTGTAACATTTGTCGGAAAACGGGTTTTCGAAACCCGCTTCGTTTAATAGCCGAACAATCAGTTTTAAATTTTTGTTGTTCATTTACGGCCTATTTTAGTTTTAAACGATTCATAATTAATCAACAAATTAAAAGACATAAATTATAATTGTAAAAATATAAAAATGAAATAATTAAAAAGGAAAACCGGCTGCCGGGAGTCGAACCCGGGTCAGCCGGATATTCCTCAAAGTCTTAACTTTCAAGCCATCAACCGCTCCGCCACTTTGATTTTCTGATAATATAAGGAATCAATTAATTCAAATAATAAAGTGCGGAAGTCAAAATTCAGTCAATTTGCGCCCAAATAGCAGTCGTCGGAAATCCCGACGACTTCGCCGATAATTTACGTTTCCGCTCAAGTTAACCGAAGAATTAACTCTAACGACGGTTATAACCGACGTCTGAACCCGCGATATCAGTCGTAACCGTCGGAGAACGGCTGACTTCGAATTGAGACCGAATTCAGACCCCATACATCTCGATACTACCCTATAAATTCACCCACAATTCACCAGAAACCTTTTCGCTCTCAAATCGCACCTTTTCTCGACGAAAATTTACTCGCCAGAAAACATCTGCAAGTCGCCGGAAAACCGAGACTTCCACCTGCACGGTAATTACTTCGATTTTTCTGGCTCATTCCTTTATTAGACAAAATTCTAATATAAAACCCTCACCCAGAATCCTTTCCAGTCGACGTTGCCGGATTATCCGATTCGCCGGAGAAATTCTGAACTTTCAAGGAAACTGCTGTTAATCGGTATGATTCTTCTAATTTACTGATAGTCATTACCCAGTAGTTCCACTTCACATCTAATCCCTCCAAATTGTTGGTAGATCCTATTAGCCGCAGCTCACCAAGACGGAGCCGACGACCTTGCCGGACGTCTGAAGAAAAACGAACAGTTGGTACAATCAACCCTCCAATCTCTTTCCATTCATTTTCTTTTCGATGGCTCATAACCTTCATTGAGCTAACTTAACAAATAACAGTCTATGGGTCGATGTCAGTGTTTTGAACGAAGAAGATGAAGTGTTGTATAATATAAGAGAAATTAAAATCGGTTTAATGAACGGGTTAGACACACAGTCCAGCGGTGGACTGTGTGCAACAAACACACATGCAACGCGAGTTCGAATCCTGTCCCAGCCTTACTCACTTGAAATAAAAATCTGCCTTTTTAAACTGAACCGGGTGGACTCACGGTCTATGTTAAGTATAATAAAAACTGAGTTAATAACTAAGTGAGACACACAGTCCAGCGGTGGACTGTGTGTACGTTAACCCACAGGTCCCGGTTTCGAGACCTGTGGTCAGCACCGTTCCGATACGTTTAAAATCTTTTTAAAAATAACTAATTTTCGGATTAAATTAAATAGCATATAAGTATAATTAAAAACAGAATTATTTCGGGTTAGACACGTAGCTCAGTTGGTAGAGCTGCGTGCACGCGTACGGGAGGTCTCGGGTTCGAGCCTCACCCAGAGCACACAATAACACATACGAACCGGTCAACGGTCTCGGTCAACGGTCAAAGTCAACATTTTTTTATTTATTTTTATTTATTTATTTAATTTAAAAATCAATTAAAAATACTTACAAATAACGTTTTCAAAGTTAGAAAGTAGCCTTAAACTCACAAAATTATACCCAAAAATCTTATTAAAATTGTTAATAAAATCCACATACTTACCGTACCTTTTCGTTATTTATTTGGTTAGTTATCTCTCGTCGATCAATCCCCTAAACTCGTGCGCATTCAACATCTTCAAACAAACGCACCCAATGTGAGTGAATCTCTACCAATTCCCCGTTTTAATCACATTTTGGGGTGTATCATGTGTCGTTATTTATTTAATATAATTTAACATTTGTGCATCCATCATGTTCATGATCAAATGTGTATTCAATGTGTATCCATTGTTTGTGTGGTTGAAGTTTAGATTAATTTTATCATTTCAGTACATACATTTCATAGGCCGCCGCTCCCCATTACCTATGAGCGTGAGCTGTTCCCCATTACCTATGAGCGTGAGCTGTTCCCCATTACCTATGTTTATTGTTACATTCAATGTTATGCAAGCATATTCATAAGTATATACTATCATATATTGCTTATCATGAACCATACTCTTATAACATATCATATCCATGAAAGCACACACCACATCATTTTCATGATTGCTTTACAATGATTTATGTATTTTCAAATCTCATCAAAGTGAGTTCTCATGACGGGCATGTAGTAACTGGAAGGGTACCTGTACCGGTAGTCGGAACGTCCTGTCTAGGCTTGGCATTCGTATAAATCAAAAATAAAGGACCAGTTTGCCTACCTGGGGACTAACGATGAGAGTACGAAGTACCTATTAGGCCAAAGCATGCTATACCAAACGTCGTGTGAACTAACCCCACTTTGAGTTGTCATTGTGTCTACACCTGGACACATTCCGACCATACATCTTGTAAACATATTTTGTGGTTTTCATTCGGGTCATGCGGATGTTAAATCGCCAATACTAATGTGAATCCTACCAAGCCAATAGTCATGGGGGCCCACATGACTATACAGGTGAAGGTATGGGGGACATTTGAGGCCCAACATGAGCTAACCCAAGACATCCTATGGATGTGGTTGCATTATTGATATTTATGTTAATTTCATTTTTTTTGACACATGACCCCTAAACATTCCATAAACTCACCATCTTCCTATGTATATTCCTGTAGATGTCGGGTAGGCAGCTACGTGGTGGACGGAAGTCAGGAAGGTCAAACGAACGCTTGGCCACTCAAATAGCAAAACAAATGGCCACAGTACTTCCTGATATTATAGTTCAAGTTCAGCAAGCTCTCACTGCAAATCCTGTCAACCCACCAAACCAAGAGGATCAAAACATCGACAACCCCTCCTCCAAGAAGTGCTCCTACAAGCACTTCATGTCTTGCGATCCCCCGAAGTTCGAAAGGACCGAAGGTGTCACCGCTCTCCTCCACTGGTTTGAGGAGATGGAAAACACTTTCCTAAATTGCGATTGTCCCGAGGATCGCAAGGTACGTTACGCAACCGGGAGATTATTTGGGGTAGCCCTGACCTGGTGGAACACCGAGAAGGGTAAGAGAGGAGTAGAAGACGCGATGGCCTTAACTTGGGAAGAGTTAAGGGAAGTAATGACAAAACGCTTCTGCCCAAGAAGCGAACTCAAGAAGTTAGAAGACGAATTCCACTCGCTGAAGCAAAAGGAAGGGGATCACACTTCCTACAACAAAAGATTTCTTGAGCTGAACCAGATGGTTCCTAACTTGTTCACCCCCGTGTACCGTTTGGTGGAACACTATATTCGAGGCCTTCCCTCGAAGATTCAGGACTCAATCCTCAGCGCTTCGCCTGCAACTCTCGAAACCGCCATGGAATTAGCCACCGAACTTACCGAGAACCGCATCAGAAACGGTAAGTTCAAAGAGGAGAAAAAGAAAGCCCCCGTTGAGGGCCAAACTTCCAACCACCCCACCTCATCCTCAAAATTTTCAAACAAGAGAAAGCGAAATACCAGAAATTTTGCCGTCACTCAAACAAATTTCCCCATCCCTGTTGCCCCCATCACACAAGTTACTCCTTCACCCGCACCATACAAAAGGCAATACTCTGGCCCTTACCCAAAGTGCACCCGTTGCCATTACCATCACTCCCCCGAATACCCCTGTCAATACTGCACCGGCTGTGGCCGTGCAGGTCACACCATCCAAGCCTGCCGCTCACTGCAACGAATGAACCGCAACCAACCCACAACTCAAACCCACCATCAAATGATGGGTCAAACCCAACAACCCCTACAACCACCACCTACACAACATACAACCCAAACCTACTATCAACCCAACTACCCCATGATGCAACCCATGCGGGCTTGCTATAATTGTGGTGACTCAAACCATTTTAGAAACACGTGTCCACGCTTGGTGAACATCATACATGCTCAAGCTCAAGCGAATCCGGTGAACCAAGCTAACCAAGCTCCTCCACCTGCTAGAGGAAGAGCATTTAACATCAACGCCAACCAAGCTAGGGCCGACAACAACGTGGTTAACGGTACGTTTCTCGTCAATGGTAGTTATGCATCCGTGTTATTTGATACTGGCGCGGATAGGAGTTTTGTGTCCTTAGAATTTGAACCCATCCTCAATCAAACTCGTGACAAACTTATGGAATCCATAACGGTAGAAGTTGCTGACGGAAAACCAGTCTCATTAAACTCCATTATCCGAAACTGTACCTTAACTCTAAACGATCACGATTTTCCTGTTGACCTCATTCCTATGAAGTTGGGAAGTTTTGACATTATAATCGGCATGGATTGGCTCAGCCAACAGCAGGCTGAAGTAGTATGCCGTGAGAAGTTCATTCGCATTCCTCTTGCAGACGGTCAAACTCTACGAATCTTTGGAGAAACCCCTTCGAAAGGACTCAAGCTGATGTCCTGTCTTCAAGCCCGAAGATACCTCCACAAGAATTATGTAGCATTTCTAATCCACGTTGTCAAGAAGGGAGACAAAGAGAAGAAACTCGAAGATATACCCGTAGTGAAAGAATTCCCGCAAGTTTTTCCCGACGACATCGCCAGACTTCCTCCCAAGAGAGAAGTTGAATTCCGCATCGACCTTATACCTGGCGCTACACCCGTCGCGAAATCTCCTTATAGGTTAGCCCCAACCGAGATGCAAGAGCTGGCCAGTCAATTGCAAGAACTGACCGACAAGGGATTCATACGTCCTAGCTCATCGCCTTGGGGTGCACCTGTTCTGTTTGTAAAGAAGAAAGATGGGACCTTTCGCATGTGTATCGATTACAGGGAACTCAACAAATTAACGGTCAAAAATCGCTATCCTTTACCTCGCATCGATGATCTTCTAGACCAACTCCAGGGTGCCACTTGTTTTTCAAAGATCAACCTTCGTTCTGGCTATCACCAACTCAGAGTGCATGAAGAAGACGTCCCAAAGACCGCCTTCCGAACTCGATATGGTCACTATGAATTCATGGTTATGCCATTTGGTCTAACCAACGCTCCAGCCGTCTTCATGGACCTAATGAACAGAGTTTGCAAACCCTATCTTGATCGCTTTGTTATAGTCTTCATCGACGATATCCTCATTTACTCAAAGTCTAAGACTGATCATGAACGACACCTTCGACTCATCCTCACACTCTTGAAGACCAAAAAACTTTACGCTAAATTCTCCAAATGCGAATTTTGGTTAAAAGAAGTACAGTTCCTTGGTCATGTCGTCAATGACAAGGGAATTCATGTCGACCCCGCAAAGATCAAAGCAGTACAAGAATGGCAAGCGCCACGTACCCCAACCGAAGTACGATCTTTTCTTGGTTTGGCTGGTTACTATCGTCGTTTCATATCGAATTTCTCTCGTATCGCTGTACCACTCACGGCTTTGACACATAAAGGAAAGCCCTTCGCATGGGGACCTAAACAAGAAGAAGCCTTCCAAACCCTTAAGAAAAAGCTTTGTGACGCTCCTATCCTCACACTCCCCGAAGGTTGCGATGACTTTGTAGTGTATTGTGACGCATCAGGACAGGGATTAGGCTGTGTTTTAATGCAAAGGGGAAAAGTGATAGCCTATGCTTCTAGGCAGCTCAAAACTCATGAGAAGAACTACACTACTCACGATTTAGAACTCGGAGCCGTTGTGTTCGCTCTTAAGATATGGAGACATTACCTCTATGGTACCAAGTGTGAGATTTACACTGACCACAAGAGCCTCCAACATATCTTTAACCAAAAGGAGTTGAATATGAGGCAACGAAGATGGGTCGAACTTCTAAATGACTACAACTGTGAAATTCGGTATCATCCTGGCAAAGCAAATGTGGTGGCCGATGCACTCAGTCGAAAGGGTTATGCGAACTCCATTCGCCTTCTATGTTCGCAAATCATGACCAACATCAAAGACCAAATCCGAGAAGCTCAACATGTTTCCATAACAGAATACGACATACGCAATGAGTTATCTTGTGGAGCAGAACTTAAACTCGAAACGAAATCTGACGGCTATCTGTATTATCTAGATCGTATATGGATTCCTGATCACAACAACCTTCGCGATACTCTTATGAAAGAGGCTCACAAGACACGATACTCTGTACATCCAGGAGCCGACAAGATGTATCAGGACCTTCGATACACCTACTGGTGGCCTGGCATGAAGAAGGATATTGCTGTTTTTGTTTCCAAGTGCCTTACCTGTTCAAAAGTGAAAGCTGAACACCAAAGACCCTCAGGACTTCTGGTCCAACCTGAAATATCCGTATGGAAGTGGGAAAATATAACCATGGACTTCATTACCGGGTTACCTCGCACTCCTGGTGGGTACGACACAATATGGGTAATCATTGATCGTCTTACAACATCAGCTCACTTCCTTCCGATTCGCGAAGACTTCAAAAATGAGAAGCTAGCTCGCATCTACATCAGTGAAATCGTAAGCCGTCATGGTGTACCGTTAAGCATTATATCAGATCGTGATGGTCGCTTCACTTCACAAACATGGCAAGCTGTACAAGCCGCTTTGGGTACACGATTAGATCTCAGCACCGCTTATCATCCCCAAACTGATGGTCAATCTGAACGCACCATTCAAACTCTTGAAGACATGCTTCGGGCATGTGTCATAGACTTCAAAGGGAATTGGGACGCTCACCTACCATTAGTTGAATTTTCGTACAACAACAGCTTTCATTCAAGTATCGGCATGGCGCCTTTCGAAGCATTATATGGTCGTAAGTGCCGATCACCAATATGTTGGCACGAAATTGGAGAAGCTCAAATCACCGGTCCAGAATTAATACAAGAAACAACTGACAAGATTCATCAAATCCGAAACAACCTTTTAGCGGCACAAAGTCGTCAAAAGAGCTATGCTGACAAGCGACGAAAGCCCTTGGAGTTTAACGTTGGCGATCAAGTACTTTTAAAAGTATCGCCGTGGAAGGGAGTAGTTCGTTTTGGCCAAAAAGGCAAGCTAGCACCACGCTACGTAGGTCCTTTCAAAATACTCGAAAGGGTAGGACCTGTAGCCTACAAGCTTGACTTACCGGAGGAACTCAACAGAATTCATCCCACATTCCACGTATCGAACTTGAAGAAGTGCCTCGCCGATGAAAATCTCCATATTCCTCTAGAAGACATTCAAGTTGATGAATCTATGCATTTTATTGAAAGACCAGTAGAAATTATGGACTTCGGGGAAAAACGTTTAAGAAGAAGCCGCATCTCAATTGTCAGGGTACGCTGGGAGTCGAAACGAGGACCTGAGTTTACTTGGGAACGTGAAGACTCAATGCGCGAGAAATACCCACACCTTTTTCCTGTAACTTCTAAGGACGAAATTTCTAAAAGTAGGGGATACTGTAACATTTGTCGAAAAACGGGTTTTCGAAACCCGCTTCGTTTAATAGCCGAACAATCAGTTTTAAATTTTTGTTGTTCATTTACGGCCTATTTTAGTTTTAAACGATTCATAATTAATCAACAAATTAAAAGACATAAATTATAATTGTAAAAATATAAAAATGAAATAATTAAAAAGGAAAACCGGCTGCCGGGAGTCGAACCCGGGTCAGCCGGATATTCCTCAAAGTCTTAACTTTCAAGCCATCAACCGCTCCGCCACTTTGATTTTCTGATAATATAAGGAATCAATTAATTCAAATAATAAAGTGCGGAAGTCAAAATTCAGTCAATTTACGCCCAAATAGCAGTCGTCGGAAATCCCGACGACTTCGCCGATAATTTACGTTTCCGCTCAAGTTAACCGAAGAATTAACTCTAACGACGGTTATAACCGACGTCTGAACCCGCGATATCAGTCGTAACCGCCAGAGAACGGCTGACTTCGAATTGAGACCGAATTCAGACCCCATACATCTCGATACTACCCTATAAATTCACCCACAATTCACCAGAAACCTTTTCGCTCTCAAATCGCACCTTTTCTCGACGAAAATTTACTCGCCGGAAAACATCTGCAAGTCGCCGGAAAACCGAGACTTCCACCTGCACGGTAATTACTTCGATTTTTCTGGCTCATTCCTTTATTAGACAAAATTCTAATATAAAACCCTCACCCAGAATCCTTTCCAGTCGACGTTGCCGGATTATCCGATTCGCCGGAGAAATTCTGAACTTTCAAGGAAACTGCTGTTAATCGGTATGATTCTTCTAATTTACTGATAGTCATTACCCAGTAGTTCCACTTCACATCTAATCCCTCCAAATTGTTGGTAGATCCTATTAGCCGCAGCTCACCAAGACGGAGCCGACGACCTTGCCGGACGTCTGAAGAAAAACGAACAGTTGGTACAATCAACCCTCCAATCTCTTTCCATTCATTTTCTTTTCGATGGCTCATAACCTTCATTGAGCTAACTTAACAAATAACAGTCTATGGGTCGATGTCAGTGTTTTGAACGAAGAAGATGAAGTGTTGTATAATATATGAGAAATTAAAATCGGTTTAATGAACAGGTTAGACACACAGTCCAGCGGTGGACTGTGTGCAACAAACACACATGCAACGCAAGTTCGAATCCTGTCCCAGCCTTACTCACTTGAAATAAAAACCTGCCTTTTTAAACTGAACCGGGTGGACTCACGGTCTATGTTAAGTATAATAAAAACCGAGTTAATAACCAAGTGAGACACACAGTCTAGCGGTGGACTGTGTGTACGCTAACCCACAGGTCCCTGGTTCGAGACCTGTGGTCAGCACCGTTCCGATACGTTTAAAATCTTTTTAAAAATAAATAATTTTCGGATTAAATTAAATAGTATATAAGTATAATTAAAAACAGAATTATTTCGGGTTAGACACGTAGCTCAGTTGGTAGAGCTGCGTGCACGCGTACGAGAGGTCTCGGGTTCGAGCCTCACCCAGAGCACACAATAACACATACGAACCGGTCAACGGTCAACGGTCAGCGGTCTCGGTCAACGATCAAAGTCAACATTTTTTTATTTATTTTTATTTATTTATTTAATTTAAAAATCAATTAAAAATACTTACAAATAACGTTTTCAAAGTTAGAAAGTAGCCTTAAACTCACAAAATTATACCCAAAAATCTTATTAAAATAGTTAATAAAATCCACATACTTACCGTACCTTTTCGTTATTTATTTGGTTAGTTATCTCTCGTCGATCAATCCCCTAAACTCGTGTGCATTCAACATCTTCAAACAAACGCACCCAATGTGAGTGAATCTCTACCAATTCTCCGTTTTAATCACATTTTGGGGTGTATCATGTGTCGTTATTTATTTAATATAATTTAACATTTGTGCATCCATCATGTTCATGATCAAATGTGTATTCAATGTGTATCCATTGTTTGTGTGGTTGAAGTTTAGATTAATTTTATCATTTCAGTACATACATTTCATAGGCCGCCGCTCCCCATTACCTATGAGCGTGAGCTGTTCCCCATTACCTATGAGCGTGAACCAGGCGTTGCCAACATAAGATCGGCTCCGTTTGATTGAGCCTTGATCTCACATACATTTGCATAGGCCGTCCGTTCCCCATTACCTATGAGCGTGAACGGGACGTTGCCAACCTATACATTGTCATTCTTATGTTATGCTTAAGCAAGGTGGTTTGTGATTGTTATGCCTACATACATTTGCTCATACATGATTGTCGCACAATTTTCCCAAAATTAAATTAAATAATAAATCAATAACAAATGTTTTAAACAAGGTTCACTCGCCAACTTTTGTTGACCCAAAATTTCCCATTTTTACACATGATATAGGTGATCAAGTTGAAGCAAGAAACATATAGGGCGGCCTAGAAGAATAAACCAGTTTAGATTATGGAGTTGTTTAGTTAATTTTTCCTTTCCTTGTATTGTATGAATTTGACTTGGAACTTTGAAATGTAATTTGGATTTAATAAATATGAAACATATTAGTAAACATCATGAGCTTTGGTGATAACCCAATTATGCCCCGACTCTTATTCCGCTGCGGGTCGGGGTGTGACACACCTCTTCCGGAGCATCAGTCTGGACCGTCTCAGTGATTGGTGGTGAGTCCGATATGTCAGGTCCCGAGGTCTTCCCACTCCTCGTCATCACGGCATTCACATGCCCTCTTGGGTTCGGCTCGGTATTACCTGAGAGACCACCCGGGGGTCTCTCCGACATCATCTTCGCCAACTGCCCTACCTGATTCTCGATGTTCCGAATTGAGGCCTTCTGACTCCGCATCTCTCCCTCGTGAACCAAGAAACATTCTTCAGTCTGTTGGTAACGTTTCTCGGCTAGCTGATTCGCACTAGTAGAGCTACTCAGAAGCTGGGCCATCATCTCCTCCAGCTTTGATTATCCGAAGGACCTTGTTGCTGAGAACTACTCCCGGCGCCCTGATTTTGGAATGAATAAGGTCGAGGCTGGTAGGATTGATTGTATGGCTGAGATGACTGGCCTTGAGCCTGCTGCGGTGCTGGAGCTCGCTGACTGAATCCGAGCGGGTTTTGATTACCCGTGTTTGCTTTCCACCCAAAGTTCGGGTGATTCCTCCATCCCGGATTATACATGTTGCTGTAAGGGTTATTTTGCGGCCTCGCTTGGTTGCTAACAAAGTCTACCTCTTCTTGACCCGCAAACATAACACCCTGGTCACACGTACCTAGCTTGTGCGATACTCCACACTGATCACATCCTGCACTAGTCTGTGCCACCGTCTAGAATTGTGATTTATCAAACTTCGATGCTAGCGCCGCGATCTTTGAAGAAATTGTTGTGTAATCGTCAACAGCATGAACTCCTGGGCGTGAAGATGTCCGACTCCTCTCTCCACCATGTCGTGAACTTGACTTCAACGCAGCTCTCTCGATAATCGCGGAAGCTTCATTAGGCTTCTTCGTCCCCATATCGCCATCTGCATAAACATCCAAACGCTCCTACGAGTCGTAGTTGAGTCCCTGGTCGAAAGTCAGAACTAATTGCCTCTTGGTGAGACCGTGGTGCGGAACATCAACTAGCAGATCTTTGAACCTCTCCCAGGCTGCGTGTAAAGACTCCCCGCCATCTTGCCGAAATGTCATGATACGATTCCTAAGCTTCGTCGTTTTCACAGACGGGAAATACTTTTGCATGAACAATTCCGCTATCTCGTCCCAAGTTCTGATGGACCCCGTGGGAAGTGACATAAGCCACGATCTAGCTTTTTCGCGCAATGAAAATGTAAAAAGTCGAAAACGAACCGCATCATCCGAAACATCCCGTATTTTGAAGGTTGAACATACCTGAAGAAAAGCCGCAATATGTCGACCGGGATCCTCATGCTCTCGTCCGTCAAACTGCACCGATTCTGCACGATATTAATTATTCTTGATTTAATTTCAAAATTAGGCGCTGCTATCGTCGGTCGGGCGATGCTCGACTTCAAACCACCACCTCCTGGCTGGTTCGTCTCATTCAGCGGTCTGTCGTCGTCCGCCATGGCTGTGCCTCCCTCGTCCTCTTAGCTCTCGGTCTCAGAGGGTACCACCAGTTCGTCCCTAGCTGCCTCGATTTTTTTGCGCAACCACGCGAGATCTCTCTCGAAGTCGCCTCGTCAGATCACGTTCGGGTTCGTCAGATGGTTCAACAGCGGCGGGCGCGGGGGTTGAGGACATCAACCTGCAATAGAATGATAAGCACGCCCCGAACATAATATAATAATATAAATAATAATAATTTTTTTTGCTGCTGATATAAAACGAGTTTTCTGTTTTAAGCTGAAATTTTTTTTTTATAAATATAAAAAATAAGCCCAAAAATTCTATAAAAATACAATTTGGTAAAAATACTTTGACCAGGAGGCATTAATATTATGTTTCGGCCCCGAAAGTTTAAGAAATAAATAAATAATTAGTCCGAGTTCGAATGAATAAATTAACTAAAAATGCTATAAGTATTATAAACATATTTATTGATCAACAAATTAACTAACTAACTATATTTAAAAACAAAAATATGAACTAATGAATATTTACACCTATTCACAAGCATGTACACCGGTAAAATATTGACTCGGGTCGTTCCTAAAGCTCGCCATATCCCCGGCAACGGCACCAAAAACTTGACGTGTGCGTGTATATACATATTTTTACAATGAATTTTACACATGGTTCGGTTTTAAATTTATAAAAATGATTTATATTTCAAGATTTAAACACACACGAAAGGGCAAGTGTACCCCGTCACATATGTAGTAAAGTATCGGTAAGAACCAAGTATCGATCCAAGGATGCGGGCGGAAGTGAAAGTACTAAACGTTTATCATTAAATTACTGGTAAAAAAGGATAGAGTGATAATTTGTTTTTTAAAAACTAAAGTTTAACTAAAATATATTTTTGGACATTTTTGAATATAAGTAAGTATGTAGCCTTGCTTTATGAACAACCGAAACATGTTAACTAAGTCGGTTTGGCACTATAACACTCGGTCAATTTTCAATTTTTAAAAGCCAATTAGTTTCCCTTTCGGGAATCCTAACATGACAACCCTTCGGAAAGTTAAAATGATAAACACACTTTAACCACCTAAAATTGTTCTTTGACGCCCTTATTGATAAATGTTTATGAAAATACCTTAAAATTAAGTTAGTCACCCGTTAAGAGTTTTCTAACCGCACTTTATCAAGAAAAGTAACACCGATAAACACAATGTGACCACCAAGAAAAGCATAACCTAGATTAAATCACAACCGAGCTCATTTTACAAATCTTGAACACAAATCCACCTAGGAAGCAATTTTTACCTAAATTACTAACCAAGATTATACTTATGTCAAGAATTCATAACAACACCTTCTAACCCGTTAAGGTCCTTCCGTGAGGGAAAACACTCTTGATTAATATTAATTACCCATTGTTAAACCAATACCCACTTCTAGTTTCATGGTGTAAACATTTTAATATAGTTATTTAATTACTAATAAGTGATTAATTAAGCTTCTTTTTGCAAGTATCTTAACTAACCAAATCCTAATCTTCCAAGACAATTAACTATAATCAAGAATCCAATATCAACAAACAAGGTTGCAAACTATTCATCAAGGATTAACATAAAAAGTGCTAAGTGTCGTTACAACATAATTAACATACTAATGGTTGTTCATGAAGCAAGTAAACAATGTGTTATTGCCCTTAGGCTACAATAACCATAATAACATCATCTCAATGCTTGCATCTAAGATCAAAATACATGTTAAGAACACGAAATCAAACCATAAACAAGCAAGGATTTGATGGATCGGCTGCTAGATAGGCTTCTTGCAACTCTAAGGCTTCAAATCGTCCTCTCCAGACTCCTCCCGGACCCCAGAAATCGCCCAGAAGTTAGGAAAATCGCCCAATGTTTCGATCAGTAGCTTCTGCCCTGTTTTATAGCGCTTTTTGATTTGGTACGGTCGCGCAAGATCCGCACGGCCGTACACTATTCCCGCAATCTGGTGACGTCAGCTTATCCATAACAGTGATTCAGAAACGGCAAGGTCGTGCCAGAGATGGCACGGTCGTGCGTGTCCGATGATCAGGATACACTGCCAGCTGAACTGGCAGTGTTCTCGGGTAAAATGGCTTGGCACGGTCTTGCCAAGCAATGCGCGGTCGTGCATGTCCGGAAAAAAGAGTGGCACGAGTAGCTGCACTGTGGGTGCAGTCTTCTGACTCGCATATGCACGGTCGTGCCATATTTGGCACGGCTATGCCAAACAATATGCAGCTAACAGAAACTTCGTAACTTCGCCGTTTCGCTCGGAAAATTCATTTTTTTCTTCATCTTTCGTTCCAATATGCTGTTTAGGGTCTGTAAACCAAAATACACCTGATTGAGTACCAAAACCAAGGTTTTATAGCTGAAAACGCGTAAAACAAGGGTAAAACGGGGGACTAAAACGGTGTTATTTTCACATATATCAGGAAAACATAAAATCAAGCTATTTTTGGTTTTATTGTTAAATTATTCTTATTTAAAAAGAAAAGGTTATATTCTAAATTATCTTTTTCTTTTGGATTGTTATAATAAAGCGATTTTCGAAGAGTTTATTGATTATTGACGCTTTATAATTTTAGTGTTAACCTTTTTTGTTCTTTCTAAGCATTACGACATTTATATCTATATCTATCTATTCTGAACAAATAAATTAACATCATAACACAACGTATAAGTTGGAGTTTTAAGGCTTCAAAGAGTCACCCATCCAGTTGAAATCTTTCTCTAACATCAATAAGGCGAGGAGATGTGAAGAGCCCACTGTGAAAGCCACGATTGCGTAGTATAGCTTCTGAGAAAACACATGTTGATCCCTGTGACCAATCAAGTTATGACATAATTTTAAATAACATAAATCACACACACACACAAAGTTGTTTATATCTCAATTGCTTCATGTAAATACAATACAGTAAACCTTACACATTAATCTCACAGATTCTGTACCAGTCTTTTACATAATTCCAAAATTCGACAAACACTAACATTGTACACAAACACATAAAGTTGCATAAATTCAAACTCATGATGCAAATTCACATACCTGGTCAGAAGAAGCAATGCGTCTTTTGAAATTAGGGCGGTGCGGTAGCAAATTAGGGCCTCCCAATTTCAATGGACGGTTGCAATCTACTCACAATTATATAGCACTCGTTTCAATGGTTATGTGATTTATACATCGATTCATTGATATGCAATTAATGGTCGATATTGAAGATTTAAATGTGAGGGATAGATTGAAGAACGGTGCGAACAAGGTTTTCTCAACTGCCGCTCGATTGTCACCTGTCCGTTTTCCAGCGAATTGCTTGAGATTAAACACGACCATTGAAGTGTTGATGTCATTGATGGAGGGGTATGAATGGAATCGATTTTCAGCTGCATCTATGAGAGTAGGGGTGTTCATGATCCGATCCGATCCGAGCAAGGGTCTGCTCGTGTTCGGATTGAATTACAACCGATCCGATCCGATCCATCGAATCAAATTTGCACAAACCGAGCATAAAAGGTGATGCTCGTGCTCGGATTGCATTTGAATTGAGCGGATCGTTTTCGCTCGGTTTTTCTCAGCATCAAAATTAAAACATGTGTAGCAACACAAAAAAACTGAAAGCAAGACTATTACAAAGCTGCATTCAACAAAAACAAATCCTATCGTGAGAAAAGATTGGATCTCAACAATCGAACATGAGCAGCAGCGAGGTATGTAGCAGGAGGTTTTTCTCAGCACCGAAATTAAAACATGTGTAGCAACCCCTAAAAAAACTGAAATCAAGACAATTACAAAGCTGCATTCAACAAAAACAAATCCTACCGTGAGAAAAATTGGATCCTCAACAATCGAACATGAGTAGCAGGGAGGTATGTGGCAGGAGGTAGGAGATTGTACCTCTGCTGATTTAATGTAGCCGGCGAGGTAGGAGCTTGTACCGTATCCATATGAGTTGAACTTGAGCAGTAGCAAGGTATGTGGCAGGAGGTATGTAGCAGGATATTAGGTGCTGATTTGAATTTTTAGGAATTATTGTTAGGTTTTGGTATTGAGTTAGGCTAGTATGTTTCTTGGGCTTTTAATTTTTTAACAAAAACAAATTCTATCGTGAGAAAAGATTGGATCCTCAACAATCGAACATGAGCAACAACGACGTATGTAGCAGGAGGTTTTTCTTAGCACCGAAATTAAAGCATGTGTAGCAACACAAAAAAACTGAAACCAAGACTATTATAAAGCTGCATTCAACAAAAACAAATCATACCATGAGAAAAGATTGGATCCTCAACAATTGAACATGAGCAGCAGGGAGGTATGTGGCAAGAGGTAGGAGATTGTACCTCTGCTGATTAAAGTAGCCGACAAGGTAAGAGCTTGTACCGTATCCGTATGAGTTGAACTTGAGTTAGGTTTTGGTATTGAGTTGGGCTAATATGTTTCTTGGGATTTTAATTTTTCGTGGGCTACTTATCTATATAACTATATATGCATGTATATATATTAATTATTTAATAAAAATAATTCGAGCGAAACCGGGCGATCGACGAGCGAGCGGACTTTTCACATGCTTGGCTCGTTTTAAAATCGAACCGAGCCGAGCGGCTCATTTACAAACTGAACGGGAATCGAACAAGCATTTTTCAAACATTTTTTGAGCGATCCTCGATCACTGAGCAGTTTGGACAGGATTATATGAGAGTGGGTTTTGGCATCTTAAGAATGATGGAAATTACCAGCAATAAAGTATATGGAATTTAATCTAACAAAAGTTTATTTTATAAAAGTTTATATTTCTAGACCATCCTTACGAAACAAAGCAACATCGTTCAACGCTATTGGCTTTAGGAGTTTGGTTACTTACTAAACAAAAGACCCTATATATTACAACAAAATTCATAGACCATTGCATCAAAACAATGCATAAATTTAATCAATTTACAATGCATAAATTTATTTACAAGAACAATTAATTTAGACTCTTCACATGTTATCTTAGTTATAGGTTACAAAAGTATCGAAATCCCTAAAATGCCCATAAAGTGTCTTAAATTTTTAGACAATGCACAAGCTTACCCCCTCTAAAATAGCTTGGATCTCTTATACATGTTGCTTCAAAATATGTACACAATGTAAAATTACCATAAGGGTAAAAAATCTAGTTCGCTTAATAAGGTAGTATAGATATAGATAATAAATGAAATCAATGTATAGGTATGTGCTTTTTTATTTTCCCTCATCTTTTCCTGTTTATCTTATATTAATTAAATATATAATATAATAAAGTAATATTATATTTTATCCTATTTGGAATTTCGAATATAACCCTTCTATTTTTCTAATAAAATATTGTCCTCAATCTAAATTGTTAATTTAAGATATTTTTATATAAAACAAATTGTATATCACGAAAACCAAACTGTGTATTAATATACTAGGTTATACTCCTGTGTATGCACGGCTTGAACAATAAAAAATAGCTTAAATAAGACAAGTAGACGTACATAATAGTCATTCCACAAGCTTGTAATATTTTATTCATAGTAATTAATACCCAACCCAGTTGTAAAGTGCTCGTCGCACTCATCAGTTCTTTAGGAAACTTTTTAATTATTTTTACACCGCCAATGAAGTAACAAAGTAACTAAATAATTATCATTAAAACATAGGAGAATCTACAACATATTAATATTTGAATCAACAATAAAGTTTTAAGTATTTAAAATCCAACATACAAATCATGTCAAAATTTAGACAAAATCCTGAAAGTTGTTACATTTTAATAATATATTTTAGTTTTTAATGTATTAGTTAATTATTCTATACAATAACAAAAGCAAATGTGAACTAGTATATCTATTTTTTGCTTGTTTTTGACTTTAATAGTTTAATAATTAAGAACTATAAGACTAATAATATTTGTTTTTTCTATTTAATTTACGTTTCTAACCCTAAACTTTATTAGAATAATCATATGTCCTCTGAAATCTAATTGTTTTTTATAACCGATTTACGTATACCTTTGAACATTAATAAATCTATCATACGGAAGTTTAATAATAATTCTTTTTTGATAAACAATTTACGTTTTGACCCCTGAACTTTAATAAAATTATCATACGGCCCTTCAAGTTTAATAAAGTTATTTTTTTCTTTTTTTAACAAATATGTGTTCTTTTATATGTTTTATTTTACTTATTATTAATTTAACTTATTATAATTAAAATTAAATTTTAACTCAAGATATATTTACTTAATCACGTTACTTTCTTATTTTATCGTGGTTTAGATTAAAGCTTACATTATCAACATTAGCCCTTTAATACACCAAGTAACAAATATATTCATTTTTTATTTACCTTATTATAGTTAGAACTAATTTTTAACTCCTAAGATGTTTAATTAATTATATTGATTACTTATTTTACCATTATTTAATTAAAGTATGCATCATCTATGATAACTCATCGATAAGTTATGAAGTACATCCTCGCAGCAACTTCAATAACCCTGCCACGAAGCTTGGCCGTCAATTCTAGTTGTACAACGTATTAGGTTTATCAAAAAAGAATTAATTGACATTTTCATCTCTTAGTTTGTCCAATCATGCCAGTTCAGGACAAATTTCAGATTTGTCCCATTTCCGTCTCTGACATTATTGAAACATGCTAGTCCATCCAAAAAACCATGAGTTAACTATCATTTTCGTCCTTGTCGTTTGTCCAATTATTCGATTCAAATCTTAGTTTTTTGGACGGAATTGGCATGTTTCAAGAACGTCAGGGACGTAAACGGTATAAATTTTAAATTTGGCCTGCACTGGCATAACTGAACAAACCACAAAGATGAAATTGACAGTTAACTCATTAAAGATATTCATAACATTATAAATCTAAAATATATACATTAATATAAAAGACATAACTATATTTTATTATGTTTAATTGTTATCTATATTGTTGAATATATTTAATTGTAGTAAAATATATTTATTTGTTAATCATTCAAAAAAAGATATTTGTTAATGATGACAAAATAGAACGAAAAATTGCCATGTGGTAATTGTATTTAAATATAATAATGATTAAACAAAACAGAAATTACTTATGGTAAAATAAATTAATTGTAGTTATCTATATAATATTTTTAATTAGTTATCCGTAAAGTATTTTAAATATAAAAATGGAATTTAATTAATATAATATTTAGGTAGCATGAGGAATTGCCATGTCGCATTTGTTTGTTTATTAGAGTTAGCTTAGATAATATTAAAATTAAAAGTGAGTTAATTTATAATACATAATAATAAGAACAACAATTTTTTATAAATAAAATAAAAGTAAAATTATAAGATTGAAGGAGAGATTGGCATGTGACATTTATTGGAGTCTTTTATTTTTATTATCATTATTAAAAAAATTATTATATCGGTTTTTTATATAATTTATAATTCAAATTGTCTGAATTGGTACCAACATTTCATCACTCAAATGGCCGCTGATTTGCTTCTTGAAAAAACGTATCTTCTTTTCAAAAACCATCTCTGTAATCACCCTATCCATCACATATCAAGTATATTCGTTAGTCTTTTTAAAGATATAAGTTTTTTTTATTATAGTTTGGTATATAGAATTATGTTCATTCAACCTTGTAATACACACGTTTTTTTAAAGATATAACTTTTCTTAAAGACACAATAGAAATGTAGACAAAAAACACAATCAATGACTACAAATAAAGACCAAATGGAAAGTAGACTAAAACATAATGAACATAACGTAAAACACAATGTGTATCAAACTAACAACACAGTAGAAAGTAGTCTAAAAACACAATTGATGACAATATATTAAAGACACAATTGGTGAGAACAGATAAAAGACACAATAGACAATAAATTAATCACAATGGACAACAAACTAAAAATACAATGGAAGGTAGACTAAAAACACAATGGAAAGTAGACTAAAAGCACAACTGATGACATCATATAATAGACACAATTTATGACAACAGATAAAAGACACAATAGACAACAAGTTAAATACAATGAACAACAGATTAAAACACGATGTACAACAAAACGAAAACACAATGAATAATGATGTGTGATGAGCGTATTATTATTTTTATTAATATTTTGAGCCCTTTTTACGCATTATTGAAGTTTTAAATTTATAAAACACAATATTGTACTAACACTAAACACACACTTGGGCAAGTGCATCCATCGTGAGCGTAGTATAGTGTTGTTAAGTCAACGAGGTCGTCCAAGGACACAAGAGCTTTTAGTACCAGTTTATCGTCAACGTCTAATCAATCTAAATTTTTGATAAAAGATTTTAAACATAAGAGAAAAATAAATAAAATGAAAAATAGATAGACAAGATAGAATCACTTGGATCCAACTCATCTTTAATGTATCCTTTGATGATTTTCGCACTTTCGGACCTTTTAAGAGATTACCTTAGTTATAGTAGTAGGCCCCTCTTTTGAAGGTGACGTTACCCTCAACCCAGTGGTTTGAGTCAGCAGGGATACAATCCCAAAGGGCCGGAATATTGGAAGATAATTAAATAAGTTATTAATGCGGAAAGTGGTAGGCCCCTCTTTGAAGGTGACGTTACCTTCGGCTAAGTGGTTTGAGTCAGCAGGGATACAATCCCAAGTAGCCGGGTTAAAGTATTAATAGTAGTTTACATATGAGGGTTCAAGCTAATCACACCCCCGCCATCCAATACCTTTGGGGCATTGAAGGAGGTCCTAGTAAGCTTGAACCAAGTCCTCGCAGGATCTATACACTGAACGAGACAAGAATTTTACCAAACCACCATTCTAACCTCCTTCCAAGTAGTTAACGCGCTTTATATAGACTGTTAAGACACGAATGAGCAAATCAATGACATCATAAAGAAATGGTTAGAAAAATTCACTTTCAACATAAGAAAATAGTTATTAAAGTCATTAATACATACCCAATTAAAAAGTGCCGAAAGATTAAAAATCAAAAGTAATACATTAAAGACTTGTCTTCACCAAGTGATGTAAGAGATTAGCCAAGTATGGCCTTTGTTTGACAAAAACCCTTACAATCAATATTGGATCCCGAGACTACTACACACTCTAAAGATGATAGATGGATGATGGTTGTGGGTGTTGGTGTTGTAGTGGTGGTGGAGTGGTGGCAAAGTGAGAGAGAAGTGGTTTGCCAAGGGATGCCTTTGAAGTGAACCAAGCACCCCTATTTATAGTCCAAACAGTAGGCCGACCACGGCCCCTGTGTCCAGTGGGCACGACCCGTGGCCATCCATCTTCTCTTCCTTCATTTATTGCATTTGACAGCAGAGGGCCCCACACCACCCCGTGGTCAACTTTTCGCTGTACTATCTGGATTCTGCAAATCTTATACTTGACCACGCCCCATGTTGGTCTGGGCATGGCCCCGTGGTGGGCGTGGAAGCTTCTGCAGGTTTTGTCTTGAAGTGCAAGGTCTGACCATGCCCCATGTTCGGCTGGGCACGGACCCGTGGTCATCTTCTGTTATCTTGTATTTATCTTTGGGGTGTTGCTGAGGGATCAGACATGGCTCGTTATCCCTTCTTTTCGTATTTATGTTGGTTTTGGCTACTTATTTGCTTCTTTTATTCTTTTAAGCTCTTTTTATCCTGAAATACAAAAGGAAAAAAGAAACGTGCTTTTCCCAACATTAGTACTAAAAAGGGTTAGTTTTATGCCTCTTTTGATGTAATTTATATGTTGCATTTTGCACACATCAAATATCCCCATACTTGAATCTTTGCTTATCCTCAAGGAAAACTCTTTAAATGTGGCTTACACACCCAAATGGAATTGGTCGAGAATAGGTTTTTGTGTCTTGTCTTTGAGTGTCGGGAATCCAAGATCTTTATTTTAATTTTGTTTTTATTTTATTTACAACCCTATTCGTCATGATTTATTTAGCACACTTTGTAAGAAAAATTATTTATTTAGGCATAACATGCCTCTTTAAAATTCTATTTACAAGGGATCACTCAACACTTGGCAGAAGATGTATTTTTGTGATAACACTCGATTCCGGTTTGGAACTTACTTCTACCATATGCTTGACAAGCGATCAAACCTCCTCCTTTTTAACTATAAACCTTTGTAAATATCAAGAGGACTTTGAAAAGGTTAGGCTTGGGCTAGGGGTAGGTGATTTTTGGGTTAGTGGTTAGTAAAATGGCGAAAACATAAAAAGCGTCGTTATCGTAAAACTTTTGTTTTTGTGACATTTATTTATACCAAGCATTTTCAAACAAGAATTTTGAAGGGACTTGTTTGGTTATTGGAAGAGCTTTTTTTTAAGTCGCAAGATAACCGAGATTTTTACTAAAACAAATGGGTTTGAAAGGAAAACGGTTTTGGTGGGTAAATGGTGTTTGTTTTGCGGGTTTGAAACGAAAAGGTCTAGGCTCAAAAGGGTTAACTAGGGGGATTTTTTTTGTAGTGGGGTAAAAAGAAGGAAAATAATGGTTTTGAATGAAAAATGGGTTAGTCCTAATGCCTCCATCATTTACTTACTTGGGTTTAAGTTGGTAAGGACCGGGAATGTATCGTCTTGGCAAGTTCTAGAGTCGTAAGAACTAAGCGGCTATTCACACAAGAAACGAAAATTAGCATTTATTTTAAAGATGTATGAATGTATGCTCGATAAAGGCTCAAAACTCACTTAATGTGAGAATGAGTTTATAATGTGAACAAGTATATATAATCAAATTTTAATAAGATTTGTTATGCCCTTTTTATAATTTTCTTATTTGGTTCTTTTTATCACGACGCTATCGGTTGTAAATTCGTAAAAACATAACTTTTAAGAACTTGTTATTCCTAAACTAAATCAAGACAAGTAAAAAGAATGAAAATTTTTGAAAGAGATTTGGGATGATTGCGGTTCCAATAGAGTTTTGTGTAAGGCTTGTTATTAGGACTTGCTAGATTCAAAGTGTTAGCTTCCCCCGACACATAATTTACACTATCCTCAATATGTATAAAAATATTTTTTTCGGTTGATTCTAATGCGTAAAAGTGTGTTAAAAACAAGTTTTTATGATACTGGGCATCTGGCCACGGGCCCGTGTGGTCGGGGCACGGCCCCGTGTCCAGAGTGCCAGTATCAGTTGTTTACAGAAGCTTGACCACGGGGCGTGGCCAGTCAACATGGCCCGTGGTCAGTTACCTGTTTGAAAATATTTTGCTGCAGAACCTGGGCACAGGGCGTGTTGGTTGAGCACGGCCCCGTGCTGCACATGCTGAGAAGCTGAAATGTTGTCGGAAGGTACTGTTTACGTGCATGGGGTGTGGTTTTGACGTCTCTTTGGTAGTTTTCATCTTTTCGAGGTTGTTCAGCATTATATAAGATCCAAACACCACACAATAACTTAAACCATCATATATTAGAGTGCGAGATACAAACGGTCCTAAAAATTAATTCTAAAATTAAAAGTTATGAAAGTCCTAAAATTAGATAGATTCAAGAAGTCTTAACCATAAAGATGTTCTACCCTAGATGCTTTCATGCTAAGAATACAAAAACCCGAAAATATTTTTCGGTGGATAAGGGCTTCTAAGAACTTCAACCCAGAGGGCACACCTCTCAAAAGTCATTGAGCCTTCCTCAACCTCTCGTGGGAGGAAGAAAGAAGGCTCATCTTCCGTATTCTCATACTGGATGGGTGCGGGAGGTGCGGAGACCACCGGAACCTCGTGTAATGAGTCTAGGGGAGGCTCCGGAGGGAGGTCAGCCCATCAGGTCGGGATAATGATTTCTTGAGTGAGGTTCCAATCCTCTTGGGGGAAGATCGGCTCCATGGGAGGTATTGCAAGAATGTTCAATCTTTGGTGCAAAAGGTTGACTTCTTGTAGGCAATTCTCCAACCCGACCGTCAAATAGTTAACATGATAGACAAGGGCCTCCTCCACTGATGTCATTTCATCGATGGCTTCCCTCAAAGCATACATGCCTCGAACTAGGGTGGCTTCAATCGATGGTCTTCTTCGTCCTTGGTTAATTCTAGAGCTTGTCGATGATGTTCCACTGTTCTGGTTGACATACTAAGAAAACAAGAGTAAAATTTTAAGAAAGTAAAACTTAAAACCTCACCACGCCCCGTGTCCAATGGACACGGGCCGTGCCCGTCCTCCTGCAACTATTTTGAACTTATGAACTCTTTGTTTTAACTTATTTTTCTTGGGTTTTAAACATTTGCGAACAGAAATAACTTAAAGCAATGTGATAAAACATGTTGTTTATAGAGAGTTTTAAGTTTAAAACGTATGTTATGAAGAAATAAGCTTGAAGTTATGGACCTTCAAGCTTTAATGGAGGATTTGAGTTCAAAGGAGAAGAAGGAAAGTGACAAAAGTGGCAAAGATAAGATGGTTTTGAGGAAACCTTTTCAAGAACATACCTTTTAAGGTACATATGAAAAATCTAAAGGAGATCTCTGTCTTTGGAATGAGGCCAAACATGCAGCAACAAGGCTGTTTTATAGAAAGCGACAGCACACTGACCACGGCCTGTGCCAGCTGAGCACGGCCCGTGGTCAGACAAAGTTCTGACATGTTTGTCTGTATTAGGAACACGGGGCGTGTTAGCCTGAGTAACGACCCCGTGGTGAATTTTTCAGTGGGCACGGGGTGTGTTGGATTGAGCACGGCGCCATGACTGGAGTTTTATGAAGTGTAGTCCTGCTCTATTTTAAGGATTTCCAGTAATCGGGAGGTTCCTTACTAGAGGGAACAACACCGAAGTGGCGAAGGTATCTTAGTTGCTCTCGTTCTAGGGTAAATCCTAAGCTACTTACCTGTGGGCGGAACCAACCTTTATTCCCCTTACCCGGGCTCTTGTTAAAGAAGGTGTATGCCGAATCGCTCAGGTCTATGAGCGCATTGGTGGGAACCGATAGAGAGTCCTTCATGGCACAATCGACACAGGGACGACTATCGCTAATGTTATCACAAGAGACTAAAGTACTTTTGATGGCTTCGATGTTGGTAGATTCCGAATGCGGACTCAATGACTCTCGTGGTCTTTGTCTTGTGATGAATACCTCGTTTTCATCATAAGCTCTATTTCTTTCAATTTTTTGAGAATCCTTTCTTCCAGTTGACACATTTTGGAGGAGGTTATGTCTTGTGGAATAGAAAGTTGAGAGCATTCGGTGGGTGATAAGGATCTTTTTCACTTTCGCCCATCTTAAGGTGATTACCATAGGAAAACGATGGGTCTGCTAAATAATGGGGATCAAAATTTAGAATGTAACACTCTATATCTTGATGGAACCCACCACATAGTTGACACCTGTTAGGATCTGAGTTTGAATTACTTTTAGTTTTTGTTTCAAAAATGGAAAATGATTGAATTTAAAAGAGATTTGCAGCGTAAATAGATGGAAAACTTTACTACAAGTAATGGTCGTTTGTTTTCATCATCATCATGCTTTCAAGTTGGTAAACTTGCATGTGATTCACAAACTCCCCTCAGCCTTTGCAATTGAAGTTTGGTAGTATGAAAATGCAGAGAAGATGATATGCGAAAGTTGATCTTTTAATAGACAAGTTAAACTCACAAGTTACCTATTTATACTAAACTATCTAACCACTGAGCTTTGATGACGTCATGGTTGATAGTGACAGGAAACTAAATGTAACTAACTACAAACACTGCAATACTAACTATCAGTGCTTAGCATTGTTACATTGATTATCTAACTAATGACTAAACTCTGATCTCTATCCTCTGATCCTTGTAGCTCTGGCAGACCTTTGCAACTTTGTGAAGACAGATGATAGGAGAGCAGTCTTTAGGGAAAGCAGTGTATATACAACAGAGGTTGTAACCTCTGATAGTTTAACCAAAGCTCGGATAGTGTAATTTGGCTTTGTATCATCTGTTTTCCTTTCATAGGGTTCAATCCCAAGAATCTCCCCCTGGAACAGATGATGCCAAAAACACTTTATTCTTAGTCTTTATTCCTCAGGAAGAATTCTCTTATTTGACCTTTTAATTGAAGTTCAAAGTTAAGAGATTCTATGTCATCAGCATCCTTCTATAGCTCTAAACATAATAATTCTTGGAAGTCTTCTACTGTAAGCCCATAAGCAGCTTCCATGGATAGTTTAGCGGCATTACCATCATACTTGAGCAGTGTCAATTCATGGGTGTCTTTGTCGACCTTCCACTTTAGAATTTTTGGGTCTGAAGGTTTTCTTGAAGGAGCTTTTATTGTTGAGGTTTGAGAAGGAGCTATTCGTGATAAATCTTTAGCCAGCTTGGCACTTGAATCATCTGTTGGATAATCAATCATGTTCTGTATACCTTCTTTGATAAATGTATCCTCAAACTCTTTGTCAGTCTTTAGAGACATCTCCCCTTGACTTTTTCTGTGTAACAGGGCAAGTGTGGAATGGGCAGATGTTGTGCTGGACTTTTTGGAGAGTTGGGCTTTGAGAATAGCATCTTCTTTTGAATAATCAGGTTTAGGAGGCATGGATGGATCCTTTTTCCTCCTTTCTTCCAAATTTTTGTAAGTGTCTATCATCCTGACCTCACCCCATCTCATCACTTGGTTCTTCGAACCATAGTGATTCTGAATTAGTTCATTCTTCATTCTCTTCAACTTTAAGTCCTTTTCAGGCATATCTTTCTTGTATAAATCCTAGTTGGGAGGAGTTGGCTTTTTGAGAGGGTCTTTCAACATTTCTTGCATTCTGTTGATTTCATCTCTTAGCTCATCTATGTTTCCAATCCCTGAACTGTGCCCTTGTTGCCTTATACATCTTCTTCTCCATGATATACTCAATAAGTTCACTTTTGAGCAGCTTATCTTCCCTTTCTGATAACTGCTTGCTCAGGTTCTTGACAAAGTTTTGTAAGATGTTGGCTTTACTTAGTTGAAAGGACATGGCAATCAGTATTTCTCTATCACCTTTACCAGCTGTTTCTCTTTTGGCAATATCCTCTGCTTGCTTTCGTTTCAATTCCAGGTAATCATCAACATTTGCAGGTCTTGGATAGCCATCAAGGGATAGGATTGCTCTTTTGTCAGGGTTATCCTCTGAAAAGAAACTTAGGATCTCTTCCCCGACTGCTGGTAAATCAAGAGGATACAGCTTTGCTGCAGGAGTAACTTCAAGAGTTGAATATGTTGTAAGCTCTGATGTGGAGGTCATTGGTTGTGATGATAGTGGAAGAGGTGCAGGAATCTCAATATCATTTATCACTTTTGTGATCTTTCTCCTTTTAAACCTTAAAGTGGGTGATGGTGGTGGTGGTATTTTGGTGGTGTGGATAATGGATGAGTTGATGTGGGAAACGTGATCATGGCAGTGGATAGAGTTGCATATGTTGCAACCTCTGCTATATCAACAGATGTTGACACAACAGGTGCTGTAACATCTGCTTGTGTGGATGTGGGTTGTGGTTTTGAAGATGTGATAGGTTTTTGAGAGACAGAGGTTTTGATGGTTGGATTGGTTTCAGGCTTAGTTTTAGGAGGTGTGGTTGTTGGTTGCCTAGCTTTTCTAGCAGGTATCTTCTTTGATGAAGTACCGACCTCTCCTTTTTCTTTTTGTTGTTCAATCTTTTTCTCAACCAACACTCTGCTCTCCTCAATCACTGTCTTCTTATGACTAGCCTTTGCCTTGGCCACTAACTCATCGGTTAGATCTTTTTTCTTTGATCCATCAGGCCTGGAATGTTCATTGTTGGCCTGCTCATGTCAGCATCAATTTTTAACTTCTTTGGACCTAAAGGTTTCTCCCCCTTTTTGCTTCATCTGTTGTGACAAAGATAACCGTTCGAGGTGCTTGACTAGTGGTTTGAAGTAAATGGGCTTTGATGGCCTTGATGTCCACAGCGGTGTCTTGATATCTGGCTTCAACCATGTTTCTAACATCATTCATTGGTGCTTGTGTTGTAGATCCAAATAATGTTGTTGATTTTGAAACAGAGGGTTAAGAGCCTCTTTGAGATCAGCAGTGGATAGAACAGAGGGTTGAATTTTTGTAGCTATCATCTGCTTCAGTCAATTTTATTTACTTCAATATAATTTTCTATCCTTGTCACTCTCTCCGTCAAATCCTGTATTTTAGCTCATCGCCTAATTTAATAGTATAATCTGAACTCCTACCTGAAATGGTAGTTGTATCTGTAGTATCATTAGCAGTGGTTTTAGGACCAGCTTCAACTGTAGATGCCCCTTTGTCTTGGAACTGGGGACTTCCCACAATAGAGGTAACAGTTGTTGCCTTCAACCAAGTCTTATTAATGAAACCACTGTCCAACCGAGAACTTGGGAGTTCAGCAATTGTAGTGGCTGCTTGAGTTGAACTATCACCAAGGGTTACATGTAACCCAAGGGATGTAGCCTCCTCATGTGCTGATGGGCTAGCAATGAATAAAGAGTCAGACCCAGCCTCTTGATGAAGTATATTCTCAGTAATAGGTTGTTGAGAAGTGCTGGTTTGTGCCTGGTCTAATTCAATTGCATTCAGCAATGGTAAAATAGTGGGTGGAAGTGTGGGTATTGGTAAAGGTGGCTGTGTAGAAAGCGACAGTGCCCTGGGAGAGGGGCTGTGGAAGATAGAACCAAGTGGATCTAGAGCTTCATAATTTGGTGTCCTTGTGTCTACAACCTTTTCCTTTTGTGAGGAAGAAGGACGAGTTTCAAAGCCGCTTGGAGATCTTTGAACCATCTGCTGTGAAGAAGTAGCAGCAGTGGTTTGTGACTTTGGTGCTGTCACTGGGTTAACCTCTGGGATCTCATCTTCCAGAGGACCCTTTTTGGGTTTGGTGGGCTTTTTGGTAAGTGTTTTGGTTTTCTTTTTGAGGATTTTTGGTGTGGGCTTCAGAGCAGCGATTGTGGTGCCCTGATTACCAAGAGCAGTGGGCTCAGTAGCAAGAGGTTGAGTTTGAACATTTTGTTCAGGTAAAACTTGCTCAACCTCCTCTACTTGTGTTTTTGCAACTTTATCTTTGTTTGTTATTCTGGTAAAGGTTTCATGATTGAGGCGGTCTGGGTTAGTCACAGCGCCTATTTTACTTTCAGGACCTTTGATTTGATCTTGTAAGTAAACACTCAGAAAATGTGGGTGAATCAAAAAAGCTTTTCTTTTTTCAATATTTTGAAAATTATTCACAAGATCATTGAACAGTATCTGGGAGTAGTTAAAATCTGTGTCAGTTAAAATTTCATACCCCAGATATTGCATATTCAATGGAATTTCATTGAAAGCAGTGGTTTTTGCTGAGAGACAAGTTAGAATTGTGTGAAAGAAAAATCTCATCTCAGCAGGAAAGTTAGGTTTAAAGATGGTCATACCTTTCATCTGGCCTTCATAACCTCTTTCGAGAAACTCTACTTGGATCTCATTAAGGGGAAATGACACAGGATGTTCTATGTCATTTAACTTGAAAACTTGAGAGATCGATTGGGGGCTAATTTGCATTAACACTCCCCCTACTCTTGAGATTATTGTATAAGGAACACCAGTAGCAGTTGAGTGAACCTTAGCATTATTCCAGAAGTCACGAAGAGAATCAATGTAGATTGGGCTTTGACTTCTAACATATGCTTGAATTTCGACTTTTGCAAAATTCGAATCATTGGATGATAGCGAGTATTTGCGTCGTTTGCTTCAAGTATGGCAGTGTAATTATGTGGAGTTTTGATTATGAGAGTGTAAGGTGGAAGTTCTTGTGTGGATTTCTTTGAAATTTTGATTTGGGAGCCATGGTGTTAGAGAGAAAAACTGTTTTGAGATTTATTTTGAAATTGACACAGTTTTAGGGTAAACATCAGTGAGGAATAAAACAGGGTTTTTATAGGGTTTTGACAAAGTGACGATGACATGGCATCTGTTGAAAAATCTGATGGCTAACATCTGGCCACATGTAACCTCTGATGAGAAAAGTACTTATTTTTATCACTATCAGTGGATAGCTATCAGTGTTTTGAAAAAGTAGTAAAGATGGAAGACAGAGGATACACTTTATCAGTGGATAAGATTTTGAAGCCTATCAGAGGTTTTGAGCAAATAGATGTTATGAGCAGACTTTTAAAGATTTATTGAAAAATTTTATTTTAACTATTTTTAAGGATGAGTTTTTGATTTTCTGAAAACATTTTGATGCTATATACGCATGGATTTACAAGAGAACTTGTTTTTAATCCATGTTTAGCATTCCAATTCTTGAGATCAAGTTTTCCAAGGTAGATGTATCCAATGCCTTGGTTAAAACACCTGCCAACTGATCTGAAGTATTGACATGATGCAAAGAAATCAAACCTTTTTCATAGCAATCTCTCACAAAGTGATGTCTGATGTCAATGTGCTTTGTAGTGGAATGAGAAACTGGATTTTTAATGATGTTTTCAGCAGCTTGGCTGTCCAATCTGAGTGGAGTCTTTAGTGCAGTTACACCAAAATCCAGCAACTGGTTTTGAAGCCACAAGAGTTGAGCAGTAGAGCTAGCATCAGCAATATACTCTGCCTCAGCAGTGGATGTTGAGACTGCAACCTGCTTTTTGCTTTGCCAAGACACTAGACAATCACCTAGGAATTGACATCCTCCTGATGTGGACTTCCTTGTAGTTTTGCACCCAACAAAGTCACTATCTGAAAAACCTGAAAGCTCAATATTCCCATTAGCTGGATACCAGATACCAAGTGTGGGAGCACCTTTTATATATCTGAATATCCTTTTTACAGCAATAAGATCAGACTTTCTAGGTAATGCCTGTGATCTGGCACAAACACATGTTGCAAACATGATGTCTGGCCTTGATGCAGTTAGGTACAATAAAGACCCAATCATGCTTCTATAAAGAGTTTGATCAACAAGGTCATCTTTACCATCAATGGTGACTACCTTGGTGGTTGCCATGGGTGTGCTACATGGTTTACAATCAATCATATCAAACTTTTTAAGCAGTTCTTTCACATACTTGTTTTGATGGATAAACGTACCATTTTGCAATTGTTTAACTTGGAGACCAAGAAAACATTGGAGCTCACCCATTGCACTCATCTCAAACCCTGCTGCCATGAGTTTTTGAAACTCTTCACACATAGCAGTGCTTGTGAATCCAAAAATGATGTCATCCACATAAATTTGGACAAGCATCAAATCTTTTCCTTTCCATTTTAAGAATAGGGTTTTATCTAGTAAACCCTATGGATAAGAGAAAAGTGGATAGAGTTTCATACCAGGCTCTTGGTGCTTGCTTCATGCCATACAACGCTTTGTTGAGCTTGTAGACATGATCATGATGGAATGCATCTTCAAAACCTGGAGGTTGACAGACATACACCTCTTCTTTGATTTTTCCTTACAAAAATGCACTCTTTATATCCATTTGATACACCTTTATGTTGTGGTTAGCAGCAAAAGCTAAGAACAGGCGAATAGCTTCCAACCTTGATACAGGAGCAAAAGTCTCATCATAATCTATACCTTCTTCCTGTCTGTAGCCTTGAACCACGAGCCTTGCTTTGTTTTTGACAACAATACCCCTTTCATCAGTTTTGTTCTTGAAGAACCACTTTGTGCCAATTGGACTTACATCTTTTGGCAGTGGAACAAGCTCCCAAACTTGTTGTCTCTTGAACTGAAGGAGTTCTTCTTGCATGGCTTCTACCCAGCTGTTGTCTTTCAGTGCCTCTTGGTACTTGACTGGCTGTGTGAGTGATAGAAAACCAGCAAAAAGACAAATATTTTTGGATTGGCTCCGTGTGAGCACCCCTGATTTGATGTTGCCAATAACTTGATCTGCGGGATGGCTTTTGAGATAAATCAAATCACCTTGGTATGGAACAATTGCATTTTGAGGTGATGGCTGCAAATGTGTATCATCTGAGCTAGCCTCTGCTGGTGAATTTGAAGTATCAGCGCTGATAGAAATGGAGGAGGTGGTATTGGGGGTATAGAGGTAACATTCTGATGATTTTGTTGCCCAATTGTAGGACTTTTATCAACAGATGTTCAATTTTGTGAACTGGCAGAGGTTTGAGGATCAACCACTGTTGACCCAGAAGTGGCAGAGTTTACACAGAGAGCTTGTGGCACATGATCCTCTGTTTGAAGAATAGACTTTTGTTTGTGGAAGCACACAGTCATATTCTTGATCTTGATCTTCTCTTGATGGTTGTGGTGTACCTGCATTGTCTAGCTTGATAGAAAATTAGCAAATGTGAATTTATCTAAATTAAAAAGCTCTGCAGGATTTGCTGGGATTTTCAGTGATGAAAGTTCATTGAACTTCACATTCAAAGTTTCTTCAACACACTTTGTCCTAGAGTTAAAAACTGTAGGCTTTAGCAGTGGTTGAGTATCTCAGAAAATAACCACAATCAATTTTGGCTGTAAACTTAGATATAGAATCTTTTAAGTTCAAAATGAAGCATGGACAACCAAAAACTTTAAAATATGAAATCAGAGGTTTGATTTTATACAAAATCTCATAGCAGTCTTTTGATGCCTGGGGTTAATCAAAATTCTGTTTTGGACATAGCAAGCAGTGTTTACAACCTCTGCCCAGAAAGACAAGGGTAAACCAGAGTCTGCAAGCATAGTTCTTGCTGACGCAATTAAAGTTCTATTTTTCCTTTCAACCACCCATTTTGCTCTGGAGTCCTTGGAATGCTATATTGTCTAACAATTCCTTTTGACTCACAAAAAGCATCCAACTCCTTATTTTTAAACTTGTTCCATTGTCACTCCTAAAGATTTTTACTGGAAGATCAAATTGCTTTTCTACTTGTTTAACAAAGTTTTGCAAAATGACTGCAGTTTCATCCTTAGAGTGGAGAAAGAAGGTCCATGTAAACCTATAGAAATCATCAACTATCACCAGGCAATACCTTTTGTGTTTTAAGCTCATGATTTGCACTGGGCCAAACAAGTCCATGTGAAGCAGTTGTAAATACTGGTTTGTTTTGGACTCTTCAATTGATTTGAAAGAACTTTATGTTGTTTTCCTTTTAAGCAAGAAACACAATGTTCTTCACAGGAAAATTGCTTGTGAGGCAAACCTCTTACAAGACTTTGTTTTGAGAGTGTGGTGATCGTTTTAAGATTTGTATGTCCAAGTCTTCGATGCCATAACTCAGTCTCTTTGCTGGAAGCAACTGAGAATAAGCATGTTCCAGACATAGGATTATCTTTTAACATATCTACCACACACACATTCCCACTTTTGTGTGCAGTGAGTTATGCTTTGCTCTCAGCAATGATTTGATCAATCTTTTTAACAACCTATGGTCCCACAATTTGACAAGTTTTCTTGGTGAAGAAGGATCCATACCCTCTATCACTCATTTGTGAGACACTCAGCAGGTTAAATTTCAGATTATCAATTAAGTTCACATTTTCAAACTTGAGTTTCCCAGCCAGAACCGACCCAGACCCTAAAACCTTTCCCTTTGAGTTATTACCAAAAGATATATCACCCCCATGAGCCATGAAGTCCTTGAGAAGGGCTCTACATCCTGTCATGTGCCTGGAACCTCCACTATTACATACCATAAGCTATCAAGGCAAGTAGAGGGTCCCTGCACATCAAGTAAATAGATCAGTTAAGGTAGGTCTCCAAAGCCAAAATGGCTTTGGATGGGGTCACGTATGGTCCAGTCTCAAGTCTAGGACAATGGTCAGTGGTTTGGATTTTTTCTTGTAAAATCTGCTCTTGACCATTTCCTATCAGATGATTGTATCCATAGGGATGTTTATTCACTCTTTGCTTTGAAAGCTTTTTGTATCCTTCATAAGTAAGAGGAATCCTTTTATAGGCTGGTTGGCCATGCCCTCTTGGAAATGAGTTTGATGGTGGGGCATCTGTCACTTGCACATCTCTAGGAATAAAGGTTTTGTTTAAAGCTTTTGTAACAGATGTTTCAGTTGGTTCAAAACTCTGCTTAGATTTATTTCCAGCAGAACTTAAACCTTCTCTTTCTAGTGCTTTTGCCTTGATCTCTTTTACCTTTTGCTCATAGTTTTTGAGATAGACACATTCTTGAGTTAAGTGATTTGTTTTGTTGCAGATGGTGCATCTTGAAGAATTTTTGATAACACAAGTTTTGTTAATGTCATAGGCTTTTAAAAGAAAATAATCTGCAGCCACATGATTTTTTTTTCACAAAATTCACAAAACAAGTTTTTAATCTTTACTCTTCTTTTCCTATCAGACTTTTTATCAGCAGTGGTTGAAACCTCTGCTGGTACATCTTTGATAGGGATCACCAGTGATTTTGGGGCTTTAATACCATCAGAGGTTGTAAAGTCCATTGGCTTGAAGTTTTTTAAAAATATCACATTCATCTGACCAGGTTGGTTTAAACTGATATTTTCAATTTCTTTATCTTTTGTTGAAACCTCTGATTTTTCCAAAACAATTTTGTTTCCAGATTTATCTGTTATTTTTATCTCTTCACCAGCCAAATTTGTTGGGACTATTTCAACCAACTCAGAATCAATTTCAGCAACATTTTTCTCATTTTGGTCATAAGTTCTAAAACCTACACCAAACTTAATGTTGCTGTTGATCTGAGCATCAAGCATAATCTCATAACCTTTACAGGACTCCACCCATTTTTCACAAGTGATTTGTGTTTCTTCTAACTACTTTTTACACACTCGGTATTTTTCTACCATAGTTTGGAGTTGGTCCTTGGTTATGCTTGATTCATGCCTCAGGCTACTCATTTCAGAATCTTTTTTATTTAACTTTGATTTTAACTCTTTAATCAGTTTTTCAAAATTAAGTTCATCTTCTAAAATTTTGTTTCTCAGGTTTTCATTCACCTGCTTAATGTTTGCAAAAGCAATGATGCATTTGTCAGAACATAGATCTTTAAGGATCTGAGATGATACCTGTGTAGCAGCCATGAGAGCACAATCACACTCATCTTCACACACATCAACATTCCATGGGTCAGCAAGAGAGTTCTTTTCCTCATTAGCAGCATTTTTCTTTTCTTCACTTGAAACCATTGTTTCATCACAAACTTGAACTTCATCAGTTTTTAACACTAACTCCACAGATTCAACACCTTCTGCAATTGTCTCTAAGGCTATTAAATAAAATTCTTGTTCAACATCATTTTTGGCCATTAAAGCAAAGTTCTCATCAGTCAAATCCTCAGGCAAGCTACTCCAGTCAACATAACTTTGTGTGAAAAAGCTCTGTTGACCAACCTCTACTGGACTAGCAGTGGTTTGAGCAGGTTGTGTGACAATGGGTGCTTGTTGTACATGCACTTGAGGATGTGATGGTGCCTGAACATATTGAATTTGTGGAGCAGTGGATTGAACATAATGCACTGGAACAGTAGTAGCAGGATGTGCAAAGTGGGCAGTCTTTTGAACATGTTGAGCAGGGGCATATTGGGAATAATGAGCAGTGTTTTGTGTGTGCTGAGGTCTAGGGCCAGGATGAGTCACTATTGGTCCAGAATTTTGAGACCTGCATTCTCTGGCAAAGTGTCCTAACCTATTACACTTATAACACTTGACTTTTGATTTATCCAGCCCAACCTTCAACCCCCCATGCAATCCTGGAAATTTCCTACCAGTTCTCTTATAGAATTTACTAGCCCTAACACTCAATAGGGCCAGTTGGTGCAAAATATCCATTTCTTCTAGATCAGAAGGTTCAAAGTGTTGCAAGTCATTCAGCTCAAAGGATAAATTGTCAGAGGTTTGGCTTCCCCACTAGCAGTAAAAGCATAGTTGGTGTGCATATGTTTCAGATCTAAAGTTCCCACCAGAAGTAATATCTATATAGTGATCATAACTTTGGTCCTTACTGCTACCAGAACCCTCTTCTTGGCCAAAAAGAGCTGTATTACCCAATGAGTAATCATTCATTTTGCCAGATTCTTGCAACTTCTTTTTCTGGTTTAACTTTCTCTCATAAGTGAGGAGTATCCCATGAAGTTGTGTCAACGACATATCTTTAAACCCAACAGACTTTCGTGTTACATAAGCTACAGTCTCCCACTTATCTGGTAATGGTCTAAGGAAACGACTATTGACAGTCGAATTAGGAAAAACCACGTTAACCAGTCTAAGTTCACTGATGAGACAGCTGTAACATTCAAACTGTTGTGTTAGAGACTCTCCTTTCAAGTGACAAAACATTTCATACTGCTGATTTAGAACTTCTCTATTACTTTCTATCACTTCCTCAGTCCCACCGAATTGCTCTTTTAGTGCATCCCATAACTCCTTTGTACTATTGCAATGGAGTAGACCAGCATAAATCTCATTGGGTAAGGCCGAAGCAACTATGCTAAATGCATTAGCATCCAATTCAATTTTATGGAAATCCTGCTCCGAAAATTTTCAGGATTTTTTGGCACTTGTTTAGTTGGATCCACTGTGCTTGGAACCATCGGAACGTGAGGTCCATAAGCAACAGATCTGCAGCAACCGGGGTTTTGCTGGGCAAGGATATGACCCATCCGTCGTTGCCAAATGAAATATTCATTTCTTTTGAGCATCGGCGTTTTGAATAAGGATCCAGAATTGGCATCCTGTGTGTTTTGAGACATTTCAGTTGATTTTACACAGATTTCTGTTTTAAAAACTTTGAACGTAATAAAACTCTGATTATCAAGCAAAAACAACCAAACAAAACAGCAGAGAGCTGATATGTTCGAATCAAATCGATTGTTAGATCGAATGTGATGAATCAAGCTATGATACCAATTGTTAGGATCTGAGTTTGAATTATTTATAGTTTTTGTTTCAAAATGAAATATGATTGAGTTAAAAGAGATTTGCAGCGGAAATAGATGGAAAACTTTTACTACAAGCAATGGTCGTTTGTTTTCATCATCATCATGCTTTCAAGTTGGTAAACTTGTATGTGATTCACAAACTCCTCCTCAGCCTTTGCAAGTGAAGTTTGGTAGTATGAAAATGCAGAGAAGATGATATGCGAAAGTTGATCTTTTAATAGACAAGTTAAATTGTTACACAAGTTACCTATTTATTTATACTAAACTATCTAACCACTGAGCATCTTGATGACGTCAGGGTTGATAGTGACAGGAAACTAAATGTAACTAACTACAAACACTGCTAATACTAACTATCAGTGCTTAGCACTGTTACATTGATTATCTAACTAATGACTAAACTCTGATATCTATCCTCTGATCCTTGTAGCTCTGGCAGACTTTTGAAAACTTTGTGAAGGCAGATGATAGGATAGCAGTCTTTAGGGAAAGCAGTGTATGTACAACAGAGGTTGTAACCTCTGATAGTTTAACCAAAGCTCGGATAGTGTAATTTGGCTTTGTATCATCTGTTCCTTTCATAGGGTTCAATCCCAACAACACCACTCACCATAAGAGTGGCGAAAGTGAAGTAATCAATATCATCCATGTTTGTAACACGGCCCCGTGGTCAGCTACTTCCTGACTAAAACAGGTTTTTGTTACTGCAGTTTATTGGACACTGGGGCGTGTTAGGTTGACACAGCCTTGTGCTGCAGCCTGAAAGAATGCAGATTTTGCTAAAAACTGAAAAAAAAATCCTAAAAATGAAAAAATGTTAAAAAATAATTAGGCCGCTGACCTTAAACTTTCTTAAAATCCTTGTGTCCCCGGCAACGGCGCCAAAAACTTGGTGTGTGATGAGCGTATTAAATTTTTATTAATATTTTGAGCCCTTTTACGCATTATTCAAGTTTTAAATTTATAAAACACGAAATTGTACTAACACTAAACACACACTTGGGCAAGTGCACCCATCGTGAGCGTAGTATAGTGTTGTTAAGACAACGAGGTCGTCCAAGGACACAAGAGCTTTTAGTACCAGTTTATCGTCAACGTCTAATCAATCTAAATTTTTGATAAAGATTTTAAACATAAGAGAAAAAATAAATAAAATGAAAAACAGATTTATACAAGATAGAATCACTTGGATCCAACTCATCATTAATGTATCCTTTGATGATTTTCGCACTTCGGACTTTTTAAGAGATTATCTTAGTTAGTAGTAGTAGGCCCCTCTTTTGAAGGTGACGTTACCCTCAACCCAGTGGTTTGAGTCAGCAGGGATACAATCCCAAAGGGCCGGAATATTGGAAGATAATTAAATAAGTTATTAATGCAGGAAAGTGGTAGGCCCTCTTTTGAAGGTGATTACCTTCGGCTAAGTGGTTTAAGTCAGCAGGGATACAATCCCAAGTAGCCGGGTTAAAGTATTAATAGTAGTTTACATATGAGGGTTCAAGCTAATCACACCCCCGCCATCCAATACCTTTGGGGCATTGAAGGAGGTCCTAGTAAGCTTGAACCAAGTCCTCGCAGGATCTATACACTGAACGAGACAAGAATTTTACCAAACCACCCTTCTAACCTCCTTCCAAGTAGTTAACGCACTTTATATAGACCGTAAAGACACGAATGAGCAAATCAATGACATCATGAAGAAATGGTTAGGAAAATTCACTTTCAACATAAGAAACTAGTTATTAAAGTCATTTAATACCATATCCAAATTAAACAAAAGTAATACATTAAAGACTTGTCTTCACAAAGTGACGTAAGAGATTAGCCAATCATGGCCTTTGTTTGACAAAAACCCTTACAATCAATCTTGGATCCTGAGACTACTACACACTCTAAAGATGATAGATGGATGATGGTTGTGGGTGTTGGTGTTGTAGTGGTGGTGGAGTGGTGGCAAAGTGAGAGAGAAGGTTTGCCAAGGGATGCCTTTGAAGTGAACCAAGCACCCCTATTTATAGTCCAAATAGTAGCCCGGCCACGCCCCGTGTCTAGTGGGCACGACCGGTGGCCATCCATCTTCTCTTCCTTCATTTATTGTATCTGACAGCAGAGGGCCCCACACGACCCTGTGGCCTCTAGGCACGACCCCGTGGTCAACTTTTCGCTGTACTATCTGGATTCTGCAAATCTTATAGTTGACCATGCCCCATGTTGGTCTGGGCACGACCCCGTGGTGGGCGTAGAAGCTTCTGCAGGTTTTGTCTTGAAGTACAAGGTCTGACCACGCCCCATGTTCGGCTGGGCAAGGCCCCGCTGTCATCTTCTGTTATCTTGTTTTTATCTTTGGGGTGTTGCCTGAGGGATCGGGCATGGCTCGTTTCCTTCTTTTCGTATTTATGTTGGTTTTGGCTGCTTATTTGCTTCTTTTATTCTTTTAAGCTCTTTTTATCCTGAAAATACAAAAGGAACAAAGAAACGTGCTTTTCCCAACACTAGTACTAAAAACGGGTTAGTTTTATGCCTCTTTTGATGTAATTTATATGTTGCATTTGCACACATCAAATATCCCCATATTTGAATATTTGCTTGTCCTCAAGCTAAACTCTTTAAATGTGGCTTACATACCCAAATGGAATTGGTAGAGAAGAGGTTTTTTGTGTCTTGTCTTTGAGTGTCGGGAATCCAAGATCTTTATTTTAATTTTGTTTTTATTTTATTTACAATCCTATTCATCATGATTTATTTAGCACACTTTTTAAGAACAAATATTTATTTAGGCATAACATGCCTCTTTAAAATTCTATTTATTTACAAGTTCACGCACCTCACAAGGGATCACTCAACACTCGGCAGAAGATGTATTTTTGTGATAACACTCGATTCCGATTTGGAACTTAGTTCTACCATATGCTTGCAAAGCGATCAAACATCCTCCTTTTTAATTATAAACCTTTGTAAATATCAAGAGGACTTTTAAAAGGGTTAGACTTGGGCTAGGGGTAGGTATTTTTGGGTTAGTGGTTAGTAAAATGGCGAAAAGCGTAAATAGCATCGGTTATTGTAAAACTTTTTATTTTTGTGACATTTATTTATACCAAACATTTTCAAACAAGATTTTTGAAGGGACTTGTTTGGTTATTGCAAGAGCTTTTTTTTTAAGTTACAAGATAACTGAGCTTTTTACTAAAACAAATGGGTTTGAAAAGGAAACGGTTTTGGTTGGTAAACGGTGTTTGTTTTGCGGGTTTGAAACGAAAAGGTTTAGGCTTAAAAGGTTTAACTAGGGGGATTTTTTTGTAGTGGGGTAAAAAGAAGGAAAATGATGGTTTTGAATGAAAAATGGGTTAGTCCTAATGCCTCCATCATTTACTTACTTGAGTTTAAGTTCGTAAGGACCGGGAATGTATCGTCTTGGCAAGTTCTAGAGTCGTAAGAACTAAGCGGCTATTCACACAAGAAACGAAAATGAGCATTTATTTTAAAGATGTATGAATATGTGAGAATGGGTTTATAATGTGAACAAGTATATATAATCAAATTTTAAAAAGATTTATTATGAGCATTTATTTTAAAGATGTATGAATGTATGCTCTTTCTATGCCCTGTCTCTTCTCTTCTCTTTACACTCTCTCTCCAAATTCTCCCTCTTCTCCACCACCACCAACAACCATCACCCCACCGTGCATGACCTCCACCCGACCACCACCTTGCACCGGCTCCATCGGACCACCACCACCACCCCTACCCGACCACGAACACCTTGCCACCACCTCACCACCACCACCACCAAACAACCAACCGCCACCACCCCACCACCACGAAACCACCTCAAATCAAAGGGCGTCGTCCTCTACAACCCACCTGCCACCATCACACGCCCAAACATTCACCACCATCATCCCTATAGCTCATATCCATACATTCACTACCATCGGGCACCCCTCCACCCGCATGTTTTGCTCAGATCCTAACGGGGGTTCAAGCACCACCAACCTACCTTGCTCAGATCTCGGATTTAATGATTGTGATGATTTTGAAGGTGAAGTGGTGATTGGTTTCAGCTTTCTGTTTTATGAAGATGGGTTTTGGGAAAAAAGAGATGGGATTTGGGGAAAAAGGGATGTAGGTCGTGTGATGGTGCTGGTGAATTTGGGTATTTTTGGTTGGATTTTAGGGTTCAAGGTTCTGGGTATTTTTTGGTTTGATTTTGAGGTTCAAATTTTGGGGGTTATTGTTCTTTGAGGGTGAACACTGAATAACTTTGAAGTAATGGCTAAAGAACAAAAATTGGATTTAGGTTTAGCAGATTTGAACAGATTTGGGGTGTAATTTAAGTTTAGCAGATTCGACGTTTGGTGTGGCATGCTTTGGCCTAATACGTCCTTCGTACTCTCATCGCTAGTCACAAAGTTTGAATAACATAGAAATAAGTATTTGAGAAATGAAGGGAAATGTTTTGAAATTTTAGAGAAATTAAGAACTTATAAATAAGGGTTTTATAAGTTTCGTATGGTACATTGCAGGCGGGGCTATAGATGTATATGTAACATATATGTAGACTCTTGACATAATTATAACACATTGCACGTATCACGTAATTTAAGTAACAAATAGAGTGCTTGCACGCATTTGTGTGTGAAATGAAAGGAATTTAAATGCGAGAGCAATAGCAAATCATAAGTTAAACATAGCATAAACTTATGTGAGCACATAGGTCCTAGTTGACTAAAGTATAGGTTCTAAGGGTCTAATAACCTATCCTATATCCCTAAAGTCAATAGCTCAGATACCAATCTGTCACACCCTGACCCACAGCGGAATAGGTGATCGGGGCATGATTGGGTTAACTCAAGAGCTTATGACCTGCTATTACTTGTTTTAAATATTCATTAATTCATAACAGTTGTTTTGACACAAGAAATCATTCACATAAACAATTACAACCATAAGCCATTGTTTATAACAAATAAACTACACTAATCCGTTTCTTGTTAACTAAGGCTCATCCTATGTCCAATCTTCTCTTCGTACTTGTTCACCTGTATCATGTGTAAAAATGGTTTTTGAATCAACAAAAGTTGGCGAGTGAAACTTATTGTTATTATTAAAAAAATAATATGTTCAAGTTTGTTTATTGAGAAACGTGCGTTAACCATTTTGAATAAATATGTTGTATGTCATATATCAAAATTCATAACACAACCTCAAACAATAAACAAACCAACAGAAATGATTCAATGAATGTATGCGTGTTGCACGGTATTATGGTGTGCCAATAAATGTATGCATGTTGCACGGTATTATGGTGTGCTGCAAGGTCTAAGCTCAATCAAACGGAGCTGACCTCGTATAGTTGGCAACGTCAAGTTCCGCTCATAGGTAATGGGGAACCGACGAGCCTATGATGAAATGATGTCCAATAATAAATGAAATGCACCAAGTGATAAATACCAAACAACACATAACACATATATTGCACAAGTGGGTAATTGCACGTAATTGATAGAAAGAATGATAATGCAATGAAATGCACCAAGTGATAAATAACCAAACAACACATAACACATATATTGCACAAGTGGGTAATTGCACGTAATTGATAGAAAGAATGATAATGCAAAACGGCACATGATACATTCCAAAAACGAGTAAATAATATAAAAATGGGGAGTTGTAAGATTCACTTACAATTTTGCGTTAGCGATTTCCTTGCAAAACTAAGCGTACGAATAGGATTTGGAGAGCTTGGAACAACGAGAATTATCCTAAACAAGGATTGGAAATGTACTAAATAAAAGAAATTGATAACAAACTTAAATTGTATTTTGTATTCAAACATTTTGTTTAATATAAATTCTGAATTATTGAAGTAAATAATTGGTTTATTTCAGTTACTAATCCGTTTTAATAAACTGATTACCAAGACCTTTTTATCGAATATATATGGTAGAATAGTATTGTATTCGAGATACAATCCAATTTCCACGAACATGGCCCTTTTGTGATACACCACACACAAGCCCACATGCCTTAAAAAAATTTAAATAGTGGCAGTTAATATAGTTTGTTGAATTCCTTTTCTGATCCTATCTCTATTTGCCTCATACATTTTTTCATTTAACTACATAGAACCATTAAAAAAAATTGTTGGAAAAAAAACGTTTTTATTAACTAATTGTTTTAGTTAAAAACGGCAAATATAACGAAAAGAAAAATAAATAAATAAATAGATGACCCGGATCCGCGAATAGGTGGGATCAAACCCGGGGTACTTCAAATTGAGATGTAACACTATTGTTTTTAATAATATATTGTTTATCAACAATCCAAACCAAACACGTACAGAACTTGTGAACATGATATAGTTTGATTCTAATCAACTATAAGGTTACTTGTATAATAAAAAAAAAAATAATAATAATAGAATAGAATGAAAGGATTCGATTAGTAGAAGGTATACCGAACAAGACGAGTTAATCTCCGACGTGATCCCCGGTTATCACCGGGCGGCGTCTTCGTGTCTCCGGTAAGGTCTCGACACCCCGATCTCCGGCAACGTTGAACTTCTCCGGCGAAAGTACAGCAACTCGTAGAACTTGCTTTCTTCCTCTCTGAGCAGATAATCACGGGTGGAGGGGTTTGGGTGGGTATAATAACAAATGGCTGTGTAATGAATCGTATATTTTTATTCCAAATTTTGATATTTCGAAACCTTCAATTAATAGAATGTAGTACATGTTCCTAGTTGAAAGGGTGTCCAGGTTCACCCTCCTAACCATGGTAACCTCCGTTCTTGAAAAAGGAAATCACAGCTGGTTGTTTACGAGCTGTTTTTGAGCGTCCAGCTTTAAAATTTGAAACTCGATGATAGTTGTAATATATAACGAAAGTGGGAGCAATGCTTGTAGGCAAATCAAGAAATAGTGGAATGGTTAGTTGTTCGCTTGGTTATTGGTGAGACCCGGGTTCGAGTCCCATGTTGATGTATTTTATGCATATATACACACTATATATATACCTTTAATGTTATATATATATATATATATATATATATATATAGATCGCAAAACGAATTCAATCGCAGTGATTATTCGGATTTAATAATAATAAACGAAGAAGAAAAATTCAAAATCGGTTAGATTTTGGGAGCACATTTTGACGGATGTTACAGCAACTTCCTCATACTTCTCTGTAGCTTGAATCTGGTTCTGAGCAAGCACTTCCAAGTTCTCTCGATCTAAATTCAGCAAATCTATTGGACGGTCAACCGAAAACTCACATCATCACATACAATCACAGCTTGCCCTAACTCTTCATCGTAAGCCCAGAAATGCATGTTTTTCAGTACTCCTTGGGAATCTTCTTGACCAACGGGATCATCTGCAAGCACTTCCAAGTTCTCTCGATCTAAATTCAGCAAATCTATTGGACCGGTCAACCGAAAACTCACATCATCACATACAATCACAGCTTGCCCTAACTCTTCATCGTAAGCCCAGAAATGCATGTTTTTCAGTACTCCCTTTGGAATCTTCTTGACCAACGGGATCATCTTCTCTTTGTCTGTGGGCGGCCAGATAACGTTCTTCAATCTCCTGTTAGTCTTAGGATCACGTATACCAGGTGCAGGTTTCAAGATAGATTCCGTTGTATGCATAGAAGGAAATCCACGAGCAACCTCTCTCTTCAATCTCTCGTAAAACATGTATCCACGACCACCAGGCTTATCATCCACATATGGTGAGTTTGACAACAAAGTCAAATCCACTTTAGTAAATGTCTGAAACTGAGCGGGGTTCTTGTACCATTCAACTAGACCAATCTTCCTCTTAATCCACCACCTGCGACGGTCATGATCAAAACCCCAGCTTATAATGCTTGAACGATTCCCAACCTTATCATAATGACTTTTTCCAACATCCAGCAGATTATGAGTGGCTTGAACATCAGGATCCTCAGGATTTAGATTCTTATTCTTCAGAATCACATACTCTCTTTTCTGCTTCAATCTCGCAGCCTTTGCTTTGTCAGCTTCTTTATCAGTTACTTTTCTAAAATACTTATTCAATCCTGCTGCTCTTTCAACGTCATTCTTCGCAAAGGCACTGGCTCGATCCTCTTTAGCCTTTCTGCGTCTCTCCTTGTTAGTAGGATCACTAAACTCATCACCAAACTTCTTCTCTAACTTCTCACGCAGATCATACACCATGTTGAACAACAAACTAATATCACCTTGCAGCTGGTTAATTTGTTGGTTCTTTTGCACAATCGTGTCTTCAAGCTGAATAATCTTAGCATGTTTGTGGATCGAGCCTTGTTCAAGCACAATAATTCTCTTCTTTAGTTCACGAACACTGATAAACTCATCATCATCATCCAAGTTATCAATAAACAACATCTTCAATGCTTCTTCAGGTTGTTTCCCTTTAAACTGCTTGGTTCATCATGTGTAGCTCCAGAAGAACTTCCAACAATGGCAGTAGCTAAGGGTGTTGACTCTGTCAAAGGTGTTCCGGGTGGAACATAAATAGTAACAGTAATTGGAATCTCTATAAGATTTGCATCTACATCCAATCTTGTTTCATCAACTTTAACATCAAGCCCTGTTTATGTAGCAGTGGTAGTAGCAGTCGTCTCAAAATCAAACAAATTCTCAGTCGTCTCCTTAGCATGCTCAAAATCAAAGTTATACAAACCATCATCATCTTCTTTGTCAACAATCATGGGTTGATCTTTACCTTGCTCGATAGATACTCTAGATCTATGATCCCTTCTCCTACGCTTTACTGGTCTAGAATAGGGTCCTTTGGGTCTCCAGTAGTTAGCTCTTCACTTTGAACTGAAGATTGGAAGGAGGATTTCCCATCTTTTCAGTCACTGACTTCAACAATATGGCTAACCTCTCAGCAGTAATCACTGGTTGAACAGAAGGAATGGCGCAAGTAACTTCAGCTTCAGAAGGAAGCTCAACATCATCATCTTCATCACAACTTATCTAGATGCCTTCATCGTCAGAATTTATCGTTAGAATTTCTATCTCAGGCTCTTCACGCGTAACAACTTGAACCACATGTTCTTCAGCAACCATGGCATTAACTGGAGCATTCACTGGTACAGCTTCTGGTTGTGCAATCACTGGTTCAACAACCACATCTTAAGTCTCAGCGAACTGACCAAACTTCTCTAACTCTATTCTACCTTCAAACTTGCTAGCTGTACCCTTCTTTGGAGTCAATGCACTAAATCACATCAGACCCACTGGCTTCAGATCCAAAGTGTTGCCAGTTCTTTCCAACTCTGAGTAACGTGCATTGAAAATCATCTGTAGAAATCTAGGATACATGAGAAACTTGTCTTTGCGTACCCCAATAACATTCCTCTTCATTCCCTCGAACACATACTTAGAATAGTTGTAAGCTTGGTTCGTGATCAAACAAACTAATGCGGTAGACTGGGTACTATTAGCTGAACCGTTCCCCCTCTATTCTCGGTCATACACATCATGAACATGTGCATCAACAGACGCTAGTATGGATGCACAAACTTCTTCATAAGTGAGGGATACGTTCCTTCATAGCTCAAGCGAGGTAATATGGCTTCAACAGCTCCATATGGAAGATCAATAGGAGATGCCTCTTGATCAACAAACTGTAACACCTCCCTTATAATCTGCTCAATAACGACAACGTTCTTCTTTTGAATAACAGCTTCAATTGAACCCTTTCGGTCACCTCCTAATGCGTCAAACTTTGCTGTCTTCCAGATTTCCTTAACTAGATCCTTTTATATGACAGGATTCTCTCTTAGTGCATGTGCAATCTTGCAACTGTTAAGACCTTTGATTAGCGAAGCGAACATCTTATGCTTTTCTGGTGGCGGAAACTTGTAAGCAGCTTGATTAGTCCGGGAATTACCTTCAAGTCCATTTTCCTACAAACAACAAACAGACTGTTAAGCATAGAACAAAACAATGAACCTGAACTAGGTTATGGTCAAAAAGTCAACACGGGTTGACCAGTTGAGACAAAACAGTCAAACTGTGTTGCGAGTTGAAAATAAAAATTATCTTGAAATTTAACAAGATCTTGAGTCGGAACCAGAAGGTCTCGAGTTGGAACCAGAAGGTCTCGAGTCGAAATCATGAGATCTCGAGTCGAAACCAACTAGTTTTGAGTCTTATGTTGAGTCAAAACCACGAGGTCTCGAGTCGAAACCACGAAGTCTCTAGTCGAAACCAAACAGATCTCGAGTCCTTTTGCATATACACTCGCAACCTCAGTCGAAACCTTCAAAACATTATTTGATCATCAACTATTAATGATTATGAATTGAAATCCAAAAACATGTAAATATTTTGTTGATGACCAAATTATGAAGAAATTTAGAGTTCTTGATGATCTTCAAAACTTCATAGATTTCTTCAAATCTTCAACCAATCTTCAATCAAAAAACCACACTTTGATCAAGATTACCTTAATCACGGCGATGTTTGTCAGTCGGAACCAAGTCGGATTAGAGAAAGTCAGAGAGAATAATAAAGTAGATTTCGAGTGAATATGGGGTTTCGACTCGGAACCTCAGCTATATATCCCACTCTTCATGGGTCGGGCCACATCAAATTAAATCAGGCCCAATGGTCTCGAGTCGAGACCGCTATTGCGAGTCGAAACCATTTATAAAATCAAATTTTAGCTTTTGACTCTGATTATTTAAATTTAATTTTCAATTAAATTTTCCTTTACCCTCCCGAGCATGTTTTAGAGACTAAACCTATAAAACAAAAACAAACAATATCAAATAATTATTTACAAAAAAATAAAAATAGGAATATCATAATTGCTCAGGGATCAAATCACAAGGTTTTTGGGCTTAACTTCACTTATCAACACTGATCTACTACTGAATGATCCGAAGATTGTCAGTATATTTGTCCACCTAAGCTCACCTCCCTAGACTTTTTCATATGACTGCATGTAACTAATTTTATCATGTTTTGGTATTTTAACAATGAACACCCAACAAATACTAATCAAATCCTGGAATGTTGATCAGCACACCCTATCATGCAAGCAGATTCCCTACCACGTATTTCCACAAGTCTATTCTAAGTTTCTGAAACCTTGACTGGGACTAGATTGAGAATAGAACAGAATAGATCACAAGCGGAGATGATATAATATACAGATCAAATGAGTTTTCTCAAGTTGATATAGGTTTTGGGTTTCTTTTCGGCACTTGAGGGCCTCTTTCGGGTGTAAAGTGATCTATAAGGCGACAGACGTACAGCTAGGTGTTTGCTCCGCAAAACAGAAGCTAACGCTGCCTAGCACCTCAGGTCTTTGCTTACGCAAAATAGAGGAGATACACGACTTTTTCAGAAAAGATTTCAGAACTTGACCAAAATTGTGTGTATCAGGACATCACGCAAGCATTCAAATAGAAATGAGCTAATTCTAAGTGACGTTCTTTCCTGAGGTCATAAACTATTAAGTCCTGAACAAACATCCACTGTTTTCAGTCTTAAGGATAAAGCCTACCAACATATCATTCTAGAGCCAAACTATTTCAATACATGTTTTACACGAGTCAGCCTTTTACCATAATGTGAAATTCATTTCATTTCCCATTTCATGCAACAATTCTTTTTGTCTTTTTCAAAAATTTTCCATGTTTTTGTATTTTTCAAAATTTTTCAATGTTTTTGTACTTTTCAAAATTTCTCCCCCTAAATTTGTGCATAAATAAAAAAAACTACCTAAGAATAGAAAACTTCATGTACAAATTTCCCCACAAAAACATGCTCAGTCAGTGTATCTGATCATTTTTAGAAAGTCCACAAGCACCTGAAATTTTGAACTGCTGACAGGTTTTGTGAACAAATCGGCAGCATTTGCATCTGTGTCGATTTGTTCCAGTTTGATTAAGACCTCTGTCAAAACAGTCTCGTATAAAATGAACTTTTATATCAATGTGCTTGGTTTTTGAGTAGAAGACAAGATTTTTCACAATTTGAATAGCAGCATCATTATCACAGTAAATGGTAGTATTAAGATAAGTCAAACCATAATCCTGCAATTGATGTTGCATCCACACTACTTGGGAGTAAGATGCAAAACCAGCAATATATCCAGCCTCAGCTGTGGAAATCGCCACCATTTGTTGTTTCTTGCACTGTCAAGAAATGAGCGTGTCACCAAAAATTGACATCCGGCTGATGTGGATTTCCTGTCACTCTAGTACCTCCAAAATTGTTGTCAGAAAAAGCAAAAAGGTCAAAATTAGAATCTCTCGGATACCATAAGCCAAATCGAGGTCTGCCTTTAAATATCGAAAGATTAGTTTAACAGCAGTAAGATGAGAATGTTTGGGATTAGCCTGATATCGCGCGCAATTGCACACAGCAAACATGATGTCAAGACGGCTTGCAGTCAGATACATCAGAGATCCGATCATCGACCGATAAAGGCGTTGATAAATGGGGGATCCTTCATCATCTTCAGTTAGCAAAGGTCTTTCTGCCATAGGTGTTTCGACCGATTTTATGTCAGAGAACTTGAATTTTGCCAGCACATCGTCCATATATTTTCCTTGATGAATAAGAATGCCTCAAGAATCCTGTCGAACTTGTAGACCCAAGAACATAGTCAATTCCTCGAGAGAACTCATCTCGAATTTCTTCTTCATTACTCCCTCAAACTCCTTGCATAGATCCTCACTTGTCGATCCGAAAATAATATCGTCAACATAAATTTGAACCAAGATCAGATCCTTGCCCATTCTCTTGATAAACATCGTCTGATCAATTGTGCCACGAGTGTATCCATGAGCCAGAAGATGCTCAGTCAGGGTTGCATACCAAGCCCTTGGTGCAATCCATACAATGCCTTGTCAAGTTTGTAAGCATAATCCGGATGATCTGTAAGAACAAATCCTGGTGGTTGCTCAACAAAAATCTCTTCCTTCACATCTCCATATAGAAATGCAGTCTTGACGTCCATTTGATAAACAATGAACCCCATGTAAGATGCATAAGCTAAGAAGATCTGGATGGCTTCAATTCGGGCAACAGGGGCGTAAACTTCATCATAGTCCAGACCCTCAATCTATCGGAATCCCTGGACCACCAATCTTGCTTTGTTTCACACAATAACTCCTGCAGAGTTTTGCTTGTTTCTGAACACCCATCGAGTTCCAAGTTTGCGTTTCCCTTTCGGCTACTCAACGAGCTTCCATACTCCTAGCTTCTCAAACTGGTTCAGCTCTTCATGCATAACATCCACCCAGCCTGGTTCCTGCAAAGCTACATCAATAGTTTCAGGTTCTATTTGAGAAATGTAGCATGAGTACAAGCAAGTATTAATGGTTCTGGATTGGCTCCTGGTTTGAATTCCTGCATTTACAGGACCAATCACGTTCGTAATAGGATGATTTCTTTGAACACTCATTGGAATAATGACTTCAGGTACGGTCACGTCATGAGTTGAATTGGTGTTGCTCGACTCCCCTTCATTAGCTGCTGTAGTACCATGAAATACAGAAGTAGTTACCGTACAATCTTTAGGAATGGTATCATGAAACATTCCAGATCCTGAACCATTAGAAGTAACATCTCCTGATGATGCATCTTCAGGGATTGATGAGATGTTTGATAAGATGTAGGGTGCTTTGTAAAGACCATTCTAGGGGGGTCTATAGTGTGGTTCCTTGAGCTCCCTTCAGCCTGTTCATCTTCTTCAGTATCACCGAATGAAAGGGTTGTTTCAGAGTGGACACACCTGCATCTGTAGGAACATTAGACAGAATATTAAAAGACTTAAACAAATCAGCATAATCATATAGCTAGTCTGGACCAACTCTAGCATCTTAGCATTTTCTTCGAGTCATTCAATGTTGCACGACTCGACGATTTTCTTAGTTACTTTATTATATACTCTATAGGATGACCCTTTAGCGTATCCATAAAGAAACACTCATCCCCCTTGACCTCAAACTTCCCATTAGAGTCCATAAGTAATAGTACACATGGACATCCAAAGATACGGAAGTGTGAGACCGAGGGTTAACGTCCCTCCAGAATCTCCTAAGGTGTTTTCATATGATGTTTGTTTACTAAAGCCTGATTCTGGATGTAACAAGCCGTGCTAACAGCTTCAGCCCAAAAGAAACTAGGAAGCTTCAAGTCTGCCAGCATGGTTCGTGCACCTCTATAAGAGTACGATTTATTCTCTCTGCCACTCAATTCTGTTGTGGAGTTCGTAGTGCACTATACTGTCGATCGATTCCCTTTTCAGCGCAGGATGTATCGAAGGTGATATTCTTGAACTCTTGCCCATTGTTTGATCGAATAGCCTTCACTCTTGCACTTGCTTGATTTTCAACCAGAGTGATGAACTGTTTGACTAAGCCTGCTATCTCATTCTTGTGGCTCAGAAAGTAAACCCAGGTGTAGCGTGAATAGTCATCAACTATCACGAGATAGTACGACTTCTTGCCAATGCTTAGCACATTCACGGGACCAAAGAGATCCATGTGAAGTAACTCTAGCACAGCTTTGGTCGATGGTGCAGACTTGGATTTACGAAACTTCCGATGTGCCTTTCCTTTTGCACAAACAACACATTTCTCGACCAACACAAAATCTTTAATTGGTAGATCACGGACTAGTTGACCTTTGGCAAGTCGATTCAAATTCTTCATGTTCACATGCCCAAGGCGATGATGCCACAATTGACCATCAAGTTCTAAAATCTTCGAGAAAAGGCAAGTAATTTCTTCACAAGGTTTCTTGTTCATGTCAATGACATACGCATTTCCTCTTCGCTCAGCAGTCATCAAAAACCAGTCTTCAGGTATCACAATTCCTGCTTCAATATATAAGACCCTTCTTTGTGAAATGAACCAAATTTCCTCTATCATAGATCTGTGAAATGCTCAACAGATTGTGTTTCAGTTCAGGGACGTAGCTCACATTTTCGAAGCTTCGTACGCCGTTTCACACTGTTCATTTTAAGGTGATTCTACTAGATTCTCCTCCCGCAAAAAAACATATCCACCATCAAATTATTTAATGTTGACAAGTTGGGACAAGTCTCCTTTCATGTGCCTGGAACAACTACTATCCATGTACCAAAGTCACACGATAGTCCTCCACAGCTGTTCCTGCACAAGTAGCGGGATCAGTTAGATTTAGGAACCCAACCCATTGTGGATTGGGTTTTCCTTGAGTGTCAATGTATGTCACTTTCTGCCAAACTAGATTATCTTTGTTCAAAAACTTTGAAGATTTATTAATGACATGGTTTTTGTTGAGATGTATGAGATTGGGCAGCCTTAGCTTTGGGTTTCCAATGTTTGTGTGACCATTGATAATTGTGATTACCAAAAGCTTTATATTAGTTATTTTGAAAATCATTTTGACGAGTTTGATTTCTTTGCTTGGCTGCATTCCAATCTTGATAAAAAGGTCTACCTTTGTGAAAGTTATTCTTCACTGTATCAGACTTTGTAGTCGTCATAGACTCTAACAACTTGATCGGTTTGGCTTGACCCTCTGATTATGTGCATTCTTCTTCTTATGTTGCACACTTGGGAAATGAACGCAGTTTCTGGCAATGTGTCCAGCAATTCCACAATTGAAGCAGGTTTGCCGTTTCAATGTGTGGAAATTTTGGTACTTTGTAGCAGAAGCAGATCTGTTGGGTTTTGAAGAATGAGCTTGCTTGGTTTTCTCTGCTTGTTTAGCTTGTGCCTTTTCTGAGCATTTAGGTACCTGCTGATCAGAACTAGCACACACATGAGATTCAGATGGATGATGTTTTTTTGTCTTTAGTTATTTTATCAAGTTTCTTTTCAAAAAACGATTCAGTTTTAATTTTCTTTTTAGAAACGTTTTCTTGAGACTTAACATCTGATGTGACCACCTCTTCCTCTTCGAAAACATGTTCAGTTTTAATTTCATAAAATGTGGAAGTTTCATCAACACATGTATCAGGTGTGTTTACTAATGGTTCACATTCAACTTTGGTTTTCAGTGTGGTCCCACTAGATACAACATTAGGGACTTCCACTAAGACCATTTCAGAAGAAGAATCAGAACATTGTTGATCCTCTTGAGAAGAAGTTTCAGTGGTTTCACTGAATGCATCCTGAGGGACCTCCCCTGTCACACTATCAGTAGCTGTAAAATTAGAAGCATCACAATCACAATCATTAACAACTGAAAAACAACCATCATTAGACACATCATTCAAATTTTCATCACAAGCATCAACTGTTTTGCCCAAAACATTAGCCAAAGACTACACATAACTATGAAACGAATTAAGAAAACTTGTCCAAAAACCATTCAGAAACAATTTCATTTATTGAGTTTTTAGAAAAATTGGAGTTTGAATTTGGTTCATCCCAAGAACTTCTTCACCAGTTACTTCAGTTACTTTATCTGCACAAGAAGACGAAGCATTAATATCAAAAATACCTTTTTACACAAACTTGACAGGTTGAGTTTTCCGTTTTTAACTGGTTTGCTGCAGATCAATGACTTATTAGTTTTTGGACCATAAGTCATTTTATCCTCATTCATCTACTCCTCCACAGTGTAAGGCACATAGGTGTAGTTGTGATTGTATGGAGGAGGAGCTTTCTTATAACCCAAACCACTCCCTTTCTTTTCCTTATATTCCAATTGAATGTCACATATGTCTTTGACCAATTTGCTAGAAGTATCATATTTTTTATATTGATTGCGTTTATTTGATACTTTGATTTGATTTCTTCTAGCTCCTTGATCAAATTATTCATGATTACTCTATCATACTCGTAATTACAACTTTTAACACTGAGATCCTCTTTTAATTTTGCGATATCTTTTCTTCGAGCTTCAATCTTTTCTTTATAATATTTTTCATTTTTTATTAAAGCAAAATTTCGTCTTTTTATGTCGTTATAATCTTGGATCAAATTAGCGTTGTGTCACCGGTATGCTTCAACTTTACCTCGACATTCAGGTGTACAGAAGACAGAACTTACCTCTTCAGCAGTGATTCCGTGAACGGGAGCTGATAGAATCTGAGTCATAAATGCAAAGTTGTTTGCAGAAGTCTGATCCTTAGGTGCTGAAGTCATGAAAGCAATGTTGTCTGAAGCAGTCTGATTTTTTGGAGCTTTAAATATTCAGTCGCCGCGTCTCTGAGTTCCAATCAAATGTAGCATCAGGCTGAACCACCAGGGTTGAGGTTGGAGTACTTCCACTAGCAGCAGTTGTAGTGTTAGTGGTAGTAACAATAGCTCTCTCAGGGTTAGGTGGAGCAGGTGGTGCTGGTGTTTGATTTCTGTTGACTTGCGGCTTGGTGTAATTACGTGCCAAATGTCCATGTTCATGACAATTGTAGCAACGCATCTTCTCAAACGACATATTGGAGATCCATTAAAGGTGAGACCTTGCCACTTATTTCTCCCTGTTTTTCTCACAAAGTTCTTTGCCCTGAATGCCGCCATAGCCATTTGCCATGTGATGTCCATCTCTTCCACGTCCCCTGGATGAATTTGATCCAGATTGTCCATAGAAAACTTCGGAGGCTCTAGTTTACCTGCACACAAAAGCATTCATACAGTTTATAACAGATGCAACTATGTCGAGATTTTCCTTTGACTGTTGAGAGAAGAAAGCAATCATCTCGTTCTTGACATGGAATTTGAAGCAGCTGCAGCAGTAGTCAGTAGATGAAGTGATGGAGGGAGCTGGTGTGCCAGAGTAATGAGCGTTAGCAGAAGTGGGAACAACTTTAGCAGAAGCTGAGCTGCTGAACATTTAAAAACCAGCTTGTGATATGAGAGCAACAATGTTATTTGAAGCAGAGGGAGTAGCAGTAAAACAAGCAGCTAACAGACTGTTTTTGTAGTTAGTTTCCCTATGTTTATCGTCTAATTCACAAGCCTTGATGTGAGAGATCATCTTCGACAGACTGCATCGAGCAAGATCTTTGGTCTTCTTAATCATCGCTACGTGATGATCCCAGCTTTTTGGAAGAGCATTGAGAAGTTGTCTATTTGTAGCAGCATTTGTCAAATGCAGATCTCATTTCCTAAGTGACCAGCTTAACGAATCTCTGAATTTGGTTATCAACTGTCTCTCCATAGATATGGTTGAAATTGTTAAAGCTTTGGCTCAGCATATTCCTTCGACTTTCCTTCATGTCTTCATTTCCTTCATAAACGTCTATCAGCAATGCCCATAATTCTTTTGCAGACTTGCAGGTCATGAAAACCAATGGCAATGTCAGGTGCCAATTCCATTGTAAGATACGACAAAGCTTTGTCATCTTCCTCAACAATAACATAATCCTCTTCAGTGTATTCAGCAACAGGGTTTCTTGACTTTAATGCCAGGAGCATTCTCACGTTCAAAGGTTATATCCCTAGGTCCTCTTAGAATACTTCTCCATATTTTAGAATCTTTAACTTTTACGTGTTGTTCAAATCTCCATTTCCATTCAGGAAAGTCATCACCACTCAGCAGTCTGGGAACCTAGTGATAGTTCTTATGATAGAGTCCAGTTCCTGATGTTTGTTCAATACGGTCAAGTCAACAGTTTGATTATTCGCATGCATTCTTAATTATTTTAAGTTATTAGGTCAAATCAGCGTCAAATCAGTGTCAGAAATGTCGTTTCAACTCAAAACTAGTGATTCGAGATCTCCTTGTTGCGAGTCACAAACATAAGTCGAAATCTTAGTTGCGAGTCGAGACAAGAGCCGAAACTACCACTTGAGTTGATGAGCCGATACGGGAGTCGATACCACAATGAACTGATGAAGAGTCGAAACCTTGATCTCGAGTATTGAAGAAATAACTCGAGAACACAGTAGATTTCGAGTCGAGACAAGCAGCTTCCGAGTCAAGATCAAAGATTGCGAGTGGAACCTGCAAAACAAACTATTAGAAGAAACCGTTGACTCGCAATCCCGCCTTATCTGGAATTTCCAAAATTTAAAGATCTACCACAATCCTTGAATCAACAACTAATTCCCAAAAAATCAGCAAACAGATTTTTCGAATCAACCGAAACCAAAACATCAACTTTTGATGAATTTCTACAAAGAATAGATGAACACCCAAAAATCATCAAACTTGCAAAATCTTGAAATAACTGAAAACACCAGCAAACCAGATCAGTAAAACAAAGAAACTTCTTGAATCAGAATGATATCGAACCAACCAAGATCTTTCAATGATACCAAACTTGATCTTGTGTAAGTGCGGAAAACCAAACACAAGATGATTCAAGAACTAATCAAACCAAAATTGAAACAATAACAATATCAAATAGGAACTTGCATTCACCAATTATAGATGACTGATACAAGACTCCAAGCACGGTTTCGACTGGCTCTAATATGAGCAAAACTAATCAAATCCTCATTAACCTAAGAGAGTTGATTATATACTAACTAACAAGTGTGAGCCGAAACCCCCTTAAGCCCAGTCGAAAGCCTTTAGACCCAAACCATTACATCGACCCAAAGTACAAACTAAACAAGTTTACTAATCAACCCTCAAACTATTCAATAACTCTCTATGTATAAACCTTTAGGTTCCAACAGTGATGGTGGTGGTGGTGGCAGTGCTCGGCAGGTGGTGGTGCTCGATAGGCAGTAGAGAGAGGGGTTGTAGTGAGAGAGAGAGAGATGGGTTTTAGTTATATAGAGAGATAGGTTTTGTATTTTTTTTAATTCAATATCAATATATAAAAAGACAAAACATATTTAAGAAATTAATAATAAATAATTTAGTACTTAAATATAATTATTGAAATACCCTTCCTTTATGTGTATGATTTAACTGAGTTAAGTGTCGGGGAGCAAAATGAAAAAAACATAACAAACTATTGGATGGAAATGACTATTTTCAAATGATTGGGGCAAAACCGTTAAAACGACAAACCACATGGAGCAAAACGGAAGTTTAATCAAATTAAATGTAGGCTCGACTTACTTTTTTAACAATAATGTTTCAAATTTTAGATATTTTTTTGTTATACATATAATAGTCAACATGAGCATAAAGCGTGGTGTAACTCTAGATGCATAACGCGTTGTGTAACTCTAAATTTCCTCTTATTTACCTTTGCTCAATTATAGTTTTAAAGTGTAAAACATACTTTATAAGTTAAAAAAAATACAAGTGACAAAAAACACGATCATAAAAGGCATATTTGTAACTATAAAATTGCTTAATTACTAATTACTATAGCAATTGTTGCATATAGAGTATCGAGTTTGGGCTGACCCAGTGATTTAGAGTATGGCCTTTTTTATGTAGTGGTTTTTGGGTTGGGTGTTAGTGGGGGTAGGTTAGATGTCATTGGTTGTGTTACTTTCAGTTGGATGTCAGATGTTGTTGTAGGCTCTGTTACATTGTTCACAACAATTTTCCCATCATTTTTTACAGTTAGGTGCTGTAACTTGGGTATATCAAATATGGAGGCCATAACAAAGCATCATAGAAATTACCAACTGGAAAAAAGGTATACTTGAAAGCAAAACACAGCTAGAGGAAATTAGAAAAATTGTTGTTTGTGTTGATATCAGATTGCAAAGTGTGTCATTTGTCTTAAAAAATAACAGAAAACATACTTGATGTACGCTAACCGTTGCATGTTATGTTCTTTGTCCCTAACTAAGTTAATTTTTACAGTTAAATCTGACCAAATGGACCCCACATAACGGTATGTTGGTCATTTTACCTTATTTACTCAAATTAAAAAACATAAAAAGTAATAAATAAAACTATATATATATATATATATATATATATATATATATATATAATATATATATTTACATATAAACACACATAAACCACCCACCCACCCTCACTCTCTTTCTAAAGTCTCTTTTTTCACCACTCTCTCTCTCTAACTTCTGGTGCCACCACCACCCCTACCCCACCCCAACTATCCGATCACTACCGTCCACCACCACCTCTTGCCACCGCGAGCTACCACCACCTCCTATAACCACCACCAAAACCACGAAGATTTCAGCTAGATCTGACCCCAATCCACCAAGTCGTTTACTCGAACCTCAAATCACTTCTTGCTACTTTGTAGAAGTATAATTAGCTATTTACATCCTTGAAAGTTTCTATGTCGGTATGATTTACTTGCAATCTGGATGGTACAAGGGCATGATGCAGTATCATGTTACTAATTGATAGCTATATAGTATAATTAAGGGGGTAAACAAATTGAGCCAAGTGGAGCTCAACTTTAACGAGAGCTTGAGTTCGCCTCGATTAAATCTCTATTTTTAAAGGTTGAGCTCGGCTTATGAGTAGATTTTTCAAGCATGAGCTCAGCTTTTTGTTACGAAACATTTCAATAAAATTTTATATATATTTTAATGATAATACTTATATAATATAACATATATTATTTAATAAATTTTCTAATAAATGTATGCATAATAATATTCATTTTATAATTTTATAAATATATATAATAACATTATTTAGTCTCACGATGCAACATGGATGCAACTCGAGTTCGATAAGTAAAGTTCAGTCTTAGACTCGTTTATTAAACAAAATTATTTTTAGACTCGAGTTCGAGCTTAAACTCGTTTTAGGTCGGCTCTATTAAGCTTTTTAATTAACGAACCAATTGACTAGCTCACGTGCGACATGGCTTGTTTCCATCCATAGCAATGACAAATTTAGGTTTATGTTACTTTTCAAAAATTTTGGATAAATCAATTTCACATGAACGTGAGATACATAAAGACAAAATAAAAAAAGAGAATATTAAATATAACAAATAAATCTTTTACCACTTACATTTATAAATTCACCCATGTTTATACTTATTTTATATTATGTACATATTTTTTAACAAGTAGATATATATTATAAACAAACGCGTGGGTGCTTGTACTTGAAAATTGTGGTTGGTCTTTGATAACAAAAAACCTTACATGCAACAGATGACATCCTTTGCCATTTGTCCCAAAATTTAAACATGTTTGTTGAGACAATGTTGGAACGAGGACCCCATACATACCATTCTTGTTCGTCCTTTCACTTCTAAAAATATAACTCTTTTCTAATATAAAGTCGAATATTATTTTGTATTGTTATTACACCAAAATAGGACCCCCTTTCTTTTCGTACAAAAGTTAATAAAGAAAACTTTTATATAATTTGGATCCACATAGTGTGAAAAAATAATTCATTAAAAATAACGGCGTGGCTATGTTTCACATCAAGATGTGTGCAGACCAGAAATTCTGAATTATTTTAATCAAACATTCTCTCATGCTCATGCTCATGCTCATGCACATACAAATCCTTTTAAATTAAGTAAATCTATTTTTATATTTAAGTCAAAGGTATTATATGCTAAATATTTTTGTATATTAAATCTATTGTAGTTGATATTATAAACTAGTAAATTGCTTCACGCGTTGCCGCGATGTTTCGAAAAAAATTACGATGTTTTAAAATTTTTTTACGTTCAAACGTAAAACAACTAAAAATGTATAATATTTGAACCGATCAATTTCCGAAAAATTTACGTGGAAACGTAAATCAAATTGAATATATACACGTACATATATTTTAAACGTATAAAACATGATGACAAAGTCTTTAAAAAGTTACGTGGTTGTAATGTCAATACTGAAATTTAAGGGTAAAAATATATAAAAAAATAAAGACAAAAAGACAAAAAAAAGCCTAAAAATCAAAAAAAAAAAAAAAAAAAATTCAAATCACCATTCATAATAAATTGATAATTGTAGTATACTAGTTATAATCCCCTCGCGCTGCGGGGCGGGAGTGTAAACTGTGTCAGCAATGTCGCGAGGACGTGAGGCGTATAGCCGTGCTAAGTAGCAACCGAACCATGACCATAACCGGAAAAAGCGTAAAACAAAAAAAGTACGAAAATTTAACACCAATTGACTCAAGAGAAATAAAAAGTAGACGAAGTCGAATATACTAACAAGTATTAGAAAGTTGAGAGGGTAAAAAACCCGATGGACCAAATGTGACTACCAAACAACATGCAAAATAGCAACTAAAGGAAGAAAAAAAAACTAAGGGACCAATTGATCAAATGTGACAACCAAACAGCACGCTAAATAGCAACCGAATGATGACCAAACCAGTAAAAAGTCTAAAACTAAAACTAAAAGAAACACTGAGTCGTTTAACTTTTTATGGCAGAAGTATAAAAAAAAACTTAAAGAAAACACTAACTTGTAAAACAAAAATGAAAAATCCTAAAGTTTATTATAAAAAAGAAAAGATAAACAAAAGGACAAAATCACAAATATAAAAAAATGTTAGTGTGCCTCAATATGTTTGAAATTAATATATATCGAGAATTAAAGAAATCAATTTTAATTTGAGCTGTGGTTGTTGGCTTATATAATAACTAGGTTTGTTGTTGTCACCTGTTTGCGACAAAACAAAACAAATGATAATGTAAAACAAGCGTCGTTTAAAAATGAAGTATGTTGTTTAAAATAGCCAAACTGTCAGAATTGATGCAGGTTATCATCGTGTCGTAAAACGATACCAACTAAATACTCTAATTTGAATGCACCTTCATTTTTAACAAAAGTTATATCGAATGTCGCAAAAAAAATTATAAACAACTACGTACTTCAGTTTTTAAAGAAGAAAATTAAGTAATGTAAGCTATTAAAGAATTGATAAAGAATATGATTTAATAAAAAAAACTTATTAAGTACATAAAATAAATGATAAATGAAATATAGGTTTAAACAAGGAAAAAAATTAAATATTTTAAAAGGTAAAAGTAAATATAATAATAGAGTATTATTTAAATGAAATATAATAATTTAGTATTATAATATTTAAATAAAAAATATTTAAGAAACCTATATATTATTATAAATATAAAATCACTATTTATGTTTCTTTATAAACAATATATATAATATATAAAACTAATATAGTGGGATTTCCGCACGCTTCGCTGCGGGCCTCAGGTTCATTACAGTACACATACCGGCACTCGGCATAACAATCGTTGCTAATCGACACGTGTTTTACATCAATTATACTTGTTGACGTCGCGTGTTGCATCGAAACAGAAAAAATGATTATGTAAAACAAACGTTATTTGAAAATGAATCATGTTGTTTCGAAAGCCAAACAATTATAATTGGTTCAGCTTATCATCGTACCATGATACAACACCAACTAAATACTCAATTTTGAATACAACTTTGTTTTTAGCAAAACTTATACCACAATGTCGAGAGAGAAAAAATAATGAACGGAATTTATTAAAGAGATATCAAAATAAGTGATAAAGGATATATAATTTAAAAATAACAAAAAAAGAATTATTAAAAATAAAAAACAAATGATAAAGGAAATATCATTTTAGAAATAGAAATAAAATGTTATACCTTAAAATTAATATAATAATAAATTATTATAATATTAAATAATAAAATATTAAAAATCAACATATTATTATATAAAATAAAATCACTATTTATAGACAGTTTCCAATATATATCTATATATATATATATATATATATATATATATATATAGTAAATAAATAAATTAATCAAATATATAAAAGTGTACAAGTTTAGGAATACAAATGAAGTATAAGAATGCACATTAAGCTTGTTATTAGTTTAATTATTATTATGATAAAATAAAATTCTAAATAGACGCTTTTAAGGGATATCAAAACTTTAAGAAAAAATAATTTAGTTTCATTTTATAAATTGGAAACGTTATTGTTACTTTATTTTTCTAATTGAAGATTACTTGTGCGGAATCCGCACGTTACGATAAGGGTCGACAATTACTTGTGTTCTTTTGGTCTTTGGATAGCTTTAGCTACATACCGTTTCTGACATCAATAGACTCCCCCTTAGTTGATACTTCCAATCTCCAAAAAATTCATAAGTTGTAGATCAGTGAACTAGCAATCTTTGGTTAAGCAAGTAAACTCCAACTCTTTCATATCTCTCAGCAACGTAGTAGATGGATCCTACCATACATCTTCACATTCTTCAATTCATTCAAAATCTGCCCTTTACTTGTGTTCTGCACTTCATTTTGATAACTGCATCAATCTGTTTAGAAACATAAGCAAGTATCTCGAAAAACCATTAGTCTTTTTCACCTTAAAAATAACCAATATTTTATCCTATCATGCAAAAACAACCACCTGTCAGTTTAAAATGGGAAACCTATTAAACAGAAAATCTTTTTGGTACTTTTTGATAACTTTTAAAACAAACTAAACAAACTGAAAAATGTATACAATAATTCTTTTTATGAGAGTCATGTGCAAGAAGATCATATCAGCAAAATCAAACTGTTTCACACTTTCAGTTCATTCTTTCTTTTAATTTTCGTTAAAAGCAGTTCAAGAGGATTACTAGTATTGTTTATCCACTAAACAAACACATGAATATTTCAAGTACTTTTACCTAGTGATACGTTAATGTAATATTATACTGATATACTAGTGTGTCCCACTTAAGAACATACCCCGCGATCAAGGGATGCACAAAGATTCCTCGTAGTAGGTGAGTATACCGAATTCATCCTCTTTGATTTACAACGTTAGATAATTGGTGATCAGGTCAGTACTTTCGTACAACAAAGAGACCAATATCCAACGAGGGTTATGGCAAATATCAAAACTTGGTACGATTTATGCATTTTGCACATTTGAATGACTCACTAGGAGAGCTTCTTCAATTTCTAGTTTTGGCATTTTAGCTCTTTTAAGATATCTTGGTTGTTCCTAGGCCAGAATATATCTGGATGAAGCAGAAGGACAACCTTGACATCCCAGATGAAATAACAATATAAAGACCCAAAACCTCAGATTTTGGCAATATATCAACGCAAGATTTAAGGTTATAAAACCATACCCTACTGATATGTTACCCCCTCATACACATTTTGTTATGTTTATATCACCATGTTAAGTTGATTATTTGTAAGGTCCTTCTTGCTAAAGTAAAATTTTATAAAAATTTCATATATAAAGTATTTATACAAATACAAGTCCATTAAAACTTTGAATTTTATAATGCTTCTTAAAAATATATATAAACATATTTCGTCATATTAACGATAAATGATTTCGTAAATGACTGTACATAATGCAGAAGCTTGAACTTGATTGTGTTCGGTTCTTCGTTGAGCTTGATCTTCATCCGTGAGGTCCTAGCTATCACCTATACACCAATAAAAACTCATAAGTTAGTTATATGGTGCTTAGACTTGCAAATATAACCCATAAATAACAAATGAACAATCAAAATTCATTTTTGAGGACTTGCTGTAGGCTACGGTTGGTGTACCGTAGCTTACGATACACAAAAATAACTTGGACAGCAGCTCTGTACCGTAGGTCATAGTCTGGACCGTAGGTCACGCTGCAGACAACAACTCTGTACCGTAGGTCACGGTCTGGACTGTAAGTCACGCTGCAGCCTAGCTGCAGATTTTTTAGTTTTGGTCCTTTTTACGAAAACGGCCGTAACTTTCAAACCGTATATCCGTTTAACCTCACGTTTCTTCCTACGTGATCGTAATTTGTTCCTCTATATTTGCACTCAAAATCCAATATTTGTATTAATAAATTTTCATCTTATAGACCTTTGGCTTAATATTTATTTACGAAATTATTTGATCCGTTTCAAGATTTGAGCACTAAGTTCAAATCCCGCTTATTCTTTCCAAGCCTCATTTTAACGCACTAGGATTCTCATTTATCTTCCACCAAAAGTATATTCGTGGTGGATCACATATAATAAAATCTTATTATCCGATTTGTACTATTCGGTTAGTCATTTTACAGATAGTCCCATTTTTAGGCGTTTGACCCAAAAAGGCTTATGCCTATAGCTTTTATGATTATCAAAGGCTTATTGGTCATAATACATGTTCCTCAACAACCCTTAAGGGTCATTTGACCGATTTATTGGTCAATGGCGTTTTGATCAACTTTAGTCCCTCATTTTACAAAGAAGGACTTTCGATAAGATATTTGACAAAAATCGCATGTCTAACTATAATCTTATTTACGCGTACCTGGCTCGGATCATAGCATTGACCCGTTTACATACCTTATGATCTAAAATTTCTAGTTAAAGCAACGCAAACATATATTATTTCCTGTGATCACAAAACTCAACAAGTAGTCATCATTTATTATTATCAAATGGTATTAACACACCATTTGACATGTTTAGTCCACTTGACCATTTATCAACATATGATGGTATAGAACCTATTCCGGTTCGCGCCATGAGTTCTTATTACTTAAAAGACATTTTCTTAAATTGTTCGACCCGTTATAACTTTCACCAAATGGTGTTTTTTTCAAATCTTTTATCCATCCGTCAACTCGTGTACGGATTATTATTTGACCACTTTTACCCGTTATTGTTCACCCCACAACGTGATATTCAAGAATCCTCGTTTATTAGTCTTCACCCGACTAGTTTACCATTTTACCCTTATTACCATAATTTATGGTTTCTTACCATTTTTATTTATTCTGACTTGCATTGTATCATGCCGGAACATCATATTTCCAATACTTAACATGTTTCATAACTAATACTCACAAGTAAGTGTATTGTAATTACAAAGAGGGTGTAAGCTTAACTTACCTCGCATCCAAATTATGCTTATCTTTTCCTTCTTGATTCGTTTGACCCGCTTCCTCCTCCAAGCTTCCACCTAGCTTGTTAAGCGTCAAACTATCATCATCGTTTACAAGGTGGTTAGTTTAATCATAATTTAATACAATTATTCCACCTTACACATTTTATACCCAAAATTATCATTCATCGTATTCTAGGTCAGTTTGACTTCTTAAAAGTCAAACGTCCATTAGTATATAAAATGCACATTCAAGTTCATTGACTAGTTTAGGCATTCTCAAACTACCCGGTAGGCGTTCTTTTAAGCCACCGTTTTAACTATTTTTCTATCCATATTTATGCTATTATTAACATCAATAAAACTTAGCTCCCGTTTATCAAGGATAGTTTCTCCTTTCGTTATGCAAAGTCTACGGATTTTCATTTATAAGTAAAACCCGTTTCATCACTTTATCAAGCATTCATCCGAATACCTAATCTAATCATGTTCTACTTACAACTAGTAGCTAACATTCTTTTAAGCATCAATATCCCGATTTTAACATCGATTCTTTTATATCATACAAAACCCATTTCGTGAGGAGTATGATCATGTACCCAAATACATAGTTTAATCAAACACCTTCTTATCATTATCATGCATGATGATTCTAAGCATTGTTATTTTATCAGTTTCATCAAAACATTAAAACCCACTTATCTAAGTGTGGTAATTCATCCAAACACTTAAATCATAGCAATATATGTATAATTTTCACTTAGGGTTTTGTTCCTAAGCAAGTATACATCTCTAATCTAGCAATAACTTCAACGATTCATACCTAAATCGCGTCTTGTAAAGTTAATCAAAATTTTACCACTTCATGAATGTCAAAAATTCGACATACTTTACGATCCCCTTGACTTGGTGATCGCTAATATATATCCAAACTCGAATTTGGTCTTCGATTTCCCTTTCAATTTCAAGATTAATTGAACTAGGGTTCTTGGCTCCTTGGAGCTTCTTCTGCACGATTCCAGAACACACACGTAGTGTGTGTTTTATTTTCTTTTTACTTTTATTAATAGAATCATGTTTCCTTTTTAACGATTTTGGTCCCTCAAGTTTAACTTTAATTATTAGGGACTAGAACTCCATGTTCTATTACTTATCTACACCCACTAACTAGGTTAATTATTCCTAGTTAACTTAATGGGTTCAGGAAGTTATAACCTGTTATATTTTAAGTCCCGTTACCTCGGGCCTTTTATAAGCTTTATTTCCTCAAACACTTTTATTCACTTTTTATTTAATATCAGGTTTATTTTTTAAATCCTAATATTCACCGGGTTTACTTTTACCACTTACGGTATTTTACCCGTTTATTTACGGTTACTTTAATATAATTAATAAACCCGTTTTGGGGTGTTACAAGTCTACCCCCCTAAAAGAGGTTTCGTCCCTGATACCTTATTTACGTAGTTCATTAATTTTAGACTAAACGAACTTAGTTTCGTTTTTATGATATTCATTCTTTCGGTCAAAAGTTATCATTCGGATTGACGTGCACGTCATTTATGTGCAAGTCATCTTGGACCATAGCTTTCACCTTTTATTTCTTATCTTTGTCGCCTAATTAACCGAGGGTTGTCATTTGACTAGTAAGTCGTGTTAGTCCGTCGACATGTTTACTCCGCGCTAGTCTTATATTGACAAGCGCTTTGCATAAGTCATGACACTATCGTGGCCTTGAATGGTTTTTACCGGCTAGACTAATTAGTCATCGTCACTTCATACCCCGTCATCCGGGTATATTATGTTGCCCTCTCTGGCCTTATGTGTGTTTAAACGTAGCTTTTTGACTAAAATTGACTTTTCGTTTAACATTCTTTTTCTTTTTAACTTATGTCAATTACTCTCATCGGGGAATTGACGATTATTCCTTTCCGTTATTATTCTACGCGGGGAATCATAACTAGTTCCCACGCTTTACTTTATCGACCTGTAGGTTCTTTCACTTAGCATCATAGGTTATTTTATTAGATCTTTACCTTTTAAGGTGATACCCTATAGTTTGTTTCTTTGTATTTGTGACCCGAGGGCCATTCTGGCTCCGTAGACCTTAACACTTCTTATAATCCCGAAAGTTGTGATGATTCCCGTAGATTCATCTTTTACTCATGTCGTTCTAAAAATATACTTTCGGTGTCAATGCACCCTTTTAAGTTTAGAACTTATTTATTTTCATTCTTGAATTCTATGGACCTTGATCGTAGTCTAAGGCTACATTTGTTTTCTTTTTGAACTAATCTTCCGACTCTATGACTTCACGTCAGTTTGTTCTCTGTTTATCGTTATTCGGTTTACGCCTCGACTTCTTTACAGCCCATTACCCGGTTTCTTTCATCTTAATGTTTTTAACGCTCCCGTTGTTTGGTTTGCGTTTTCCTTTTTATGTTTCCTATAACCCTTTTTATAGATTTGTTAATATTTCGCGCTTTTATTTATTCGGTTCGCGCTTACTTACATTTTCAAGCGTTATTTATTATTTTTTTATTTAACCCGTTTGACTTCTTCGTGTGAAATTTTCATCACTTGTGAACGTCAAACTTCGTTCCTTATTCAACCCGTTCAATTTTGAAATAGTTGAACGAAATTTTCTAAATTTATGTTTGCAAAATCTTGTTGTCTTTTAGTCATAACTCTTAATCCGAGTCTTTTGACTTTTTACCCGCGTTCCCATCCCTTGGTTTACACGTACTTCTGAAATCCTACCCATCTATCGGGTATTTTACCGAAGTCATCATCAAAGCAACCATTCTGGTCTGCTTTTAGACTTCGTTTTATTTTATTTGGTCGTCTTAACGAATTCCATCACTTTTATTCAACCAAGTCCTTTATTCTTTATTCAATCTGTTTGACTTGCCCGTGTGAATGTCATCACTTATGACAGTCAAACTTTATCCCCTATGCCTTAGCATTCTCATTAGTGGGTTTGTATTTTCATTTACTTTGATTCTTATCCCTTCCCTCGGGCTCGTTATTCTAATGTAATACGCTTCCGTTACCCGGCTTGCGTTTACATTTATTATCAATTATTTTACTTATTTGATCTGTTTTGGGTACCTTTTTAATTTGTCCCATTCACCCCATCCTTACCACATCGGACGTAAACGTGTCCATTATAAGAAGTTCACGGTATCATGTGTTCACTACTTACTTGGCCAGAGTAAGCGATCAACACATGACATACATGAGCTTTTTATAATTTTCGCATCACGCCCCATGTAAGTAACTCCTCTAATAATTCCCATATTCATGGTTTCCATTGTTATTTAACAATCATCAGTTTTACCCGTTTTATTCTTGAACATCTATAATATTTTCCTTTTATCGAGCTGTTATACCATCACCTTCGTTAATGTGATTGCTACTTTTCTCAATAGTATTATATCGAGAATTATTTACTTGGACGATTACTTTCGTCCAAGTTTCTATATAAATTAATTCTGTCGTTTTCTTGTTATTCACAATTGTGAATAACATATATTTCTACTTAATTTCTCTTGGAAACATCACCCTGGATAGTTATCATATTCAGGTTTTCCAAGTTTTTATCCAAATATACAATAGTCAATCTCTTCGTATTTGTTGCATATTACTGTTTGTGCAATAATTTAAAGCGTGCACCTGTAATGCTTACCCCAACGGGCTTTCCTTGCCATTACTCTTATTTGCGATTGTTACGCGATTTAGGTCCTTGGTGAGCATGCTCTACTTGTCATACTTCGGATCGTTCCTCTGTCGTAAATTATTAAACTCTCTCCATCTTTGGATGCGAGTGTCCTTTAGCTAAAACATTTACAAAACATTAGTAATGTTAACATTAACAAGCGCCCGTACTATAATACAAGGCTTTACGATATGTGTTAACACACATAATTCGTTAACTATATCAGTCTTTCGTCGGTTTAATTGGGGTAACGTGCATTTACATGATAACCTTATGTGTTTTTTACAACACTTTAACATGCTAGACCTTTAATAGACTTATAACTTACCGGATTACGCGATCAAGTCTCGAACCGAACACATTTGTCAACAACCTTGAGCTCTGATTACCAACTTGTAAGGCCCTTCTTGCTAAAGTAAAATTTTATAAAAATTTCGCATATAAAAGTATTTATACAAATACAAGTCCGTTAAAACTTTCGAGTTTTATAATGCTTGTTAAAAATATATATAAACATATTTCATCATATTAACGATGAATGATTTTGTAAATGACTGTACATAATGCGGAAGCTTGAACTTGACTGTGTTCGATTCTTCGTTGAGCTTGATCTTCATCCCTGAGGTCCTAGCTATCACCTATACACCAATAAAAACTCATAAGTTAGTTATATGGTGCTTAGACTTGCATTTATAACCCATAAATAACAAATGAACAATCAAAATTCATTTTGAGGACTCGTTGTAGGCTACGGTTGGTTACCGTAGCTTACGTACAAAAAAATAACTTGGACAATAGCTATGTACCGTAGGTCACGCTGCAGACAACAGCTCTGTACCGTAGGTCACGCTGCAGCCTAGCTGCAGATTTTTCAGTTTTGGTCCTTTTTACGAAAACGGCCGTAACTTTCAAATCGTATATCCGTTTAACCTCACGTTTCTTCCTACGTGATCGTAATTTGTTTCTCTATTATTTGGACTCATAATCCACCATTTGTATTAACAAAATTTTCATCTTATAGACCTTTGGCTTATTATTTATTTACGAAATTATTTGACCCGTTTCAAGATTTGAGCACTAAGTTCAAATCTCGCTTATTCTTTCACGCCTCATATTCCCGCACTGGATTCTCATTTATCTTCCACCACAAGTATATTCGTGGTGGATCACATATAATAAAATCTTATTTTCCAATTTGTACTATCCAGTTAGTCATTTTACGGAAAGTCCCATTTTTAGGCGTTTGACCCAAAAAGGCTTATGCCTATAACTTTTATGATTATCAAAGACTTATATGGTCATAATACATGTTCCTCAACAACCCTTAAGGGTCGTTTGACCGATTTATCGGTTTAAGTGCGTTTTGATCAACTTTAGTCCCTCATTTTACGACGAAGGACTTTCGCTAAGATATTTGACCAAAATCGCATGTTTAACTATAATCTTATTTACGCGTACCTGGCTCGGGTCATAGCATTGACCTGTTTGCTTTAAAATTTCTAGTTAAAGCAACGCAAACATATATTATTTTCTGTGATCACAAAACTCAACAAGTAGTCATCAGTTATTATTATCAAATGGTATTAACACACCATTTGACCTGTTTAGTCGACTTGAGCATTTATCAACATATGATGGTATATTAATACCATCATGCCCCTTGAACCTATTCCAGTTCACGCCATGAGTTCTTATTACTTAAAAGGCATTTCTTAAATTGTTCGACCCGTTATAACTTTCACCAAATGGTGTTTTTTTTCTAATCTTTTATCCATCCGTAACTCGTGTACGGATTATTATTTGACCACTTTTACCCGTTATTGTTCACCCCACAACGTGATATTCAAAAATCCTCGTTTATTAGTCTTCACCCGACTAGTTTACCATTTTACCCTTATTACCATAATTTATGGTTTCTTACCATTTTTATTTATTCTAACTTGCATTGTATCATGCCGGAACGTCATATTTCCAATACTTAACATGTTTCATAACTAATACTCACAAGTAAGTGATTCGTTTGACCCGCTTCCTCCTCCAAGCTTCCACCTAGTTTGTTAAGTGTCAAACTATCATCATCGTTTACAAGGTGGTTAGTTTAATCATAATTTAATACGATTATTCCACCTTACGCATTTTATACCCAAAATTATCATTCATCGTATTCTAGGTCAGTTTGCCTTTTTAAAAGTCAAACGTCCATTAGTATATAAAATGCACATTCAAGTTCATCGACTAGTTTAGGCATTCTCAAATTACCCGGTAGGCGTTCTTTTAAGCCACCATTTTAACTATTTTTCTATCCATATTTATGCTATTATTAACATCAATAAAACTTAGCTCCCGTTTATCAAGGATAGTTTCTCCTTTCGTTATGCAAAGTCTACAGATTTTCATTTATAAGTAAAACTCGTTTCATCACTTTATTGGGCATTCATCCGAATACCTAATCTAATCATGTTCTACTTACAACTAGTAGCTAACATTCTTTTATCAATATCCCGATTTTAACATCGATTCTTTTATATCATACAAAACCCATTTCGTGAGGAGTATGATCATGTACCCAAATTCATAGTTTAATCAAACACCTTCTTATCATTATCATGCATGATGATTCTAAGCATGTTATATCATCAGTTTCATCAAAACATTAAAACCCACTTATCTAAGTGTGGTAATTCATCCAAACACTTAAATCATAGCAATATATGTATAATTTTCACTTAGGGTTTTGTTCCTAAGCAAGTATACATTTCTAATCTAGCAATAACTTCAACGATTCATACCTAAATCGCGTCTTGTAAAGTTAATCAAAGTTTTACAACTTCATGAATGTCAAAAATTCGACATACTTACTATCCCCTTGACTTGGTGATCGCTAATATATATAATTTGGTCTTCGATTTCCCTTTCAATTTGAAGATTAATTGAACTAGGGTTCTTGGCTCCTTGGAGCTTCTTCTGCTCGATTCCAGAACACACACGTAGTGTGTGTTTTATTTTCTTTTTAATTTTATTAATAGAATCATGTTTCCTTTTTAACGAGTTTGGTCCCTCAAGTTTAATTTTAATTATTAGGGACTAGAACTCCATGTTTTATTACTTATTTACACCCCACCAACTAGGTTAATTATTCCTAGTTAACTTAATGGGTTCGGGAAGTTATAACCCGTTATATTTTAAGTCCCGTTACCTCGGGCCTTTTATAAGCTTTATTTCCTCAAAAGCTTTTATTCACTTTTTATTTATTATCAAGTTTATTTATTTAAATCCTAATATTCACCGGGTTTACTTTTACCACTTACGGTATTTTACCCGTTTATTTACGGTTACTTTAAATAATTAAACCCGTTTTTGGGATGTTACATTATTTCATGTTTCTTTCCTACTGGTACATCGTATGATGAAGCTGCTATCACACTTAAGCAAAGTTAAGTTCAAATTCAGTGTGACAGTCTAACTTGCTGATGTACTATCATTTGTTCTTTTTCACACCATGAAATCTTTTTTTAAATTTTTTTTTCAAATTTTTTTTATGTTTTTCATTTTTTCAATGTTTTTGATTTAAAATTTTTTTAACTTACTCCCCCTAAAATCACACACTAACTAAACTCTTTTTGGCTTAGGAAAATTTCTCCCCTTAAATTTTTGTTTTTATGGAGTAAGTTTCAAAAAAAGAAATTTAAACACAACCAGACTCCCACTTCAACTTGACAAAAAGTTTTTTTTCAATTTTGAAATATTGAATAATCATTATAAATCGCAGAAGTAAATAATTTGTTAGCGTTAGTAGCCTACTATTCACCTCAGATACTTTATCGGAATAACCACTGTTGAACATATCAACAATCCTTCCTGGTCATCCTGCACATACTCAACAACTCATTTAGACTTAAGAACCCTAAACCTACCGGTTTTGGGTTGATCATTTATATCAATATAACTTAATTCTATCCAATATCCATCACACCCTACTAGTGTCTTGGATGTGTTCATTGTTGTTGAATAAGCTCAATAATTTTCACTAGATCGTTGGCCATGAGAATTCCAATAAACTCTCTGATTTACCGACCTTTGAAAATTATTATCTCGAAAAATTCTTCTCCCATCATCGTAACCTGAACTTTGGAAAAATTTTGGATTGTTTTGAACATTTGATTTACTAAAACCCCTATATTCGTTTCTTCTTTGACAATTTCGATTACCAGAAGTCTGGTATCGGTTTTGATATCTAAATTTTTTATTTTGATACCGATTTGATTTACCATTAAAACGACTAAGTTGTGAAGAAATACTTCTTGGTCTATCAAATCTTCTTGATGTTGAAGGTTTTGACTGAAATCTTGGTTGATTTGTCTAACAACTTGGTTTTACATTATTATTTGAACCAACCCGATTCCCATCCTTAATCTCAACCTTAGCCTCAACATCCACTTTCTTACCCTTTTAAAAGGACAACAACTAGCTACATGTCCTTTTGTTGTGACATTTAAAACAAGATTTTTTCTTATAAATTTTCTTTTTGTTAAATCTCTTTTTAAATGTTTTGTTCTTTTCATCTCCAGTATCCTCATCCAATTTATGAGGTGTACTATTAGACCCAACATATTCTTTCAAAGAAACTTGACTATTAGGCAAGTCCATAGTTATCGGATCCTCTACAGCTGGTGTAGTAGGTACAAAATCAGTTAACTCATTCTCATTTGGTAAAAAAGAGTAGTCCTGGTCCTCAGAAGGTGAAGCTTTACGAAACCCCACTCCCGTTTTATCGTTACTCTTTTTCAACCTTTCTTGTATCTGAGTCCTAACTAATAAAGATTTTCCAAATTTATCTTAGTTTCCATTAAGTTCAACAATTTGGTCTCGTGCAATGGCCAATTCCCCCCACTTTTTAGAAAATTCATTAGTTTTATCCTTCACAGTTTCATGAGCCAAATCACTGATCTGTAACAGTTCATTAACCTTGCTTGTTAAACTGCTGATTTCTTGTTCATTCGATTTGAGTTTATTTAAATAATTTGACTCTCTTTTAATCAAAAGAACATTCGGCTTTTTTAGTTTTTCCAATTCCGCTAATTGGATTTTGTTTTGCTCGATAGTTTGTTAACGTTACCTTGTAGTTCAATGCAATTATGACAGATATGACTTACCAACTCTATTTTACCATTAACTCTATTGTAAGTTCATTCACATCATCCATGCACTTTGAAACTTCTGTATCTTTCTTCTTTGAAGTCCCAACCTTTCTTTCATCCAACACATCATCGACTTCTGCATTAGAAGCACGTTTGTTTTACTATGTCCTGAAGAACTCTGATAACGGTTTTCTAGAGCTTCCCACAGTTCTCTAGACGTCACATACTTACGGAAACTATAACTAATTTCCACTAGTAAGGATTTCTTTATCGCTGCTAAAGCTCGCTTTTCAGCGTCAAACACCCGTTTCTCAGATTCATCCATCTTCTCATATGAAAGTACTAGAATTCTCCCGTTAACTCGACGTGTGGGAGCAATGTACCAATCAATCATACAGCTCCACATTCTCGTATCTTCACTTTGAACTACATCTTCAAACTTCTCCTTCCAGTCAGCATATTGTTTAACGTTTATTACCTTTGGCCGATTATTAACAGTCTCACTGACATTGATCATTCTGGCCAGCACGCAGCTTAAAACTTTGGATTTTGGTATACATGTGTCAAAATCCAAGTCCAACTTCTCTACTGGTCCTTTTCGACTCTTTACTGTAACCATACCGTTAAAAACATTTAAAAATTCGTCCAAAAACTATTGTTTTACCAAACTATACCGTTAGACTCGTCTCGTCGATACGAATCCAATGATATATAATGTCCAAACCTTTTTTTGTCCTAAAAATATTCAAGTTCAAACCGTCCAGTCCGTTCTTAAAGTTCAATTATGGATAATTTTCTATTCACGAAAACGTTTATTACAGAATACGTCAGCTGATTAAAGTTCCACCTTTTCGAATGTGATTCGAAACAGTATCCTATTCGAAACAATGATTCGAAAACCAATCCGAAATAAGAATTCAGAATAGGTAATTCGAAACAGCAATTCGGAACAGTGTATCCTAAATAGTCCGAAATAGTCTTATCCGAAATGGTCCGAAACCGAATTTATCCGAAATGGTCCGAAACCGAATTTATCCGAAATGGTCCGAAATTCAACATTGATGATCCGAAATGAACTCTTCTGATCCGAAATGCATACTTTGGATCCGAACTGCACACTTTTTATCCGAATGCACCTATTATCCGAAATTCAAACTTTTATCCGAAATTCAAACTAAAGATCTGAAATCCTATGTTGTTTATCCGAAATCCTTTGCTGTTTATTCGAAATCAGTAGTAGAATATCCAAATCTCTTGTTTTCGACGCATTCTTCAAAAACTCCAAAATACGAAACCTTAAAACAGCCTCCAAACTTTGAACCAGCTGTCAACACCTCCAAAAACCCTAGTTTTCTGCAGCAAACAATTCTGAACCGAGCCAATCAAGAGCCTAAAGCTCTGATACCTATTTGTGGTCCCCTAACCCAATGGATCTTTCACAGAATCGTCTATCCAACCTAGAGTGCGAAATCCTCTAGATCAGATTATCACATAAAACGAGTAGAAGCAGATGTATATTAAACAGTCTTTTATTGATTATCCAAACTTGCAGTTTTACAATCAATTCAAGACTCACACAACCTCACAACCAATCTCTGTGAACTTGTCTCTCTCTCTACGATTTTTCTCTTTCTAGCCTTCTCTCCTTCTCTTTCTTAGCATTCTCTAAAAACCTAATGCAAAACATGTTTATATACTACATGTATGCATACTGGGCTTCTTCCAGGACTAGGCCTTTTTCCAAGCCCATTACAACAATTAACTCATTAACCAAAAATGCTAAGCCTAATACAAGCTATCCAAAGACTAAATGATCAAACTATTAAGCTGTTGTCACAGAATATGCACCAACAAATAAAAAAACTACCCTTTACTCATGTTTAATCGTCCCCGACTCGCCTTTAGAATCTTTGATTACTATCGATCATATTGCTCTTACCTTGTGACCATCACTAAGTGCCTTATGTACATCATCATGACTGAGGTTGAATTAGAACATAGGTAGCCGTCCTTGGAGTGAGGTCGAATTAGAATTTAGGTGGGGTTTTGTTTTGTATCGAGGTTAATTCATTATTGGATTTAATTCATTGAGCATTTAAATGGTTATTGGGTTAAAACTTAAAAAATAAGACATTGGCCTTTAATGGCTTAAAGTGAATTATATATTAGATGCGCTTAATTTATTATATATACAACAACACCATACCCAATAAATCCCACACATAGCAGAGCTATTGGTAGGGTCTGGGGAGGGTGGGATGTAGGCACACCTTACCCCTATCCTAAGGATAGAGAGGTTACTTCCAGAGAGACCCCAACTCCAAGAAAAACAACAAGCAATTAATTAAACAAAACTAGAAAATGCAATGCACAGTAATCTATCAACAAGAAGTGGTAGAAGTGCACATGTAAAAAAAGAAAAAAAAACTAGATATATAACAAAAAGACCAGAATTTGCTAGAATACAAGGTGACAATCCTATGCAAAGTCCCTAAAGTATAGGAAAAATATAAGTCCCTAAGACAGATTTAGGACACAATAGTGCTACCTAAAAGTCCTTAACCTTAATCCTACATCTCCACGCACTCCTATCCTGGACCATGTCCTCAGATAGGTGCAACTATACTAAATCTTGCCTAATCTGCTCATCCCAGGTCAACCTGGGCCTGCCTCTACTCCTCCTCCCCTCCACAATGAGGGTTTCCACTGCCCTAACTAGCTCCGCCAATTGCTTCCTCTTCACATGACCAAACCATCTCAATCGCCCTCCTTTATCTTATCTGTTATACTAGCTACTCCTAACCTTGCCCTTAATACCTCATTTCTTATCTTGTCTAATCTTGTGTGACCACACATCCACCTTAGCATTCTCACCTCTGCTACCTCCATCTCGCGCGTTTGTGTCTTCTTGATGGCCCAACAATCTGTACCGTATAACATAGCAGGTCTAACTGCCACCCTATAGAATTTTCCCTTTAATTTATTCGGGAACTTCTTATCTCACAAAACCCCGGAGGTTTCTCTCCACCTACACCAGCCAGCCTGGATGCGATGGGTTACGTCACTATCGATCTCCCCATCCCTTTGTACAAATGATCCTAGATACTTGAACTTAGTTGCTTGTGGAACCACTTGACCCTCAATAGTGATCTGATTGTCCTCATCATTGCCTACACCACTAAAATCACAGTGAATTTACTCCGTTTTAGATATGCTAATCCTTAATCCCTTGTTCTCTAAAGCTGCTCTCCATTCCTCTAGCCTTATATTCAGGCTTGGTCTTGTCTCCGCAAGTAACATAATATCATCTGCAAAAAGCATGCACCACGAAACTATCTTTTGGATCAAATTGGACAACTCATTCGAGGCAACTGCAAAAAGAAACGGACTTAAGGCAGACCCTTGGTGGAATCCTCCCTCCACAGGGAACGAAACAGTGTCCCCTACAGGAGCACGTACCCTAGTTCCAGTTCTATCATACATATCCTTAATTATGTCTGTATACTTTCATGGGTGCCCTCTAACCTCCAAGCTATCCCAAATCAATCTACGTGGCACACTATCGTATGCCTTTTCAAGGTCAATGAACACCATATGTAGATCCCGCTTCATCTCCCTATACTTTTCCATCAATCTCCTCAAAATGTTAATAGCTTCTGTAGTTGACCGCCCTGGCATAAAGCCAAATTGGTTTGCCATAACCTGAGTTTCTTTTCTAATTCTAGTTCAATAACCCTTTCCCATAATTACACAGTATGACCCAGCAATTTAATTCCTCTGCAGTTCCCACAATATTGGGTGTCCCCCTGTTCTTATATAGAGGTACTACAACACTACTTCTCTACTGGTCTGGCATTTTTATAGATTTAAACATAAGGTTAAATAAAGTAGTTAGCCATTGAACTCCTTCCTCTCCTAGACACTTCCACACCTCAATCAGTATGTTGTCTAAACCAATTGCCGTAGCCCTTCCCATCTTCCTAAGCGCATTACTGACTTCTCCTTGTGCATTCCTCCGACGATAACATTTATTTTGTTGTCTCCTTTGAGTAGTGTGGTTGTCACTTTCTTGTTGGCAAGCCCTTCCCTCATTGAAAAGATTATGGAAATAGGTTTGCCATCTCAACTTAATCTCATCTTCCTTTACTAAAACACGCCCATCCTCACCCTTTATAAACTTCACTACTCCTAGATCATGCCTTCTACGTTCCCTAGCTTTGGCGATTTTGAACATATCATGCTCTCTCTTCTTTGTTTCCAAACGATCAAACATTTGTTTATAAGCTGTGGTCTTTGCCTATGTTACTACTTTCTTAGCCTCCCGCATAGCCCTTTTGTAATTTTCCCTCAACGCTTCTCGTTCCTCCTCAATCTCACACCCCAAATGATCTCTAAAACTATTTTGTTATCCCTTATCTTAGCCTGCACCTCCTCATTCCACCACCATGAGTCTTTATGTTATGCCCATATGTGTTAATTTTATTATATATATATATATATATATAATATATATACATGTGTGTGGTAAAACGTTTATATAGTTTTTTTCTTTAGTAAAAGATATTTAGATTTTTTCATGCCGATGGGTCAACTTTATTAATAAAATCAAAGGTGTCGATCTAAATAAACACAAATTTCCTTCAAAATTTCTATTTTAAGTGTCCTATAAAAGACATAAAACACATTGATATTGGTCGGCCCCGATCTCTTTATATGGCTCCGCCATTGGCGTCAGGAACGGATGCATACCGGCTACCTTACAAGTTTACAAGTATATAAAATAATTATAAAAAGCTTGCGCCACATAAAGAATTTAATATGCTATTAAGTGGCATTTTAATAGGATTCAATCAATGAAAAGTTGTATGATATAAATAATATGATGCCGCCTATATGTGTCACCCTCGTGCATATATATGCATGCGTAATTAGTTGAACTTAATTATATATTGAGGCCAAAAAATTATGAACTCTATTCTCTGTCTACGTGCCAATCAATAATTGGTGAAAAGAATATACTTGATTATGTATCAGATAAAGTGACCCTGACACATTTATTATTTATATAATAATCCAGATTCAACATGAGAGAATAAACTTAATTGTAAAGACCGTTTATAATGGATGTTGTTTTTTAAAGACATCCTGATTAAAAATACTCAATAGTCAATTCAAACGTTTGTAGTTTCTGTCCCTAAATATTAATTATTTATCCTATTTTTATATATTTTCTATGGTTTTATAAGTAGTTAACATAATTAGTATTTTTTTCTTAAGTTCAATTTCATTCATAAACACCACCTAGCCAACATGCTTAAGCTACAAAAACCAATCGAAAACATTACAAGAAATCCAATTTACACCAATTCATCCATGATTAGCGTTAAGCGTTTATAATCAAACCTATAACTATTGTTATTACCATAAAGGCCTATTTGTCAAGGATACATCCGTTGTAAAAAAAACTTTTGGATGACAAATATTCGTCACAAACAATTTTCACCAAACAATCGTCATAAACTTTGTCACTAGTTTCATGACACGTTTTTCAATCGTAAATGTTATTTTTATGACAATTTTAGTCTATAACTAATATTTTAAGAGATTGACTACACAACTTTCTTTTTCTTTTTTGTTTTAACCACGAAAAATGTTCTCGTCAATTCTCTGATAATCAACAAAATGAGGTAGACGACAGTTGGCGTTGAGCAACTGACCTTCAAGAGGTTATGCATGAAACTAGTGACAACAACATTAAAACCCAAGACATTTCGAAGAAAAGAATGAAGTGGTTTATCACTTATCACCTTTTGAAAGTTGAAAACTCAAATTTCACATATACAACTTTGTTAATAATACATGTCAAGCAGAAAGAAAGAAAGAAAAGAAAACAATTTCACTAAAAGAATAATATAAAGAACCAAATATTAATTTTCCACTAGAAAACACAATATTCCTCGAAATCTTAAGCGTGACAAACTAAAGTGGGGTACAATATCATGATGTGATGAACACACACCAATCCCCCTCAATTTCTTTTGCCATATCAAGATCACCCCTCTCACCTCTCTAATTTTTTTTCTTTCTTTCTTTTTTAAGATTTTAATAATCTTTTTATACAAGTCAACCCAACCAACCATCTTATGACATGCACATTGGTATCACTCATGCAACATCATAACATCATCCCCATAGTCATCTTGCATGCACTCTGGCCCCATATGTTTTTTCATAATTTTCTATCATATTCTTTTCCGGCGACTGGTAAACGTTTGAAAGACCACCTTCCTGGCCGCCGGAACCTCATCGATACCGCAACTCCGGCATTCAACCCGACCTGCTCAACCGCGCCCTTGATTCGCATACACATGTCCTCGCTGGCGTTCGTGGTAGCTACAGAAACCGTCCCTGGACCGAAAACTTTAACCGCCTTCTTAACCATGTCCGCCATGTCGTTGTAACCCGACCCGACACACTCGAAGCTTGCATAACTGAATCCATCTTCGGTGTGACGTGAATTGTCGAGTAACAATCACCGTCAATTCCGTTCATAGAATACCCACACGGATCAAATGCAAAATCGCATATCTGGGCATTAGGGTTAATGCGGTTAATGCCGGTTAACTCCGTCATGGCTCTTCCAGCAGAATCACCATTCATCCCATCGTTCGGATGCCGGAAAAACTTCCGAGCTAGGGTTTGATCAAGATCAGTCATGCAGACCTCAACAGTGTACGGAACATCATCTCGGAATTCAACAATTCCAGCAGAAAACACATGCCATGAATGAGATGTGAGTTTTGAAGGAATCACAGAAGCCTTTCTGTAACAAAGGTCATCAGGAATATTATCCTCCAAATACACAACTTCTTCATGGAAGCTAGTGTGAGGATAGGGTTGAGCTTCTGGGAATATAAAGGTTCCACGCGTGTACCTAAGAGCGATGATGTGAAGATTAAGGGTTCGGGCGTGATTAATGAAGGGTCGAACCGATTTCAATAGCTGTGTGGTGCCGCATGTCTTGATGATGATCTTAGTCGGGTAAACAAAAAGTGAAGATTCAGAAAGTACGTAGGAATCAAAGTGTTGGTTGCCAAGTGCGGACACAACGGTACATTGTACTTGATGAAGAACTTGTTCAAGTGATTTGAAGTCGAGTTTGCGGAGACCGATGCCAATCACCGGATCATGGCTGGAGAATTGGAGCTCAAGACGTTTTTCAAAGCCTTCAAAACCAGAAACGGCCATGGAAGTGAAGGTGGTGGAGACACTTATGAGTGTGTGTGTTTTGGATTGTGTTTGGGATTGGTAGAATAGAGGAGTGGGGGTAGAGGAGTGTTATATAGGTGTGTGGGTATGAGAGAGAAAGGGTGGGGGAAAGAGCATGCGGGGTTAGGCAACCAAGAGATATAATTGAGAGCATGATGAATACAAGATTCTAGCTTGTGCTCAACAAAGATAAAGTTGGCATTGGTTCAATTGTGTCTGCTAATGCTATTTCATTAACTAGGTTCATTCAACTAGACCCAAAAAATGTACTTGGAAAGGGAAATTTCATAACTTTCACCTTATATTACCTTTAGATAGCACAATCTTTATCTTTTTTTTAAAGAGACAAAGTGTGATACTAGGAGTGGAAATGTGTATTGAAGAATTTAGTGACCACCATGTAGTGGTGTTAGTGTGCTATTTACTTTTAAAGTAAACATTATATATACTCTTTGATGTAATATTTATCTGTATATGTTATATAGGATAAGTTGTGTTAAGATGGAACTTATTCTATAAGGATTGTTTAACCTAAATAGTGATACGGATTAAAAAATAGGGAGATCAAAAAGTTATAATTCATTAACATTAATCCTCTATAGATAATCCTCTGTTTATTTCTCAATTAAGACTGAGTTCGAGATTAGTCCTGACAAGTAATTTCCTACGTAAGCTTGAATAATGATAAGCATATCGAGTACAAGTAGAAAAGTGTTATCAAGACAAAGGCTTCCAGCGGCGATAGATCAGTTGAAAGTCCCAAGGTGAAAATTTGTCCCATCGATGGTACTCCATTCGAAAGCATAGCATGGGTATGAAAAAAACCAACGAGTTATGGACGGATGTTACCGAGGGATCACTAACGGAGATTATCACTGATGAATACACTAGCAACTCACATGTCAATATCACTGACGAATCACAAATAAAATTTTCATTGAGAGATTATCACTTATAGATGTCCAACGACTTTTTTGTGAAATCTTTTTTACTAAAGTACAAAAACGTTTCAAGTTCATCGTAATACACAAGAGACATAGCGCCTTGAGTGGTATTGATCCTAAATGTTGTTGGCGCAATAGATCTTCCATGCTTGCTCAAAGAGATGTTTTAGGATTACCTCCTATGAACCTCCCATTACGCATGATTCACCGCGCATATGCCTCCATATCCACACATCCCCTGTACTGTTTTTGTATGGTAGTCATACTCAAATATTAAACAAATGATTAGTAGTTTATCAATAAATTGCATTTATATAAAAATAATTGGATACCTCCATAGAAGTACAATAAGCGTAAGATTTTGCAATGATGGAAGTACTAGCATCAAGGGTAATGGCATAGTAGGGATTGTGAGTTGTCCTAAAGCTAAAGAGGTGACCCTTCTTCTAGCCTCCAACATTCTGCTCCCACAACTGTGGGTCATCAGTTAGTCGAGCGTTGGGATCAGTGTTGGCATATCTTTGATTGTGTAGTGGATCTTATGTTTCATGTAGTTTACCAAAACAACAAAGAATTGTATTTGTTTATGGAAAATTTATCAGCATAACAATGGCTAAAAGTAAAACATTTTTATTATATGTGTTAAACAAGTATGCTAACATTTTCCCATGAGTTGCAACACACTCACACAAAACCTTATATAACACGTCCTCGTATAAATGTACTCTAATGCAAATGCGGACCCCCTGTAGGTTGAAGGTGATCTGGACCTCATCGGAAAATATTGTAGAACCGTTATCTACGAATCAACTCTAAAAAATAATGACATTGATATGTGTTACATCAGAATTTGCGTACTGACTAAGCTTCATTACAAGATTGATGAAATTATTGAGATGTCCTGGAATGATAAGCTATCAATGGTAGGTTTATTGGAGGAGACACTCAGACCGTGGCTCCCAGAGAATTTTAGAATAAAGGAGAAGGGCGACTCAAGAAAACATTTCGACCAGAATTCACCAAAAATTAATCTGGTAAATGTGTCCGGGATAAAATCAGGCGACACCTCAAATCTCCAGGTGTAAAAAATATGAAAAAGAGAATCCAATGACGAGGACCAAAGGGGGAACCATTAATGTGCTATCAATTATACATATTTACCCCCATTTTATGGAACTTTTTTACCTTATCACTGAATCTATCAAATCGTTCGTATTGATAAATGCGGGTTTTTGAGGGTTCAGGGTGAAAGGAAGCGAAAAATGAGGAAAAAATCTAGAATTCAGATGAAATCAACAAAGTGCCAGATAGACATGGTCGTGCCAGGCTATGACACGGTTGTGCATACCAACCCAGCAACAAGAAGTCAACAAGTCAACCTTGTTTGGACAACAAGTTTCCACCATGCACAAGGCGCGACTGTGCACCCTTTAGGAACGACCGTGGAGGAAAAAGAAAAAGTTTAGAAGCTTCGAAATCCAACAAGACTGACACCATCCGAAGCTCGTGTCTGGACACCTATCCATGCATTGCCGTGCACCACCTTAACAACCATTGTGCCTATAACAGAATGGGAAAAGATTCGCACCAAAAGAACAAGAAAAACAACAATATGTTGTGGCTAAGTACGAGGCACGACCATTCCTACCTATGCACAACCACGTATACCTGCTGTCAGCCAACCTATAAATAGAGGCATTTGCAACTCATTTTCATCATCACATTCCACGTAAACCTCTCCCACTTTTGATCTAGAGAGGTCACTTGGGGTCTGGGATCATTCCATAAACCTCCTTGTAGTTGCTTCATTTGGGGAGAGAGAGAGAAAGAGAGAGAGAGAACTTGTAATCAATAACCTTCAAGAACTTATTGATTCTTATACTTCACAGCATGATTCCCATGATCATTGTTTATGGACAAGTTTGAATGGCCATTCTTGGTTTTATATGAAACTTGTATGAATTAAATGTTTAATCTTTTGCAAAGTGGTGTGTTCTGTTTTGACAATTCTCCTAACCCTTTTTTTGTTAATAGGATTTGTTCTTCAATTTGGTCTTTGGTCTTGTGAGAGTTCTTGAAAAACTTAGTGGTGTGAATTCTATTAATACACTCATAGTGTGTGACAACCCATATACTAGTAGGGGTCCCATTTTGTAAAGGACACCTACATGCGAGAGTCATGTAAAGGAAACCTAAATTATACAAAATGGATCGACCACTCTTAAGACACCAATCACGAATGGACAAAGAGAATAAACTACCACAAGAGATGAGGTGTTAAGTATTGTGGGGAATTCAAGTATACTCGCCCAATGGATGAATAGTTGCAAGTGTGGGTCCAACTAAAGACTCTCCCACCACAAAAAACGTGATGCTATCATGGAGACAACTGCAACATTCACAATTTTCAACCATTGTACAATTTCGATCGTTTTCGTATTTAATAAAATTTTATATTTTATTTACGAAATACGTAATCGTATGATCGAGCAAAATCGATATTCACAACATATTAAGAACAAGATCCAAGTTTCATATGCCTTAATACCCTTCATATAGCTTAATTTACAAGTTAGAAGGGTTAAAAATGGCAAACAAATGATACTACAAGTCTAGGGGCTGAAACTGCCTAAAAGCAAAACTTTTGTCCTTCAGGGGTCTTACAGACCATAAGACCTGGACCCCATACGGTCCGTAAGGGACACCTAGTACATCAGAATGTTAGCTGTCATCCTCAGTTGCATTTCTTAGCCTCCAAGTCGCGATTTTGCCATCAATTCACCTCCTTTGGACATGTATGATGACACTCATCAGTCCATAACACCTCATGGGACACTTGGCTTGATTTGGTGATCATTTGATTACTATAAATAGCCATGACCTTATCCATTTCAACTTGCTCATTTCAATTTCTTTCTCCCTTCTCTTTGGAGCTTGTTTCCAGCAAATGGAAGCCTCCGACTGAGTTCTGAAAGTGTTCTTCAACACAGATAAGTGCTCTCTAGTTCTTTTCATTATTTCGGCTAGTTTTGAGCCAAAAGTCAAGCAGTTTGACTTTCGGTTCTGACATTTTGGTCAAGCCAAATTTCAAATTTAACTGTGCTACGTGATCGTAATAATGAAGGTGTAATCCCTTGTGACTACACCTTCTGATCATCACATTTAGTAGGCGAAACGAATAGTCAAACTTTTACGAAATAAAAGTTAAAAGTGCATAAAAATGCATTTTACGACGAAAGTGGTTTCGAGTATTAAAACTTAAAGTTTTGACACCAAATCAAATTTTATAACATTATTAGACATGTTCTAACATGTATAACTCGTCATTTCTAGTTTACCGCTTTTCCTTAGTCGAAAGTCGAGCGGTTTGACTTCCGCTTGGACTTTCGAATCTGACTCGTTTGATCATCTTTAGGATCCGAACAAGCCCATTTATATGACCATAGTAATATAGGGAATAACCTCCAAGGTTATACCTTATGGTCATGTCGTTTGGTTAGTCAAATGACGAGTCAACTATATATACTTTTAAAATGTCGGAAATGCCCTTTTGGCACAAAAATAGTTTTAAACATGTATGGTCATTATTTTTAACTTATAAACTGATCATACAACATAATCAAACTAGTTTTGACATGTTAGACTCGTCATAGGACTTATTTAACCATACGAAACCGTAGTTACGCATACGGCCTGTTAAAGTGGCGTAAACTACTTTAACAAGTCGTAACAAGTTAAAACACTCCTAGATACTTCCAAATCAGAATGTAAGGTATTATGAACCATATTACATGAGATCCTCCGTTCGTTTGGTTTATGAACCTTCTTCTATCTGTTCCTCTGATTAAGTCACATTATACACTAACCTTAGTTATCCGACATATTAGGAAACACTTGAACACTTGAGCTTGTTTACACAAGACATCTACGCAATCCAAGTTAGTACATAGCTCTCCTCTTTTACGTTTTCTAAATGTTTTGGGGTGACTCATATGGGCTAAACTATTTTCAAGTTTTCAAAACGAGTATATGGTTTATATATAACAAAATGTTTTCTATAATGTGGGAAACTTGTTAGTGCGTTATCCATAACACGAATGACATTCATTAAATTTGGCCAAGCCGATCAGTAGTATGTTTGGTGCCATAGGACTGACAATACCGTTACCAAAATTCCCAGTGTTTGTGGGGAAGTTTTGGGAACTATAGAAACTGTATTTTAATAAACCCTTTGATGGTTTGTTAGTCGAATATTTTAATAGACCCCTTGGTGGTCTGTTAGTCGAGACGAGTCAACACAGGCTTGAATGTATTCACCAAAACGATCACAGTTTACACAACTAAAACAAGGACGAATGGTTTATACAAACAAGGATGATTGGTTTATACATAACACGGTCGATTGGTTTATACTAAACAAGGACGTTTGGTTTATGTAGAAAGTGATTTAGATAACGAGATGAGTGTAATATGATAAGAGCATGGTGGATACGCCGCTGGTACTTCCTATAAATAAATGCTCTTATTGTATTTCTCATCGTAGCGTTATCCAAATCACTTCAAACAAGTGTTAGATCGCTCCATGTTTAGCGTAGGAACCTAAATTGGTATCTAACATTCGTATAGGTGGAAACTATATGACGTGTTAATCGAATATGCAAAGATTTACTGTTTAATTGTTGTTTATTGATCATAAAGTTCATTTACATGTGAATCCAGATCGGGCAGAGCTTCACCGTCCAAGTGACAAAGTTGCAGAAGTTACAAATGAAAATCACAAGTCACCTATTTATAATAGTACAAGTTCTCTTGAGGGAACACAAGTTCGGGCGAACTTGTTCCAACATCACTATTCCGGGCGAACTTGTCCTATCATGTACAAAATACGACTATTTCTAACGTATTCTAGCCCAAACTAAACATACTCGATCCAAGACTAAGATATAGACATTATGTACTAACAGACTCCCCATTGGATATCGTCTTTGTCTTGATCAGTCTTCAAAGCTCTATCTCCGCCTTACGTCAAAAGAAGTTCTTGATTGGCTTCTTTCTTTGTTCTTACGATGGAATCAGCCTTTGATCTGTAGGTGGCACTTTTGTCATAAATTGAAAACGTCTCAGTCTTGACTCCTTTGTTCTTTCTAGAAATTGTTCCCGACGTCTTTCTATTTCTCTCCAACTAGATTCCCACATTCTTCCAGAATTAACTTCATGCGCATAACAGACATTCACAACCCTCTGATATTGCATTGCTTGTTCTTCCTCACGCTCCTCAAAACATATCTTACTAAAGAATAAACATTTGATATCCTCCTTTGAGTAGTTCACTAGCTACATCGGGTCTAGTATTCGTATCGTCCTCCATAATCCTCTCAATCCTTCTATCCCAAACATTTCAACGCTTTCTTGAGTGATATCCAGATGATCTTCAAATCTTAGTACAATCACTGCTTCACACGTTGTCGGATCTATTTGCCACCACTTAAATAATGGATAGAAACTATGTTCAATCGGCATTAAGGGCATGTTCCTCATTGCTCTTGGACGCTTCATAATCAATGTAATATCTTTAACTCCAATCTTCTTATCTGTTTTGATTCGGCGCTTCGGAATGAACGGTTTCCAGTACTTAAAAACCTTGCGTCGCTTCAAACTTAATCATCTTCCATAGCAACTGATCAATAAACTTCATATGATATGTGACATTTCTTATCTGCACCAACTCTTCTATATCCCAGTACGGAAGTGTTTTGAAATCTGCCAAGTATTTAAGTATTGAACTCCAAATTCACATTTAATGGCATAAACATTCAATTCTTTAAACCATCCCCAGCCCCAAAGAAACATCTTTATCTCTGGTAAAGAATGCTAATGAACGTCGAAACTTTTGTTCTCTTGGCATTTCTTTAACCAGGACTTCTTTGCTTGTGCAATCTCTTCCTTCGTCATTGGTTTAGGGATTTTACCTTCACGTACAGACTCTGCAATCTTATCTCCAGCAGACCTTCATTTAATTGCTCATACATCTCTTCGAATGTCAGAAAACTATAAGTGTTTGCACCAACATACTTTTCTGCTTCGTCTTTCTCATCGTCTGACGACTAATCTTCAATGATCACTTTGTTGTAATCGTCAGCTTCATATCTACGTTTGTAACAATACTCATTCGACTCAAACGTATCAACATTCATCACTTGCTATTCAAAATCAAAATCAAACGTTTCAGCATCAATTTCAAGTAGCTTAGCCAAATCTTCTTTCGAATAATTATGCACAAACTCGCCTTCTTCTACATTATGTTCAAGCATCAAATCATCGGCTTTGTGGTATAGAAACAACAGGCATAACAGTAATAACATATGTCATATCAACATCTTTTTGCCCCCCTGTCTGCTCCCCCTGACTTTGATCTTCATTCTATTCACATCATCGTTTAGTAGTGAAGAAAAATCAAATTCATCAACAATTTTGGCATCAAAAACCTTAAGACCAACTCCACCCTGATCATCATCATTACCATCATCGTTATCAGAGTCATCTTTCGTATCATCAATCGGTTCATCATCTTCATTTTTATCCTCAGCTTCTTTATCGTCTTTCTATTCAGTTCTGTTTCTGGAATAACACTAGACTCTGAAGCTTTCGCAGACTCGATCACAGCCTCTGTAATCTCAGGCATACTTTTAATAACCTGCTTTCCTTTCCCTGTTCAGTAATTTCTTTCTTAGCTTTATCTTTTGCCTCTTGTAGATCTAATCTGGCATACTCAGCCGTAAAATCTACCCAGACTATTCGACAATACTTTCTGAAGCCTGTTGAATCTTCAATCGTTCAAATCTCTTTCAGATCTTAGCTCTGCTATCTCTTTCTGCAATCGTTCGTTAGCATCTTGCAAGCTTTCAATTAGGGCCTTCAAATACCCTCGATCACCTTCTAGAAATTTAACTTTATCATTCAGAATCTCTTTTTCAACTTCCCCTTGCTTCACCAAACTTTCCAAAGCAGCTTTCTCTGTTTCATTCTTCGCAACTTTGTCTTCTAGAATTTTAACTCTCTTTTCTAATTCATCAACATCTGATTCTAGAAAGAAATTGTTTAAATCTTGAATATCCACTAGCTCATTAGGAATATCTCCAAATAGCTTCTACTTTGGAGTAGTCTTTGGCGTACTCCATGGTGTAGACACTTTAGGTGTAGAGCTTTCTGGTTGAGAAGCTGTCGGTGGATCTTGAGATGTGAAGATAGGAATTTCGAGCAATTCAGACGCAGGAGGTTCTTGTGTGACTCCTGTCTGTACTAATGTGTCTCGATCAGCAGATGTTTGAATATTTTCAGCCGTAGGAGGTTCTTGTGTAACTCATGTATCTTTTGCAGCAGAAGGTTCTTGTGTGACTTCTGTGCCTTTCTTCTTTTGACTAATATATCGTCTGCTTTTCGCTTTTGAACTTTCTTACCTTTAGTCTTTGGAGACCCTGTAGTCTTCGTCGTTGTAGCTGTAGCAGAAGACTTAAACCCTTTTGCTTTCTTTTTGGTCTCTCCTCATCTGAACCTTTTTCAGTCTCTGGTTCGTAATCTGCATCTGTTTCTTTGATTTTCTCAGCAGCCGTTTCGGCAATTGATTTCTTTGTTGCCCTTTCTAACGAATCATCACTATCTTCGTCCTTATCGGATGTAGCAGAGATAACATCATCTTCCTGTGTAGACTTTTCAACCTCTTGACTCTTAATGTTCACCGCAGCACTCGATCCAGCTTGTTTGAACAGTAACAGGCTCATCTTCGTCAATTAACATCGTTTCAACCTTCTTTGACTTTCGCGAGACTTTCTTCTTCTCTTGAACAACATCCTTCTTTAGAAACCAATCACTGCAGTTCTCTTTAAATGTAGACATCCATTCTAGCTCAGCGTTCCTTTCATTTTCATCACCGCTATCATCTTTACGCCATTTGTATTCTGGTGGCGCGACGTAATTCTTAGAATCTATAGCACCAAATAAAGGCTTTGCAATTGGTGCTGATGTCTGTTCTGGAATGTGATAGCTTCTTGACATTAGTATCATCCAAGTGACTAAGATACAAGATGTCATTAGGATTTTTCGCTATCTTCTTGAATTTATCATCTATTAACATCTGTACAAATCTCGGGTACATCACGAGCCTGTTCGATCCCATGTTGTTCTTCATGTGTGTGAACACCAACTTAGAAAAAATGAATCGCTTGTTAAGAATAAGCGCTGTAGCCATGCATGCCATTTAATCTTGCACATCGTCCAATCCAGCCTTTCGATGACACAAAGCGTGAATAATAGCGTGCATCAAAAACTTTTAGGGATTAGGGACTGATCCTTTCTTCAAAGTAGATTCATTAACGTGCCCCTTATATCCCATTCTACAAAAACACCCTCTAATCATTCTCTCATCGAGCATTATCGGATCATCTTTATCATCGTTGAAATTTAGAACCTTTCGGATGTCAGCTTCTGTCACTGTTATCTCCTTACCTTCTTCTCCAACACGAACTACTGATTTAATCGTTGTATCATCCTCATTCATAGCCCAGAATTCCAAACCTATAAACATGCGACCTGTAAACCACCGTCTTTTCTGTAATTGCTTTGTGTATCGGAATCCGTTCCATGAATGCGAGAATACTATCAAAAGCTTCGAGTGATGGACAGATGGCCTTGTCTAGAGTAATGCACGTGTTGTGGATTTGTTGAACGAGAGCTAAATATTCTGCAAACACGAAGATCGAGAGAAAATTAGCAATGTTTGACAATTTTCATAAACCCTATATCAAGTTCGGGCGGACTTGTCTAAAACTTATAAACATTACATCAACTAAGTCTGGGCGAACTTACCTAAACAAAATGATCAAAACTTAGACAAGTTCGGGCGAACTTGCTAAGCTTTAACATTTGAAACACTTCCTGACAAGTCCGGGCGAACTTGTCATCAGATAATGATTTTTGAACTTTTGACAGACAAGTTCGGGCGAACTTGTCAGGAAAAATTTTACAGGCTTCACAATAAGTTTGGGCGAACCTATCACTTTTATAACATTTTAACACCTGAGGACAAGTTCGGCCGAACTTGGTTCAAAGAACCATTTTGACAAGTTCGGGCAAACTTGTCATCGTCTTCATCAAGACCTGCAATATCATGACCAGATCAATTTGAGTCCAATTGATAACATGATTATGTTCGATTTGTTTGATTTGTTGATTTATGGTCCAATTTATCATATAACATCCTAAAAGTCGTCCATTTGTTCATCACAGATCTTATCAGTTCAATCTATATCAAAACATGGTCCAAATCTTAATCACTCACCAAAGCCATGATAAGTAGTGTGTAAATCACCACAAATCACAAACAATTTCGACAGCAATTCGACGTATTCGTGCCAATTTTGGTTTTCTCTCAAATCGCCTCAAGTTCGCTCTTCCGTCTGAGATACTGATAATGAAGTTCAGGCGAACTTATGGTCTAATATTCTTTAAAGTCCGGCGAACTTGCATCATTAATCAATTTCGATAAGCTACAAGTCCGGGCGAACTTGCATCACTTAATCAATTACGATAAGCTACAAGTCTGGGCGAACTTATCAACTAATAACAGTTTTCAAGCATATAGAAGTTCGGTCGAACTTGATTACAAGTCCGAGCGAACTTGATCAATTTCAAAACCAAATTTTTCAAATTTTACAATTTAGACCCTAAACATTTCAAATTTACCAGTTTTAACAATCCACTCAGTTGACTAAGTCCAAGCTAATGACCTTGGTTAACCGATTTGTCTGCCGAGTCCAGGTTAATGACATCGATTTGATCCGTTATGAACAAACTGTTGGTTTTTCTCAAAATCAAGTTTCAAATTAATGAACTTTTAATCGTTTTTGGCTTATCAGATTTTACAGATTAGCTCCAGCTCGTTGTCAATTTGATTTCCACCAGTTTAGCTCCTTACCAGACTTCAAAGATCCGTTCTCCAACATTGGCTTGTTGAAACTAATGTAGAAACAAAATCCTTTTGTATTTTTGCAAGTTTATGCTAAAACACACTGAAGATCTTTTGGGTGTTAATCTGTAAAGCAGATAAACTATGTACAGAACTTTTTAACAAGTAAACTATGTATAAACATATTTACAGACATATTTTTGTGAATTCGTGTCAAAGGATCATATCAGTTGATTGAGACATATGGTCTATATATACGTGGCATCTCCTCGCTAGGAACATCAACTGAGCTATTCTAAATTGTAACATTCAGATCAACGATCAAATCAACTTCAGGAGCACTAGATGTAGCTTCATTTTGATTGCTCGGGCTAGCTGATTGATTCAACATGTTGGTATCTGCTCGGATTCTTCATCAGAAGAGGATTCTCCATCATCATCGAAAGTCGGAGCTTCATCGGAGTCGGAATTCTGATTCTGAGAAGTATTAGTTTTTGTAGTTGCATTTCCTGGTTCAGTGGAAACATTTGCTGGAGTTGTAATGGGTGTTACTTCTACTTCAGAAACTTGTTCAACCGGAACACCATTATTACTCGGACCTGCACCAGAAGACGAAGTACCAACATTGGGTTGATTAACCACAATTGGCCTTATAATCTATTCTTGGTTTGCCGACTGTTGAAGATAATAAAGAGCTGCAAGTTCTTCATCAGACGGTTCTTCCGGCAAGTCGAATGACTTCCACAAATCTTGGTAATTGAACAACCACGCATCGCCTTTCTTCTGAATAGGAGTTGTGTACCGAAAGCAATCTACGTGTTGTGCTTCGATTACTTTTCTCAAAGCAGGAACATAAACTCTTCTTAGCGGACTAGAATAACCAACGAAGAAACCTTCAAGCATTTTAGCACTAAATTTTCTATCTTGATCAATCACTGTGCATGGTGCACCAAACGGCTCTAGATATTTAAGATTTGGTTTCCTTCGGTTAATCATCTCGAAGCATGTCTTTTTAGTCGGTTTGATAGTTAAGACCCTATTCAAAGTATAGCATGCCGTTGCAACCGCCTCACTCCAAAAGCTGACAGGAAGCATTGAGTCAGCAAGCATAGTTCTTGCCGTTTCAATCAACGTTCTGTTCTTCCTCTCTGCTACGCCATTTTGTTGTGGAGTATACGGTGCACTAAATTCGTGTAGATTCCTTTGGCGTTGCAAAACTCCTTCATCTTGTTGTTCTTGAATTCCGTGCCATTATCGCTTCGAATCCGTCTAACAGGTAGATGATATCGATTTTCGAGCTTCTTTAAGAGAATCCGCAGATTATCGACGTTTCATCTTTGAACTCTTGAAAGAAAACCCATGAATATCGAGAATAAACATCTGTCACGACCAAAAAATATAGATCTCCGGATATACTTCGTACATTTACCGGTCCAAAAAGATCCATATGTAGACGTTCAAGCGGCAACTTTATAGAATTTATAATCTTCTTAGGATGTGACTTCTTTTTCTACTTCCCTTTCTTGCATTCAAGACAATGATCCGTCATGTGGAAGCTTCGAAGATTCACCGCCTCGACTAAATCGTTATAAACCAGAAAATTCATTTTCCTCAAATATATATGCCCCATTTTTCTGTGCCATAAAATTGAATCCTTCTCCGTGGCTTTTGTGACAAAACATTGAGCCGATTTTGATGATTTTGTAGCATTGCCCTATCTAACACATAGAGATCATTTTCTCGTGGAGCACGCATGAGAATCCAATCATCCGGAATTTTGAAACCCGGCTTAAGTATCATGCATTCCTTATCAGTGAAGTGAACTATGAACTGCTTATCACAAATCTATGAGATACATATAAGATTGTTCTCTAGCCCAGCAATGTAATTCCCACGATCAAACGATACAACACCATTTGAGAGTTTTCCTTCAGCGACGATCCTTTCTCCTTGATTACCAGCAAAGCCAACATAACCTCCATTAATAGCTTTGATGTCAAAGAGAAGAGCTTTCATTCTGGTCATGTGCCTTGATGCTCCACTATCCAGAATCCACTTTGAAAGAATAGATCTCCGGAGCCCTGCACACATTAACAATTCAGTTGAAAAGTGCGACCCAAGCCTTCTTGGTCTTGGGTTTGGGACAATAAGCTTCATATTCATCCTTAAAATCATCACTTAAAACTTCATTGACATTACCATTCTCAAACTTAACCTTTTTCTTATCTTTTGAAAGTTTGACAATTTCAGTTTTATCTTTTGAAACAGACACTTTGTCGACCTTGGTTTCAGATTTTGCAACTTCAGATGTTGTTGATTTCTTTTTGGCAACCAAGATTGTGATTTAACTTGTGCCTTTTTAATGTAAAACCTTGAATCTTTGTTCTCGTTTGTTTTAGAAGTTTCACCTTTTTCAAAAGTTGAATTTTCAAACTTCAATTCAGTTTTAGGTTTAACTTCAATTTTAGATTCATTTCTTTTCAGAATGGTAACAGGTTTTACAATCTCTGGTTGCTTAAACTTTTCAGCATCTGAACTTGTCTTTCTTCGAAGTTAGACAGGCTCTGATTTCGGACACTTGCGAGCAATGAAACCAACTTCATTGAATTTGAAACAAGTCCGATCATCATGAGAATGTCCACTGGTGGGTTTTACACCACTTGTGGATTTAGCCTTATCTCGAAGTTCTTTTTCTTTTTTAAACTCATCGTTTGATTGCTTTCCAATCAAACTTTCTTCCTGAGCCGTGCTCGTCCCATATACGAATGTCATGTTTTTATCTTTATATTCGCGAAATGGTGACTTTTTCTTATTCGATTCTTCTTCTAAATCCAAACCTAACCCCGCTCTCCTATGTTCTGGAAAGTCACCACCATTCCTTCGGTAGTTGTTTCTTTTAGGTTTAGATAAAACTTCTTTTCATTGATTTCCAAATCCTCTGATGAAACTTCAACGAGTTTGAAGAATTTATCAAGTTGATCTTCTTTCACATTCCGAATTGGAAAGCTATCGTCGAAGTATAGTCTATCAGAATCCTTAACTTTGTAGATGACAATGTTAGGATCATCACTTAGGCTAACTTCCGATGATGTATCGTCATCTTCAGATTGTGAATCAGAATTACTCGAACTCGAGATGGCGCTCTTAAAGCTTCCATCATCAGAATCATTCAAAACATTTCAACAACATTCTTAACCACAGCTTCGCCATCATCACTTGTGTAGGTTATATCACGTTCTCAGGCAGCTCATTTTTCTTTTCGGTTAAAAGTTTAATGTTAAGCGCCTTTTCCATCCCCTCCGCTTTCTTGCGACAATATTTTTCGCATAGGGGTGGTGGAACATTGCTATAGTCTCCACGTTTCTTACCTTTGGTTTTCTAAACATTTTCTTCCGACGAGATTGTGGGAAGAATATGATCGATGACATAGGCATTAGTGGTATAGCTTTTTAAGAGCTGTCTAACCCTTTCGGTTTTGATTTTCATGTCTTGAAGCTCTTATTTTACTTCAGCAATGTTGTTTATGTAAACGTTAATAGCTTTTTGTTTTTCCATTAAAGTAGCTTTTAACATTCTGACAGTGTTGTGTTGTTCAATGTTATTATTATCTAACCTGCTGTAATCATCTTTCATTTTGTCATAAGTCTCTTTCATTGTGCGATAATCATATTTGAAATTGTTAACATCCACATTGAGTTCGCTTATGATCTGTGACTTTTTAGCACATTGAACACACGGTTCAGTACATTTCGTACATGGTTTTACAGCCTCAACGACTTGTACTTTAACCACCTCCTTTTCTACGACCTTTACCTCTGGACCTACCTTTGTCAGATTTGCCATGATAGCTTTATTGGCGATCTCTGGGAGGTTTTCTTCATTCATTTATGTGGTCATATTGATAACTTCCTCAACCACAGGTTTTTCCTCAGCAACATGCTCCGAAGATGTTGTATCGCCAAAACAACCTGCAAAACTAGTAGTCATATTAGGAGAAAGGATACTCTGCACCTTTGTGTGGTGGTAGATTTCTTCTTCCTCAGCTTGATACATATATTCTTCTAGTATTGCATTCTCCATAGCTGCATCTTCAGCAGATGTATCCATGATCTCAACCATTAGAGCAACTCCAGTCTTTTTGCCGATATATGAGTTCCAGTCAAAACCATCATCTTCGTTTGAAGCAACCATTGCCTTCTCTATGGTGTTGGATGGTTTTTCTTGGATTTTGACTTGAGTCTTCTTTGGGAAAGGCTTGTATTGTAGTGACTTCTTGTAGTATTCACTGCCACCTCCAAATGGACTTTGATTCCCAGTTGCTTCAGGATTCTTGCATTCTCTTTTGAAGTGCCCTTTCTGTCGGCATCTGAAGCAAGTAACCTTTGTTTTGTCAAACCCTAATTTGTTGCTTGAATTCCCGATGTCTCTTCCGGTTAGAGCAACAAACTTAGTAACCCTCCGAATGATTGATGCTAAGAACCACTTGATGTCCATCAGCTCAAGCTCTTCTTCATCACTTGATCATAGTCTTCGGTCGTCATCTCAGGATTACCAATCTTCCCGGCCACCAAACTTTCGTACGATTCCAACACTGTGGCAACAAGTGCCATATGTTGTTTGGCAACTTGTTCAGAAACGACGTTGCTTAAATTGACAGCAATGTTGCATTTAAACACATTTGGATCAAATTTTAATGATTGTTCTGATTTGTCTGATTCTGATACGAAGAATTTGATCCCGTGCTTGAAAATGATGAACTCTGAGGACTCTGATCATATTTTGGATATGATTGAGCTTGACTCTATGGCAAATGATTCGAGGAATTCAGATTCGCAATAAAAGCGGTTTGAATCTTCGGGCTAGTGATATTCTCTTGAGCTTCTTCTTGTAATAGAGCCTACATCTTGAGTGACGTTTGAATTCTTTGATTTAGCTATCTTTAACAACTCCATCTCGTGCCCCTCCAGCTTATCAATGAAAGTAGATAGTTTGAAGAACTCCAGCTTGGACTTTCTTTGAGCACCATGAGATAAGTCGTCCACTCACCCTCAGGTAATGTGTCAGCCAGTTTGTCAATGTATTCTTCTTCCTTTTTCTCAAGCCCGTGTCTTCTCATTATCATTTTTAGATGACAAAACCTTTCAATCATCTGTTTCATTGTTTCTCCTTTTATCATCGTGAATATGTGGAATTCCTTCATGATTAGTGCTTTCTTGCTTTTGACCATTTCTGCACTTCCCTGGTACTTGTTCTTCAAGAATTTCCATAATTCCTATGAAGTCGTATATTCCGGTAGCAGCACCCATATATCTTCTTTCACCGATTGTTGGATCAAACTTATCATTCTCTTCTCGACGACGTAGGCATCCTTTTGTATAGTAGAGAACTTGCTGATGTCAATAACATTCTCATTCTCATCTCTGGGCCATGTGTAGCCAGTCTGAACTGCAACCCAACTGTGGAAATACGTAGCTTGCGCCCAGTTAGAGAACTTTTCTTTCCAACCCTCGTACTCATCTATACACATGAGTTTTGGCGGTTTCACGGATGTGCCCATTTCATTATCAATGTTCACTTGATTCACCATTTGAACATTTGATGCTGTAGCAATCATGAATGCACTGTGAAGATCTTCCATCTTGAAAAACGACGAATTTTACTGAAAACACACATTCACAAACTTTGAAAAATAATCAGTACACTGACAAGTTCGGGCGAACTTGCAGTTTGAGAAAAATCAGGTTTTGTTTTACACAAGTTCGGACGAACTTGTGTTAACAATTTTGAAAATTTCACTCTGATGAAGTTCGGGCGAACTTATAAGATTTTAAAGAAAGATAAACAAGTTCGGGCGAACTTGTAGATCATATTCAACAAAGTTTTATCAAGTTCGGGTGAACTTGATAAAACTAATGAAATATCTACTAAGTTCGAGCGGACTTACTAAAATTCCTTGAAATATCGATCAAGTTCGGGCGGACTTGATTAAAATTTATGAAATTTTAATCAAGTTCGACCAAAACAAGTTTGCAAATCATGGTTTTTTGAACTTTTTGTATCAATTCGTTTGAATTTGATGTTCAAACTCTCAGGGGTTTACCACAAGTGTATTTTACATGACATATTCAAAAATTAGCAACTTTTATCCGTGAATTCATTGTTTTTCTTGAAAAAAATGAAGAAAAATGGTAGAAAGGTGTAGAATAGGAGTAGATCTTGCAATGATTTCACCAATTCAGGTAGCCACGCTCTGATATTACTTGGTAGATCGCTCCATGTTTAGCATAGGAACCTAAATTGGTATCTAACGTTCGTATAGGCGGAAACTATATGACGTGTTAATCGAATATGCAAAGATTTACTGTTTAATTGTTGTTTATTGATCATAAAGTTCATTTACATGTCAAATCCAGATCGGACAGAGCTTCGCCATCCAAGTGACAAAGTTGCTGAAGTTACAAATGAAAATCACAAGTCACCTATTTATAATAGTACAAGTTCGGTTGAGGGAACACAAAATTGGGCGAACTTGTCTTGAACAAGTTCGGCCGAACTTGTTCCAACATCACTATTCCAGGCGAACTTGTCCTATCATTTACATAAATATGACTATTTCTAACGTATTCTAGCCCAAACTAAACAGACTCGATCCAAGACTAAGACATAGACATTATGTACTAACAACAAGGACAAATGGTTTTAGCCAAGTCACGAAGGTTTTCAATTAAAGATATATAAACAATACAAAGATTTCTTTTAAATCGATTTATTATACGGTTTTACAAAAGAAACATGTTTGTCAAGATTCATGGCTACAAGGTTTTATAACTCATAACAACTTTTATAGCTGGTTAAACATATTGCAATAGCAAACACTTTAATACAAGTTGGGATACAAGGTTTTCACTCATTGACTCTCGTAGTCGGACGAGGTATTGGAATTACTAATACAAAGCCATGAATTTGACATACAAAACCTATGTTACTCACCAACATTCTTTTCACATATGTTTCAGGTGCTAATATGTGATGATTATGAACGCATGCTACACGTAGGATGGACTTGGGCCTTAGTTTACTTTAAAACTTAAAGACAATTGTTTGTATTTTGTTTGTGTTATCCAAAGACAATGTAAATTATTAATTCAATAAAACAAAACCTTGAATACCATGTGTTTAAAACAATTCCTGTAATGTGACTCCATGACTTTCCACCGCGGTTTGTTGTTTTACGCGGTTGGGGTATTATTACAAATCGAATTTGAATAAATTGAGAAGTTGGTGCATACAGTGACGTTAAATCAAGGACTTAAGGTTTGCTTTTCATGATTACTCTTGACTTACTTCTACCACCAAGGTAAGCATTATCGATACTAGGACAAGTAGTTTTTTTTCTTTTTTTCTTTTTTTCTTTATCTTGTTAGTTTACTAATTATCCATCTAAGTCATGCCAAGTGTTTCTCTCAATCAAAGCTAAGTCTATTACAACATTGAAGGCTGCAATGGGTATCGATTTCACGTGTTGAACATGGACTTGACAGGGGGAGTACCAGTTCCTTTAATGTTGGACCTACGAAAGAACAAATGATATTCAAAAGCCAAAACATAACCAAAGGATCAAGATATAAACAACAAATTGAACCAGACTCCTCCCAAAGATAGTAAATGTTGAACACCTAGATTAGAACATTTGTTGAAGACTTGTTGTTTACTATTTGAATCCTTGGAACCATTGTTGACGAAGAAGCAAAGTCTGTTCATGGCTAAAGCTCTGCTGAAGATAAAGTTCTGTTCATGAAGACCAAACATCTTTTGTGGCCAAACAGATGTTTGAGAACAAAGTTAAAGAGGTTGAAGAACAGATGTTTCCTAATGTAATGGTATTAGCTTATTAACAATGTTTAGCTTAGTTAGATAAGAGGTTTGATTCCCACAGATGTTTACAACATCCTTGGAATCTTTTCTGTTAGGAATGTTAGATGTCACTATTAGAGTGATGTAAGACAATCACAAATAAACCTTTTGTACTGAGTGTAAATAGATCTCACCTGTTAGAGATCCATTTATCACACACATCACCTTTTCTTTGTACAAACATTTTTTATATCTGGTCAGGTTGAGGGGAGTTTGTAGAGTCAATCATATTGTAAAACTTTAAACCTTTTGATTCATTGAAAAAGCAGTTGTTGATGATTATTCCTCGCTTGTGATTATTTTATTTACTTTGCAATACAAAATTGTTTGTTCTTATTTGTTTTGATCACAAGCCTTGTAAACTCAGAGCTTACAATTGGTATCAGAGCTTGGTCACGTTGAACTTGATTTCACAATTTGTTTAACATTCAAAGATCAGCTCACAGAGATCCAATTTGTTCATAGCTCAGAGTAGTAAAGTGTAGAACTCAAAAAGTGTTTAAACACATACTCTGTTCTATTACGAAAGAACAAAGAAAATCCCACAAAATGATCCCCATAACACTTGCCTTTGTAATAAGCCCACCATGCTTGTCAGATCTGAATTTAATATCTGGCAACATAGGATGGCTCACATACTTGTTCAACAAAACACCGGGTGTTGGAAGTCTGTTGTATTCGGACCTCACATTCCAATGATACCTAGTGCCAAAAACCCTAGTGTTCAGGAGCCAAAAAGCCAAAAAAACTACCCAGACAAGATTTCCAAAAAAAATTGAGTTAGATGCCAAGGCCTTTAGCATTGTGGCTATGGCTCTACTAAATGAGATCTATGCAGGCCTGTTACATTGCAACAATGCCAAGGAGTTACAGGATGCATTGAAAGAGAAGTTTGGTGGAATAGAGGATGTGATTTAAAACCAACAATACGAAACTTTCATTCATGTCAAGGGAGAAACCCCTACACAACAATTGATAGGTTTTCATGTTTAATAAGTGAATTAAAGTTGGTAAACAAAGAATTTCCTAAATCAACTTTAAGTAACCAATTTTTAAGATCTCTTCCTAAGAAATGGGACACCACCATGGCCATAGTGATGAGGACAACCCTTGACTTCAAGGACATGACCCTAACTCAGCTTCATGGAAAGCTCTTAACATTCGAAAGAGAGATTGTCTACAAAAACAAGCTCTAGGAAACTGGAAAAGTGTCCGATGATTATGTTTTCAAAAACACGGCACTTCTGAGTCATGAAGGATCATCCTCGGGAATTACAAATAATCAGAGTTTTGATCACTATATTGAATATCATCTAGAATCAACTCTGATCAATATTTCTCAAACTGTACATTGACAACCAAGGATGAAGGATATAGACCCATCAAACCTTGAGGAAATGAACATATTGCACCAACTGGCACTACTAAGTCTTAAAGCAAACAATTTTTAAGAAATGACTGGTAAGACATATCCAGTGTTATATGAGAGGTCAAAGGTGGGGTTAGATAAATCCAAATAAAATGTTTCAAGTGTAATAGATTAGGCCACTTTGCAAGAGATTGCATGAGTCAATCAAATAATTCTGCACCAATGATCACATATCCTAACCATAGGCCCAAATCTAGCACACAACAATAGTTTATTAAAAATACCCAAACTACCCCAACTAAGTGTACAAAACACTGCCCATTTTACACAAAGCATAAACCTTGTACATGTGCATTATGTTCAAGCAAACCCTGTTCCTCTGGTTCAGTATGTTCAAGTTCATGTTGCACAAGTTGAACCACCCCAAGTTGCTCCTGCTTCCACAATTACAAAGCCTAATCAACAAAGCTTTTTCACACAAGGCTATGTTGATTGCATCAGCTTGCCAGAATAGTGATGAACAAGGAAATTTCTATTTTATGGCTATTGAATGTGTATCAGGAGAGGAATTTCAAGAAAAGAAACAGCTATTTGTAAAAGCTGTGTTAGGGAAACTGCTAAGAGCTCAGGACAAGCATATGTTTATATCAAAGAGCATGCAGAAAGGATTGTAGAAAACCATCCCAAAAGTTCCATTGAATGCATCAATGTTGATCTATTGTAAATTGTTGCTTCCAATGTATCACCTCACATTCTCAAAAATTGTGTTTAGACATGCATCATAGCATTTGCAAATATTAAAGAGGTGAATGAGAACCTAAGGGAGAAGGTACAAGTTAGTGAAATAGTTATTGAAAAAATAAAAAAAGGATTTTAAAACAAGACTAACTGAAAAGGACCAGGAAATCAACAGTCTCAAGCATTAAGCATCCATAACAATGGACCAACTCCAAACTTTGATAGAGAAATATCAAAGTTACAAAAAGGATTTGGAATCCACTCAGATCACCTATGGAAATGGGTAGAATCTTGCAATAGTCATGTGATTCTTCTTGAAAAGCAAATCAAAAGCCACGTGAAGTTTGGAGTTGGGTTTAGAAAACATGATAATGAGCAACCCTCCAACACTTCATTGAATAATAAATGGTTGAGATCATTCCAACCAACTCCACCGTGAGAAAGTCAATATCACAGATGACGTGGTGTGAGTGTGGTATAATTTTTAGTATATTTTAGCACTTTTTACTCATTTATCAAGCTTTAAATTTATAAAACACGATACAATACAATCACTCTCTACGACACGTTAGGGCAAGTGCACACATCGTTGGCGTAGTATAGTGATGGTAAGATACCGAGGTCATCCAAGGACACAAGAGCTTTTAATATCAGAAAATCGTCAACGTCTAATCTAACCAAAATACCGGGCCAGTGTTACAATAGGCAAGGCCCCGTGGTTAGTTTTGTGAGGTCCATCGGGAGATTTTGCATATCTAGGAGTTGACCACGATCCCGTGTCTCTTATCTGCTTTGTTTGTCTTGATCTGCATGGACTCTGAACATATTCTGTAGTGGGGCAAGACCCCATGCCTTGGTGGCACGGCCCCATGCTTGTCTTTTTGTTTGTTTTTTGGTCTTGGGGTGTAGCTTGGAGGGTAGGCATGGTTTGTCACTTCCTCTTTCTTGTATATGTGTTGGTTTTTGTTGTTAATTTGTTTCTTTTGTACATTTAAGATCTTTTAGTCCTGAAAGTCAAAGTATACAAAGAAACACACTTTTTTCAACATTAGTACATAAAAGGGTTGAGTTTATGCCTTGTTTATGTTGCATTTTGTGTATCAATAGAACCTTGTGGAAAAAGACTACTCTTGAAAAACCACAAAGTTCCATTCAGGCTGAAAAACAAAAATAGGAATTTAGACCCTCATGGTCTGATGAATGTGATGTGCATGAGAATTTTAAACCATATGACTTCACTAATTGTTTTGTGACTTTTGTGAGAAAACAAATCATGTGACAATAGACTTTTAAGTTAAAGAATATGATATCAACAGAGGAAACAATATTTTTGAGTCAACATCTGGGTGCACCATCTATGGAAAAATCAATCATGTGAATCAACAATGCACATTACCCTATGCATCAACAAAAATAGGTCAAAAGGAAAATTGGGTTTCAAAAGGGAAGTTGGTCCTTTCAAAAGGGAATCGCAACAACTTCCCAAAATATTTGAGTGTGATCAAACCCCTATCGAACAAGCCTAGAATCAATACCTTGTTCAGAGGGATGTTCATGTCTCAGATGCACCACCTTCAAACATATATCCCAGAGGATATGGGCAACCACCATATCACTGAGTACGTTGCAGGTATAATGAATCTATGCACATGCCCAGAATCCAAGGATAAATAGGCTCCCTCATTGATATAACAACTCATTGGAAATGGTGAAACAATAATTAACTCAAGTGTACACACACTTGCAGAGGGTCAAAAACAATTGTTTTAGATAGTTCAAAAATTACTCATCACAAAAGACCATCTGAAAGAGATGACACAGTTGAAGAAAAAGACCAAATCCAAGGTAGATAGTGCTTTGGACTCTCTACAAAACTGACCCATTTCCACTGTCTGCAGAGAACATCTTTTGGCATTTTAATAGTGCATAGAGAGGTTTCTCTTGCACCTATCCTCATTCAAATAAAAATATGAAAATATCTTTTCAAAATTCACCAAAAAGAGTTTCTCTAAAATAAGAACACTAAAATGGTACTTTGAAAAACCAAAATTAGGTTTTAAAATTATAAAAAGATTGTTAGAAATCACCAAAAATAAAACTCTGTTCAAAAGAGTGAAGCATTTGTTTCAATGGTTCAAAACCCTGTTTAACCTTTATCAACCATTGTTAGCAAAATAGAACCACTGATTCATTATCCACTGTTTGATTAAAAAGGTCAAACATAACCACTGTTTTTGTAAAAAATATAGCAATCACTATTCTCTCTTAAACTTTGTTTTTAACCTAACGGAGGTTTCAAACATGGGTTTCCATCCATCTGTTGACCAAAAGTCATACATATGTGTCAACCACTATTTTATACATCCAAACGTCTTACATCATCGAAATCCTCACACAACTACTTACCGTATCTTCTTAAACATGCCAAGAATACAGATTTTCACTCAATCATTAACGTGCGTACATCATCAAAATATCATCCGATCATTATCGCTAATGCACCAATACATCTTGCTACCCTCCGAGAATTTTGGGAAAATGTAGATCACGACAAGAAAGAAAAAGCCAATCACCCCATCTCCTTAAATATTAACGGAGAACAAATCCAAATAACCCTTGAATCCATATCCACGACCTTCAACATAAACGACATGGCAGATATGGAAACTATTCCAAAAAATGACTTACAAAATGAGTTCATAGAAAGGGGATATGATGCTAAACTGGTTGATCGGAGTGTCGCGCTCCGGTCAAAGATAATATTTATAAGCCCGGATTACCCTTAACAAATGCGTTAGTGGTAGTAAGGGGTCGATCTGTGAAGAGTTTATGGTTTACGTATGGACTAGCTTGATTATGAAGATGTCACAATTTTCTGGAGCTTGCTATTCAAATTCGTTTTAGTTAATTGGAAGAATGTTGGAATTAACCAACATTTTTTTATAAATTTGATTAACTACGATGAATAATTTGATTTTGATTAACGGAAACAGAACTAATGATTCAAACAATATTTGATAAAACGGGTTCACACCTGGTTTTGGTAATTGCCAACCTAGGGTTTCTACAAGTTTTAGATTCAACTCAATTGCATCGCTATTAACGGATTTAGTGTACCGTGACTTAGGTGCCAATAACTATCAACGCTCCGAAGAACGAACAAGAATGCACTTTGTAATCACAACAAGTGAAACCTAACCAAGACACACATAAATACACATAACCATTTCGTAAAGTCATAACTTTATAATCGTTCGACAATTTACGAATTCGAAATAAATGTAAACACTTGTTAATGGTTTCAAAAATCAATACAATTTATCACAAAGTTAAATCAAGAACAATTCGAAACCCCAACTTAAACAACTACCTACACCAGGGTGAAACCAAGGTGATTAGCCGCTCATGATGGAAGGAACTCGATCACCGGATGAGAAAAACTTGAACTTGAACATATTGAAGCCTTGAGGATGGTGATGATTACGGTTTGTGATGGATGGTGAAGGTGGATGAATGAATGGATGATTGAAGGAATGATGATAGGCTAGGGTTAGAAATCGAAGGATTGATGATTCAGGATGATGGAAATGGATTGGGATTGAAGTGGATGGTGATTCTTGGCTCCAAAGGTGGTCTTAGGTTCAAATGTGTAACTCCCTTCAAAAGACCCAAAAATTCGTATATATCTCGACCCCAAAATACCAAAATGCGAGTTTCAGCGTCTGGGTGCAGAAGGTGTGTCGCCGACGCCATTTAGGGCGTCCTCGACGCCTCACAGAACACCTAAAATCCACCAACGCAATAAACAGGTGCCTACGCGAAGTTTCTTATGATTAGGAATGATTGGGGATGATGGTGGATGTGTTCTTGGCTCCAAGATCAAGTTCAAAACTCAAAATATGCGTGACTCCCATGAGAAAGGTCAAAACTTGCATTATAACCCGTCAAACAACAACAACCAACAAAATTTCACGTTGGAGAGCAGGGGGTCGCGTCACCGACGCCAGCCAGAAGATGGATTTTTCTGCTGACCCGATTATGTGCTGTCTACGCCATTTTTCGTCGACGCAACGCGTCGCCGACGCCCCCTTCCATGGTGTTTTTCTCCGGTTCTTCATTCACGTGTTTCCGGTTGATCCCGTTCGCTCCCGGTACTCCGAATAGCTCCTTAAACTCTCTTAGACCTGCAAAACACAAACCTCATTAAAATTAGGCAATCCGTGATTAAAAGTCACATAAAAACATGAACTTAAACCATAACGAACACCGGTTTTCGACCATGTATCACTGGTGGGTGTAACACTTTTCAAACCACATTTCCCACCAGAAATGAAATTGTTTTTCCATACACATTTTATTTGCTTGTCTGCCAAGACCACCTCTTTCAATGAAATACCCCTGAAAACTTAGTATTTGGGATATGCTTTACTAACAAACACAGATTATAAGCTATCCCAAACATTGTTTATGGACATTGTGTTAAAACTGAGTTTCTTGTTTGTAAAAATATATTTATCAATCACAATAAAATTCACTAACCAAAAGTCATCATCAATGGTTGTTTTTCATTAATCTCAAAAGATTCAATTTTTTACAATTCAATTGACTCTATAGATTCCCCCTCAGTTAATCACATAAACAAATCAGTTCATACAAGAGAAAAGGTGGAGTGGTGATAAATAGATTACTAATAGGTGTGATCTATTTATACTAAGTACGAAAGCTCTGTTTATTGATTGGTTGACATTACCTTGATAGTGACATCTAACATTTCTAACAAAAACGATTCCACAGATGTTCCAAACATCTGTGCAAATCGTAACATCTGATCTAGGCTAATTCTAAACATTGATAAGATAAGTACCGTTACATTGAGAAACCACTGTCTAAGCTATCCTCTATTGCAGTTGTCCAAACATCTGTTTGGCCATACAGATGTTTGGTCTTCTTCATTAGACCTTTGGCTTGATCAGAGCTTTGGTCTTCAACAGACTTTAGCTTCAACGGGTGTTGCATCCTTTTGCTTATTTCTTGATTAGTGGATCATGCTTTGGCTTTTGGATATCATTTGTTCTTTTATAGGTCCAATCAATCTCTCCCTATAACAGATGATGCCAAAACAGATGTTTTGTTGGATCAAATTTATTCCTCTTCTTCATCATATTCTTGCTTTTTTGCTTTGAATTTCTTTTCAAATCTTTTAGATAGAGAATCATCAGCATCCCTTTCAAGTGGAAGATTCAGTAAATTTTGGGCAGATCTTCAATTTTAAGCTCATCACAATGTTCATTGAAGTCTTTTGCACTTTCCCATTTGCATGATAATAGTCAATTCATGGTTGGCTTTGTCTGAGGACTAATTTTGAATTTTAGAAGCAACAGGGTTTACTGTGAGTTATGTTATTGGATGAGGTGAAGGAATTTGCATTCCCATTACTTGCCCTAACAGATCTACTGGATTAGTATCAAGATATTTATACATGATCATGTTTATATACATTCCTTCATAATGTCTTCTTCAAATCTTTTCACATCCTCTACAAACATATCCTTCTGTCTTTTGAGATGGCTTCTTACCAAAGAAGAGGCTTGTCTTGCAGATGGAAGTTCAGATATGATGTCCTTTGAACTGATAGGTAAGTCTTCATAATTAGAGCTTTCTGGTGACTGAGGGATCTTTGTCTCCTAAAGCTTCTAGTTTATTGTAAGTTGGCCTAATTGTTGGCTCATCCCACTTCGCCATGATTGCATAGATCTATATTTGTCAGTCACCATCTCTTCCTTCATTCTTGTGAGTTCAACTGCAGCCCATTTCGGACGAGTGGGCTTGATAGCTGGATTGAGTTTTAGCATCTCAATTTTGGCTATTTCTTTTAGAAGGGCATCTACAGACCATCACGGTGAATTGAACTCTTGAAGCTCTGTAGGGCTTATTCTTCATGATGAAATCTTATAGTCTTCCCTGAGTTCCTTTTGAGACTAGGGTTGCTAACTGGTTCTTGAGAAGCCCTTTGACTTACATTTTTGCAAAAATCTTCAAGTCTATTCACTTTGGTGAATTCTGCAAACAAGTACTCGTGTACATTCTTAGGCTTTTTATATCTGTTGAGGGAAGGAAAGCTCGATTTGCTTATGTCAGTTGTGGAGTAGAAGGACTCTATCTCTTTTAAGACATGTTCTAACTCTAGTGGGTCAAATAGATTGGGTGGAGGTGCGGAATGTTAATGGATGGGGTGAATGCAGTGGTTGTAGTGGTGGATATATGAGATGTAGTAGTGTAGTATTGTTTGGATAGGTGATGGGTAAGCTAGGAAGATCTTTAAGTTGATTAAATAAGAAAGAAATTGATATGTTTAATGTTTAAATTGGTGAATCTAGATGCTACGGCGAACTTGATGATTGCAAGTTAAAGGAGCTAAAGAGGTGCAAAGAAGAATCATGGAACAAACGGAGCTTAAAATGGAAGGAATACAAGCATAAATGAAAAAATAATTTATTGGAAAATTTAAGAATTAAGAAGATAACATGATAGAGTATGAATTACGAAAACATGGGCGAAAAGCGCGAAGAAAATGGAGTTGAAACGAGAAAGTTATAAAGAAAAAAATTGCTTAGTTGTAGCCTACCATAAGCTACGGGGCTGCTGCACCGTATGGCCCACCATGGACCGAGAACAACTACCATAAAAGTCTTGTGGCTACCGTAAGCTACAGTGCTACAGTCACCGTAGGCTACGCCACCACTGTAGTTTATGGTAGGCTTCATACCCACACTTAACCATTGCTTGCCCCCAAGCAACTCATTCAATACAAACCCATCAATTCACTTTAACAACATGTCCCCAAGCATATTATAGTTTTTTAATCAAATTAAGCACCCACCCAAATCTACATGTTTCCCGTTTTCGAACCACACAACAACCCCTCACAATATTACTCCTCTCGACAATATATTATAGCTAGGAAAATGTGCTAGTATACAATCAAGGCACATGTGTGATCCTACAATCACAAGGACTTTAAAGGTTGTAACGAGGATAGGTGTTAGGATATGGAGTGGGGGGTATATATAAAGTAGCGCCATGATCCAATACGGCCTAATTATTACACACAACAAAACAAACGAACTATATAACATCACTCACTTGGCACGAAGAGGTTAGAAATGTTTCATTAAATTCATTATTAGGAACGTGCTTACCACATTAATGTTCACGCTTTTGATGTTCTTAGGATTTGTCAGTGTGTCATTTGGTAGTATGACCTTTGTTTTTTTTTGTCACACCCCAACTTGTAGCGGAAGAAAGATAATACGTGATGCAACAGATACCTCTGGTACAAGCACATTGTTTATAAAGACACTACATTTAATTACTTACAAAAAGTTTATTACATACTATATGTATGTTACAACTGCATGTTCCCATGAACCACATAAGTCTTCTAAGCCACATGCATCTATATTAGGGTTCGCCTACAAACATGTCTTGAACAAGATACACGGATCTCACCAGTCTCAAGTTACCTGAAATGCATGTTAGTTTTAAAAAGGGGTTAGCGAAACGCTGCGTGAGTTCCAGTGGTTTAATCGTTGTGTAACAATATGTGTTAAAAAGTTTAATTGCACTGGTCACAGTCACAGTGACGTCACAGCCACAGTTATAGTCACAGATGGAATTACACGAGGACACAAGTGAAACCTTGACCTGTCATAGTCACTCCGTGTCAGACAGACACATCATCGCACCAGGTCGTGTCACCGCAGACACTTCCCACCGGGCCGTGTCAAGACAGGCACGTGATCCCGGCAACTGAAGTCATGAAAAGTTCAATGTTCCCCTGCAGTTATGCCTAACAACATAACCAAATTTAGGACGAGTGCAGTTGCGTAGTCACCGACACACAGTGTCACCTAGACACTGCCTGGAACAACTGGGTTTGTTAGACCAATAGTACTATCAACTGCCCACGGCTTATGCTAATCAGTTGTAGAGGGGAGGTAGTTAGTGTGTTAGATAATTCAAATCATCACAAGTTGGTACAATTAACACAGTTTCATAACATGCAAGTCATTCCAGAAAACAATGAAGCAGTGTACAAGTGGGAGAGTAAAACTCCCTCCCAAATTGGTGTATTCAATACAGTTTTTAACATGCAAGTCCCCAGAAAACAGTAAAACAGTTTAAAAGCGGGGAAGTGAAAACTCACCATGCAAGTAGTGATTTCGATACAAGAGTGATCAAACAGCTGGATCAACTTTAATAACACCCATGCAAGTATGGACTCAAATCAGTATCTAAGTTGGTAATGGTTAAAACTTGGATCTGGTCAGGAGTTTTTACTCCGGATTAAGTCTATAGGACACTGGTATGGTGATGGACGTCATGGTAGTATTCGTTTTCAGTTTGGCTTCCAGGCACCTGTTCGCGTGCTAGCCAAAGTCAGTAGTTTAACATGTTTGGATAATGGTACGGAATACCAATAGTGCCATCACGTGGTTATTTAAGAATGATTAACTTTCCATCAAGGGAGTTTGAATGTTTGGGGGGTCTAAGTTGCCCAAATTTGAGTTTCCATTTTCACCGTCGGGAATTCTCCCGAACTGTCTTAGGACACATCCATAGTGCCCAATTTGCCCGGGAATGTCCCGGAATACTCCCGGTGTTCCAATTATAGTATTTGTCGGGTTGGGTCAGTTCCCGGTTCCGCCAGGTTCGTTATACGGTAAACTGCTGAAATTGCTTTAAAATAATTCATTTTTAATTCCATAAATTCCCATTTAATCTATATTTTAAATTAAAATCTGTAAATTTTTATACAACTTAGTAAAAATCTGTAGATTATGGGAAAAAATTCTGGGAATTTATTTTGGCATTTTACTTATTAAAATGAATTATTTATAAAACCATTTTTAACCACATAATTATCATTAAATACCATCAGTGATATAAAATTCCAAATAAATTCCAGAACACCTTTTAAATGTCCAGGAACTTCTCAAACAATTTTGAGATTTTTCTGATTTCGTTTCGGTGCTTCCCGACTTCCGAAAACTCGCAAAAACGCGGATTTTTAACCCAAATAAAAACTCAACCAATGGACTCCGACTTTTCCCAGAACATTTTCCATATGTTCCTTAGTGTCTTTGTAAAATAAGGTGATTTATTGACTTCGTTTGATATTTTTTTGAAATTCTTTCGGTAAAACAGTTAGAAAATCACCAAAAATAGTAGAAAATTCCAAAAAATTCTAAAATTTTATGTGGGCCTTCCTGACAAATGTGCTAAGACCCGTAGTAAAATTTTACATGGACCATCATCAACACAAAAACAAACAGCCAGTTTCCCAGTTGAAAGAATGGGAAAACAAATGTGCTAAGACATGTCGTAAACCAGAGTCAAATGTATGAAGGTGCGAATAAGAAGAGTCTTCGAATGTCGAATGATTTTATCAGAATCTCGATAGTGTTGCTTAGGTGTCGTGGACTCTCTGCTTACCGTAGACTCTCCTTATAAGTCAGCCATGGCTCTTAGCCCCCTAACTAAGCCGTAGCGCTGGGCTGCACTCTTTCTTCTATCAACTGAGGAAATGCACCTTTCGTTTGAAATTCCCTTGTACTCCTATCTACTTTCAGCCTCTTTACTTTGCTCGGTCCAAAAAGGGATACCCTACGTCACCATACCAAATTTCAGCTCAATCCAAGTTACACGGACCAAGTTATAGGCAAAACAATTTTCTGCCTAGCCTAGATTCGGTTCTCAGATGATATACCTAGCGATTCTTCCGATTCCAAGCGTTTATCTTGACCCCAGAAGTGTGTGAAGGCTATATTCAGTACCTACACATCAAGTACAACCCAAATATGCTAGAACTTAGATCCATCAAGCTGTATTTCATTTTTTTCGGTTAATCGAATAGTTATGCGATTTTTGTCGAATAAGAGTTGATTCGGGTATCAAACCCAAAGGTTTGCAACCATGGCTGCCATATAACACCATAGATTTCATGTGGTGTTCATATTCAGCCCTAAAACTTGTTTAAAACTCCAAAATTCATGGATTAAAAAGAGTTTTTATGGCCTAAACCATGTTTAATCAAGAAACCATGCTTAAAACCTTTCGAAACCAAGTTAATACCTTCACTTTAGTACTTGTTCTTGATGAATTCAGCTGAGAAGAAGGGTATGAGAGCAGATTTTTGTGAAACGTGAAGGAATTTTGGAATTAAAATGTAATTAAAATGAAAAAGAAATAAATAAATAAAAAATATATATATAACATGGGGGGTGGGTTGCGGTTTGAGGTGGGTCCCAAGGGGACACCTCGTGCTTTGTTTTGCGAGACAAAAGATGATTTTTATCTTTCGGATAAGTATAGGTTCGTTTTCGGGTCCTGCGCGCGTTCTGGATTTGCGTAACGGACTCCGTTTTGCGCGTACTTAGTGTTAAAAGACTCGGTTTTAAAAATTATGCATAACCGTCTTAAAATCCAAACCCAGTTACGTTTTAATCATAAAAGTCTCCTTTGACGTTTGTTTAAGTGTTTTTAAGACTTGATCGATCGTTCCCTGCACATTCGGTTGCCTTATGTTATGCCCGGAACGGATGCGTTTCCCAACCGGGAGCTGCTTTGTTTTGCGTGCCTGAGCTTTGATTATTATCAAACCTTATGTCACAGTCTATGGCACAAAACTAAGTTTTTCCTGGAACTCGGAATCTTAAATAATGCTACCGATAACCTAATAATCGACATTATAGGTTTAATGCGCTGTTAATCGTCAAGTCTCAGTTTAACACGTTGTTCAAGGCTAAGGATGCCAACCACGCATCGTTGGTCCTTAATAGCGTCATGTCAACCATGACGTGCTCTTGGATTCTTCCGAGACATTACATATATCGCTTAGCATAGTACACAAGTCATGAGTGTTTACTAATACTTATTCCCAGAGTCGTCAGTTCATTCATGACTTTGTCTTGTCATGTAGGTGACGCATAATGTCACTGTAATGTATTTGTTAATTACTATGCATATACTCCCATTATAGTCGGTATATCATTTTCCTAGAATTCGTATCATCACACATAATCACAACAATATCACGAGATACAACCATGTCCGGTTACCACAGACTTGTACCAATCAAAGTTTACCGGGATTTTTCACAGTTGTCACAAGTCTCCCCCGGTTAAAAGAATTTCGTCCTCGAAATTCCGTTTAGTAATCCATTGGAAAGTTCCATGTTTATATTCGTGTCAGTCATCTGACAGACAAGTATGCTTTCGCTTTTCGTTTAGTACCATCATCGTACGGAGATGATAATTGTGCTACATAGTAGCAGTGTAATTTGTCCATCCACAATTCCTACGTATTGCTAAGAGTAACGTCTGTCATCACTTCCAATCTGAAAGTGAGAGTGTTAATGGACTCACAGTAGGATATGAGTTTCGTATTCAGCTTATAGTTGACTGCAATTATTACGTTTTCTTTGCATTCATTATCTTCACAATTCATACACGATAAGTTTAAATTACGATTTCGTTTAATAGTTATTGAACACCTCCTATAAAGGAGGAGTATGGGTACTCTCCCAAGGTTTGTTGCAAACATTGCAATAATGAGCACCATGCTCCGCATGTTTGTGTTAAGGGAATAAATTTGGTCTTACCGAGTGGTGCACGCCAATCTTCCCTTTTTGTCGTGTATGTGAGTATCTTCGGCTAATACTAACCGACCACGAGAGTCCTTACTCTATGGTAGAGAAAGAGAAAGGCTTTTACGAGCCTATGGTTGCCGTAAGGCAAACATGTACACGAGTAACAACGAATTTGCATCCTCACATCAACAGGGTGCTCGAACTACTCACTAGTAGTCTAATCACGTCGTAAGGATATGGAATTTTTACAGTAATAATTCTAGTTTGCATTAAGTTTTGGGAGCTTGGCTCCAGCTGTTGTACGACTATCTGTGTCTTTTCCAGAAGGAAATAACTTAGTAACTTTGATAACATTGATGTGATTCTACGATAGATATCGTATAAAAATTCCCATACACCGGGAATGATATGTGTGTGCCCAATGCGGTTTTAATTCCAGTAGCACCACATCTAGAATACTACTATATCACGTGGAAATGCTTAAGGCATGATGAGTGTCTAACGATCACAAGTATCACTATGATGCCCCTACACATGGGATCACATTGATCGTAGATGTACGGGTAATTTGGTAAAAGATGACTAAGTAACGAGTCATCGAATCAAGTTTCCCCGTCGCTAAAATACCCCTAGCAGGGTTGGAACATGCCACGTTCTACTAACGTTTCATAAGGATATCGTTAATGGAAACAACGACAAGTAACGTGTTCTCGAAAGATTACTTAATGCATAGGCGAATCTTGTTTACACTAGTCACCAGATAGTTGATCACCACTTGACCGTCTCGGTCTCGTGGTTATTCGAGTCAAATTCGGACTTGGTATGATCTGACTGTACATGAATATAGAAAGTTATAATGCTTTCCCATCTTGGTACCTCCACCATTTGAGTCACCGATTAAACGTAAGGGTTTCGTCGAGTTCGTTCATGCCAAACCATCTTGTTTAGATTGAGAAATTCGTGTGGTTTTATGAACCCATGGGCTAAAGCCCGAATCCATAGTCACCCTAGTCCGATCGGGACAGTTGACCATTGAATCTGATTTTTTCCCCTAGTCTCATATTTATAATAATGTAAACAAGGAATGAAGATTCGGCCCCCGGGTTGGTCGAGACTAGGCTTGTTGAGTTTCTCGACCCCTTGGTCGTAGGATTAGTCAGTTCTGGTTCCCAATAGGGCACGGAAGGAATACGTACTGCTGGGAAATGTAATAACATAGATCCACAATCGCTCGGCAATCTCTTGAAATAACAAAAGCAATTTCAAGGAGGCTAAATGAAAATCGTAATCAATCGAGGTAAGTCTAGCACTCTGACGGCTAGGATACGAATAAAGGTTATGAAGGCCATTTCACATCCGGTCAGTGCATCCAACCAAGCACCGATCTACACTTTGGTCAGTTAGTTTGACTTAGTATCGCACATCGAGTTATTTACAATTCGTAGCGTGTGTTAAGTAACTCTCCAAATTTGAAGAGTATTAGTTGTCGTGTAAAAGTCTTATTCCTCCTTTAAGTATATATGACGTACTTACTAACGGAATTTCCCTCTGGATGGACATGATATCCGAGGGACGTATTCGGAAGATTCACTAGTCCCTTCATATGGAATGATCGGGATTACGAGATTTCTAGTTTAGCTTTCCTCCAAGTGGGTTCAGCGCACAAAAGACACCAATTATAATATTTGGACAACTCGTGACTATTCCTATTTCAAAGAAAGTTTGGTTTTGATCGTGTTCCTTCATACATAGTAGTTCATGATTTTCATAGTATGGCGTATATACGTCACTCCAGTGACATGCTTTGACCGCACATTTAAGCATTGGCCCTTTTTGGGTTAAGTCTAAGTGCAATTTTACTAGTGGTATGCTGACGGATATTATTACATACATGATAATGATGTTGGTTATACAGGTTGTGGATTCATGCTGCGACGAATCTTGTGATATGGGATGATTAAGTATGTGACATTGATACATGTATATAAGTATTGTTTATAATAGAATGGCCCCAAAATGCTCACTACAAATGACCGAGGCAGCAATCGCGTAAATGATAGCGCAACAGCTTCAGACAATCATCCCCACGATCGTGAATTTCACTCGTGGTACGAATACACATGTATATATATATATAACTATTATACTTAAGATTTCTCCCATTCTTATTTCCTTAGTAACACAAGAATTTTCGTCACTCAAAAATAACGAAGAATCGGGTTGCTCGGTAACCTTGTAGTTTGCAAATACTTATTCAAATTGATCAAACTAAAAATCAATTGAAGGTACCAACTAGTTGAACGAAGACGAGGGGTGTTTCAACAATATTTCCCGATCTAGAGAAATTAGTCCTCGTATACTCATGGGACTAGCAACGCCGTCTACCAATAACTTTAGGTTACTCACAAGAATAGGGTATCGTTCACTTTGTGTCCAATCAATGGATGAAAGTCAGTGTATCCCATGTATCATCCTTCTACACATGTAGGAGACCTTACCAAATAACACCTTCCCCAAAGGTCAAAGGGAATTACGATCATCCCACAGGAATTGTGAATAACATCGCGTATAAATATTTGGACTCCTCAAATGTTTCAAGGAAGGGGAGAAGACATATGGTGTTCCCCAGGCATTACTATTATTATCGTAGAGTTGGGGAGTCAATACGTTCTATAGAAATATAAGTATCTGAGTTGGTCCCTACTCAGGACCAATCGCACGGTCGTCGTAGGTATCATGACACGAGAAGCCTTAATCGCAAGGAATCAAAACCCCTATTTCCACTTACGCGAATGCACCGCCCTCATACGGGTGATATTGATTCAAGACCATGTATTTAGTCATCGGATTACCATACTCGAATACTACTCACATGCGATCTCATTTTTCATTAGAACATATTTTCACTAAGTTATGCGAGGCTGAAAACAAGGGATCGTTTGATATATAAACATTTTATACAATTCTTTTCAATACCGTCCTTCGAATTAGATATATGTATATGTATATATATAAAATAATCGTCTAACAAAAATTCATTTGGTATCATTTTGTTTCATTAAAAGGTGGCTTCATTACGGTCCTTCGTACCGTTCATTCCCTACTCATCGAGTTACTAGGGATTTATCTTGTATTGGTTTGAACTAAATCGATAGGGCGTATCAAATTAGTAATTTATATGTACCAGACCTTAACACTTTCCAATAGTGTTAGTAAGGAGAATTGAATTGATTTGAAGCAGTGAGTCGGATTATTTCATGATTATAGTTTTCCGACGTTGCACCGGGGTTACGCCTCCCTCAATCGAAATTTACCAAATTGACACTTGGATTGGACCGCGGTTAATGTTGTATATTTATGATTAAATGTATACATAGGAGTGTCATGTTAATACGAAGAATGAACGGTTACAAGGAATATCGACAAAATTATTTCCGCCTCCACAAGTCCTATCACCATCAGATCCGCATCCACACAATTCCTCACCAAACTTTGTTTACATCAAATAAGTTTCTCCATTTATGTGTTACCCCTGAATCCCCTTGGGTTATCAACACCGATGTTAACTACGCGTCCTTATTAAGAATTAGTGATTGCATCATTAGCGAATGACAACTAATAACGGAAATACATGCTTCACTGAGTAGTTTCATAGACAACGGTCGGTGACATGAGTATAGGTTGTCGCCGTATCGTAATGATTCCGAATATATTGATATACGTTCTAGCAAATCCCGCCAAAGGAAATAACTTACGCTGAATGGTCTTATCGAAGACAGAAACATTCGCGAATCGATCATTGGGTCATCGATGTGGGTAAGCTATCACCGCCTATATCCAAATAGTTCAGTACGGAGTACTACCGAGGTGTAGTACCCATAGAAATCGTGTCACGAATTTGAGAAAAGAAAAGGATTTCCCAGGATTAATCCAGTGGTCGTTTATTGTCGACCCAAACTATTTTCCACGTAAAATTACTACAACCATGTATAGACATCGTGGTTGCGACGACTATGGCGTCATCTATCGCATCAAATAGGGTCGAAGTCTCAATACCGCATTGCCCAAACATAACCGAACAAATCGCAACAGAGCCGTCTACCCTGAGTAACGGTACCTTGATCATGTAGCCGGGTGTTTATATATAGGAAGTACCGCAATGTATCCACCACACCCATATACCTGATCAATATTCCGTTCTCCACGATATTCGGGCCTCATACTACTTTATGCAAATAACCAACTGAAATTCGAAACAATCAACAATCGTAAAAGAACACAATGCAACCGTTGGTCACAAGAAACGATGTTCCACATCACAAAGCATTTCAAAGGAATCTGTATCATCACAACTCTATACCCTATGGCATCGAATGGCAATGGAAAGGGTAACTTATTCGCGCATCCATGCCATCTCCATAATCCAGAGATCGTCACATTCAGATATAACATATATCGAAACACGTGCTAATGAATACCGCAAAGTATTATAGTATCACACGACGTAAAAGCTAAAGCCAATATTGCAAGCCAAAGAGGAATCCAGCGGACAATCAAATGAATCGTGGATTCAAGGACGAAAAAGTTTCGTAAGATGTTTGAACTCTGCGATTGTATAACAATCGAATGTGAAGCAACGAGAAATGAGGTGAGGATCCGTTCACGTCCTCCCAGTCTATCTGAACGACCTGCGCGTTCTTTGTGTATCTATGTTCATTTTGAAATACCATTCTGTATGCAATCATTGTTATAATAATTATAAGAATAGGGTTGGTGAGATCGTATTGCACTAAAGGCTTGGGGTCTCACATCATAAAGTATAAGTAACCACCGTGGAAGTGGTATAATCCAACTCTAGTGTATATTAAGCAGGTGGTCAGTAGGAATGCAGAATAGAATTTAATACCAGTTTTCTGCCTATCCCAAAGGCATATGTAGTAACGCATTATCCACCAATCCCAATTCATGTATCAATTCTCACAAAAACATTCACACACTATCACCTTGGCACACGTATGTGTCATTCCACGTATTTAAGTGTGCTTATTACCGGGCTTCCTAACACTGCCTCGTATGAGCAAGTCTGTTATTACGTTCCGGACCATAATAACCCACTTGCCCCACAAGGCCATCGTGGTACTTGCAATTAGGATACTTTACAGTGTTCACTAACGACCTTGAGTAGAGGTTGATTTTTCCAATGATGTCCACTAAAGTCCGAGCCTGTAGTTATAGTCTAGGTTTCCTTAAAGGCACCTAATTCTCTATAACCAATGGCTCTGATACCATCTTCTGTCACACCCCAACTTGCAGCGGAAGAAAGATAATACGGGATGCAACAGACACCTCTGGTACAAGCACATTGTTTATAAAGACACTACATTTTATTAATTACAAAACGTTGATTACATACTATATGTATGTTACAACTGCGTGTTCCCATGAACCACATAAGTCTTCTAAGCCACATGCGTCTATATCAGGGTTCGCCTACAAACATGTCTTGAACAACATACACGGATCACACCAGTCTCAAGTTACCTGAAATGCATGTTAGTTTTAAAAAGGGGTCAGCTAAACGCTGCGTGAGTTCCACTGGTTTAATCGTTGTGTAACAATATGTGTTAACAAGTTTAATTGCACTGGTCACAGTCACAGTGACGGTCACAGCCATAGTTATAGTCACAAATGGAATTACACGAGGACACAAGTGAAACCTTGACCTCTCAAAGTCACTCTGTGTCAGACAGACACACATCGCACCGGGTCGTGTCACCGCAGACACTTCCCACCGGGCTGTGTCAAGACAGGACACGTCATCCCGGCAACTGAAGTCATGAAAAGTTCAATGTTCCCCTGCAGTTATGCCTAACAACATAACCAAATTTAGGACACGTGCAGTTGCTAGTCACCGACACACAGTGTCCCCTAGACACTCCTGGAGCAACTAGGTTTGTCAGACCAATAGTACTATCCACTGCCCACGGCTTACGCTAATCACTTGTAGAGGGGAGGTAGTTCGTGTGTTAGATAATTCACATCATCACAAGTCGGTGCAATTAACACAGTTTCATAACATGCAAGTCATTCCAGAAAACAGTGAAACAGTTTACAAGTGGGAGAGTAAAACTCACTCCCAAATTGGTGTATTCAACACAGTTTTTAACATGCAAGTCCCCAGAAAATAGTAAAACAGTTTAAAAGTGGGGAAATGAAAACTCACCATGCAAATAGTGGTCTCAATACAAGAGTGATCAAGCAGTGGATCAACTTTAATAACACCCATGCAAGTATGGACTCAAATCAGTATCTAAGTTGGAAATGGTTATAACTTGGATCTGGTCAGGAGTTTTTACTCCGGATTGAGTCTATAGGACACTGCTATGGTGATGGACGTCAGGGTAGTATTCGTTTTCAGTTTGGCTTCCGGCACCGGTTCGCGTGCCAACCAAAGTCAGTAGTTTAACATGTTCAGATAATGGTACGGAAATACCAATAGTGCCATCACGTTATTATTTAAGAATGATTAACTTTCCATCCAGGGAGTTTGAATGTTTGGGGGGTCTAAGTTGACCAAATTTCAGTTTCCATTTTCACGGTCGGAAATTCTCCCGAATTGTCTTAGGACACATCCATAGTGCCCAATTTTCTCGGGAATATCCCAGAATACTCCCGGTTATATATTATTTGTCGGGTTGGGTCAGTTCCCGGTTCCGGCAGGTTCGTTATACGGTAAATTGCCGAAATTGTTTTAAAATAATTCATTTTTAATTCCATAAATTCTCATTTAATCTATTTTTATATAAGAATCTGTAAAATTTCTTATAATTTAGTAAAAATCTGTAGATTAGGGGAAAAAATTTTTTGGGAATTTATTTTGGCATTTTACGTAATTAAATAAATTATTTATATAACCATTTTTAACCACATAATTATCATTAAATACCATCATTAGTTCAAAAATTCAAATAAATTCCAGGACACCTTTTACATGTCCAGGAACTTCTCACAAAATTTTGAGATTTTTCCGACTTCGTTTCGGTGCGTTCCCAGCTACCGAAAACTCGCAAAAACGCGGATTTTTAGCCAACCTCAAAACTAACCAATGGACTCTGAATTTTCCCAGAACATTCCCCATATGTTCCTTAGTGTCTCTATAAAATTTGGTGATTTATTGACTTCGTTTGATAATTTTTCCGATATTCTATCGGTAAAACAGTTAGAAAATCACCAAAAATAGTAGAAAATTCCAAATATTCTAAAATTTTATGTGAACCTTCCAAGTTCCGAGACCAGCATAGCACCGGACCCGACCTCTACCTATCCTGGTGAACCCGCAGTGTTGCTGACTTGGAGGAGGCAGAGGTGACCGCTAGGGAGGCAGTACTCCGAAGACATGATCCATAGTAAATAAGTAGACATGGTACGAATGGGATTGAAAAGGAGATGAAGTTGAAAACAGGTGAGATCGGATCTCTCATAGAGATGGTGAGGCCCCACTTCTTTTGCTTGTACCTAATAAAATGAAAAGTAAAAATATTATGACCATCATCAACACAAAAACAAACGGCCAGTTTCCCAGTCGAAAGAATGGGAAAACAATGTGCTAAGACCTGTAGTAAACCAAAGTCAAATGTATGAGGGTGCGAGTAAGAAGAGTCTTCGAATGTCGAATGATTTTATAAGAATCTCGATAGTGTTTCTTAGGTGTCGTGGACTCTCTGCTTACCGTAGACTCTCCTAATAAGTCAACCATGGCTCTTAGCCTCCTAACTAAGCCGTAGCGCTGGGCTGCACTCTTTCTTCTATCAACTGAGGAAATGCACCTTTCGTTTGAAATGCCCTTGTACTCCTATCTACTTTTAGTCTCTTTCTTTTCTCGGTCCAAAAAGGGATACCTACATCACCATACCAAATTTCAGCTCAATCCAAGTTACACGGACCAAGTTATAGGCAAAACAATTTTCTGCCTAGCCTAGATTCGGTTCTTGGATGATATACCTAGCGATTCTTCCATTCCAAGCGTTTATCTTGATCCCAGAAGTGTGTGAAGGCTATATTCAGTACCTACACATCAAGTACAACCCAAATATGCTAGAACTTAGATCAATCAAGCTTTATTTTATTGTTTTTTCGGTTAATAGAATAGTTATGCGATTTTTGTCGAATAAGAGTTGATTAGGGTATCAAACCCCAAAGGTTTGCAACCATGGCTGCCATATAACACCAGGATTTCATGTGTGTTCATATTCACCCTAAAACTTGTTTAAAAGTCCAAAATTCATGGATTAAAAAGAGTTTTTATGGCCTAAACCATGTTTAATCAAGACACCATGCTTAAAACCTATCGAAACCAAGTTAATACCTTCACTTTAGTACTTGTTTTGATGAATTCAACTGAGAAGAAGGGTATGAGAGCAGAATTTTGTGAAGGGTGAAGGAATTTTGGAATTAAAATGTAATTAATATGAAAAAAATACAAAAATATATATATACATGGGGGGGTGTTGGCGGTTTGGAGGTGGGTCCCAAGGGGACACCTCGTGCTTCGTTTTGCATGACAAAAGATGATGTTTATCTTTCGGATAAGTATAGGTTCGTTTTTAGGTGCTGCATGCATTCTCAATTTGCGTAACGGACTCTGTTTTGCGCGTACTTAGTGTCAAAAGACTCGGTTTTAAAAATTATGCATAACCGTCTTAAAATCCGAACCCAGTTACGTTTTAATCATAAAAGTCTCATTTGATGTTCGTTTAAGTGTTTTTAAGCTTGATCGATCGTTCCTTGCACATTCGGTTGCCTTATGTTATGCCCGGAACAATGCGTTTCCCCAACCGGGAGCTGCTTCGTTTTGCGTGCCCGGGCTTTGATTATTTTCAAACCTTTTGTCACAGTCTATAGCACAAAACTAAGTTGTTCCTGGAACTCGGAATCTTAAATAATGCTACCGATAACCTAATAATCGACATTAAAGGTTTAATGCGCTGTTAAACGTCAAGTCTCCGTTTAACACGTTGTTCAAGGCTAAGGATGCCAACCTCACATCGTTGGCCCTTAATAGCGTCATGTCAACCATGACGTGCTCTCGGATTCTTCCGAGACATTACAAATATCGCTTAGCATAGCACACAAGTCATGCGTGTTTACTAATACTTATTCCTAGAGTCGTCAGTTCATTCACGACTTTGTCTTGTCATGTAGGTGATGCATAATGTCACTGTAATGTATTTGTTAATTACTATGCATATACTCCCATTATAGTCGGTGTATCATTTTCCAGAATTCGTATCATCACACATAATCACAACAATATCACGAGATACATACCATGTCCGGTTACCAAGGACTCGTTCCAATCAAAGTTTACCGGGATTTTTCGCAGTTGTCACATTTTTCAAAAGTGCCACCTCACTTGCAAGTTGACCCATTTGAGTGGTCAAACATTAAATCGCCTTGTCACATATTTCATATTTTTTAAGACGAGCATCATCCATTTGATTTTTTAAATTGCATCTCTAATTGCATCGTTTTGAGCAAATCCATGACTTCATTCCCACTTGAATCTGACGGTCCTAACCGCCGTTCGCTCATTGTTTGGTGGTTGATATTGCCTCTGATAGCCTTGATTTGTAAATTGTTGACGAGGAACATAAATTGCTTAAGGAGCCCCTTGAATGTTCGGATTGGCTTGATTTGTGGATTTCCATATCAGAGGTTAGGGTGATTTCTCATACCCAGGTGGTATGTGTTAGAATTCATATTGAAAGTTCTACCGCCCCCTCCATTGACCTTGAACTGCATTCACCCCCTCATATTTTTCTTTAACTTTCTATCTATTAGTCGAATGCCCCAAATCAGCACAATTACTAAAACATCATACAAGGGATTATTAGGTTGAACCCCCCCATCATTCACGGCAGGTACTTGTGGTCTTGTAATAACATGTCTTGCTCTTCTTGAAGATTGTGCCTTCCTCTTCAATGTTACCGACATTTTTTCCAAGAATGCCCAATCATCTTGCTCATAACTAGTATCAAACGTACCGTTATTAGTGGATATCAAGTCACGAGCATCTTCCGATGTCAAACTCTCATGAAAAGCATTCAACAATTCCCATAGGTCAATACCATGATGAGGACAATTTTTAATCATCATATTGAACCTTTCAAATGCTTCACGAAACATCTCACCCGACTGTTCTTGAAAGCTTCTTAGATTGCGTCTAGCATCATAAGTCTTTTGAGCGGTAAAGAATTCTTCCAAGAATCATTTTTGCATTTCAGCCCACATGTAGACAGAGGCAGAAGGAAAGTATAATACCACATTTTTGCTTTATCTTCCAAAGAAAATTAGAAAAGTACCAATTTGGCATCGCCGGAAGAAAAACCTTGGCCTCCAATAGTGTTAAAAAAGAGTTATAAGCTTCTAAATGAAAGTATGGTTCTTTTGTGGCCAACCCCTTATACTTCAGCAAACTTTGGAGTGAGTTGGTCCTTACTTCGAATGTTCTACCCTCATGATTTTGAGGAATCACCATGGAAAAGGGTTATGAGTAATGATTGGTTTGAAATGAGCTTCAACTCCTCTCACTACCTCACGATTATGCCTCCTTGGAACGCCCAATGGCACTCTCGGTTGTAAACCTGCTTGCCTTGGCATTTTCCTTCGAGGTGGATATGGTTGAGGTAGTTGTTGAGGTATTTGTTGTTGAGGCATCTGTCTTTGAAATGGTTTAACCCACCTTGAGTTCGCCTTTTATTCCCTTCATCCCCAAGTGCATACTCTTCATCATCATACCCTCATATTCGTCTTCATAACCATCTTCATACCCATCATGTTGCGCCCCCATAGATGGCATGAATGGAGGTTGTTGGTATTGTAACCTTGGTTGCGGTTGTTGTTGAGGACCCGTGGTGGTAAAAGTTATGGGTGGGTCTTGTTTAAACAAACGTGGTTGACTTTGTTGGATGATGATTGACCATGACTAGGGAAAAATGGCTAAAGGGTGGAAAATTCGATGAAGGTTGGGAAATAATGTATTGGTGTAGCTGTACTCATGGGAATCGGTGGTGTTAGAAGGTTTAACCTCACTAGATGTAGGAATTGTTGCAGACGTTGGAGGAGGAGTGGTCGGTACCGATTGACCAGAGGATGGAACCTGGTGTACTAGGGAATCCAACAATTTTATTCTCCCAGTGAAGAACTCGGTTTCGTTAAGTGTTCATTCAATTTCAGGATCTAAAGCTAATGGCGATAATGTGCGAGAACTTCGAGTATGCATGCACTTGTGAATACCTACACACTAGCACAACCAGTGTAAAACTAACAAATAACATAGTATGTTACCCAAGAAAACACACATTGCTCACAACTACCGGGTAACTAGGGATGGCAATGGGTCGGGTTTGGAAGGGTTTAAGTAATCCCAAACCCATACCCGGTTAGATAAGCTTGTCCCAAACCCGTCCCAAAACCCGTCGGGTTTATAGCGGGTAAATACCCATCGGGTATCGGGTAAACCCGTTAATTTAAAAAGAATTAGTTGTTCGGTATAATCCGACCCAAAACCCATATGTGTATCTATCGGATAACTACTAGTCAGTTACATTTAATATTATCACTATAGAAATAGAATATTAAATAACCGCAATGTATATGAAATAAAATATCTATATGTATAAAAATATGAATGTATCATATATATATATATATATACATATTTAAAATATATAAGGAAATATGTCGGGTATACAATCGGGTAAACGGGTATACTTTATTGGGTAATTAGGTCGGGTAAATGGGTATATCACCAAATCCCAAACCCGTCCCAAACCCACGAAAAAAATCCAAACCCGTCCCCCACCAAACCCCAAATTATCCGACCCCAAACCTATCCCAAATGTGTCGGATTTCGGGTTTACATGTCGGGTTTGGGTTCAATTGCCATCCCTACCGGCAACGACACCAAAATTTGACGTGAGGTCGAAGTCCCACTAAAAAAACCAAATACACTAAATAGTTAGTGGTAAATGGGTATCGAACATAGGGAGTTTGTTGAAAATGTGTTCACTAAAGTAATTGCAATTTAACTAGGCAAGAAAACAAAATGTGTAAAGGTAAATCTTTGAATTGGGTTTGTTGATTTTAGAACTAGAAAGTAACTTTTCAAGTGAAAGAGAATTTGCAAAAAATTAGGAGAAAGAGTGTTCCTTCGGGGTTTCAGGTTTTATGCAAACAAAAATATTAATATTCTACTAGAAAAAACCACATAGACATGGCTCGTGTGTGCGTGTGTGTAATTGTTTGTGATAAAAGGGGACAAAGTACTCGGATTCTTAGAACGCGAGGTTGTCACCCGATGATCAATTAACATAGCCAACCCAAATACTTCCCATTAAATCTCAATTGCCAACAGCACCAAGAGCGTATGGTTCAGAATAAAGATCAAACAATATTAACAAATTACAAACAACACATAAACACCATAATATACTAAACATCAGATGATTAGATTACTATTCTAGAAATTATGAACATTAATGTTAGGATCGCTCCGTCCACTTGTCACGGAACCTACGTTTGTATCTATGTCATCGTAAGTGGAAATTACGTGATTGGCGACAAATACACAAGAATTACCGTTTAAACGTCAATTTATTAGTCCAAATGTCTTTACAATGCGAGAAACCAAAACGACAGAGCTTCGCCTCAAAAGTTGCAAAGTTACAAATAAGAGAACCAAGGCTAACTATATATAGGGTGCAAGTTCGCCTGAGATGTGGCTTGGCTAAGTTCGGTCGGCGAACTTAAATGTTCGGGCGAACTTGCCCCTTTACATTATAAATACTTTGAAGTCTAACATTTTCAACCCTATACAATACAGACTCGATCCAAGACTTAGACGATAGACATTATGCACCAACAGACTCCCCCTTGGATATTGTCGTAGTCTTGATCAGTCTTCAAAAACCTTTATCTTCAAAATTTGACTCTAACGACCAAAGAAGTTCTTGTACGGCTTATTTCTTCCTTCTTATCTTGGAATCGGCGTCTGGTAAGTAGGAGGTGCCCATTTCATAATCTGAAACCTTCTTAGTCTAGCCTCTCTACCCCTTTCATTAATCTTCTCGAGTCATCGTTCCTCTTTCAGAAACTCTTCTCTTTCTAGCTCTCTCCAGCTTGATTCCCACATCCTTCCTAAATTAATTCAATGTACAAAGCATACATTAATAACACTTTGGAATTGTAGCGCTTGAACTTTCTCTTTCTTTTCAAAGCAATTTTGTTGAAGAATAAACACCGAATATCTTCCTTCGAGCAATTTACTAGCCACATAGGGTCTAGTATCCTGATCGTTCGCCATAAACCCCATATTCTTGTCTCTCTATCATTTCTGGTATTACTCTTCAGTAATATCCCAGTTATCCTTAGCTCGTAACACTATCACAGCTTCACATGTCTCTGAGTCTATTTGCCACCATTTGAAAACAGGATAGAAGTCTTGTTCAATCGGCTTTAGCGGCATATTCTTCATCACTCTTGGCCTTTTCATAACTAAAGTAACATCCTTTTTGCCGTTATCAATCTTGATTCGACGCTTTGGAATAAACGGTTCCAGTATCTAAAACCATGTAACGCTTCAAACTTGATCACCTTCCATTGTCTTTGATCCTTAAACTTCATTTGATAGCTAAAATTACGTGTCTGCACCAACTTTTCGATATCCCAAAATGGCAATGTCTTCAAATCTACCATATGTCGGAAGTATTGAACTCCAAACTCCCTTTTGATTGCCTAAAAGTATAGTTCTTTAATCCAACCCCTGCTCAAAATATCACCCAACGACTTGTCTTTGTCTCTGGTAAAGAATGCAAGTGGGAACGTCTAAACTTTCTTTGTTTCGGAATCTCTTTAAACCATGACTTCTTAGCTTCAGCAATTTCTTCTTTTGTCATTCGTCGTGGAATAGTACCTTCTCGAACTGTCTCTTCAACTTTACTTCTCAACAAATCAGCATTCAATTATTCGTACATTTTTTCAAATGTTGGAAAGTTGTCAGTGTTCACACCAGAATACTTTTTAGCACCCTCTGCATCATCGGACGCATCTTCAATAATAACTCTGTTATAATCATCAGCTACAGGAGTATGTTTGTAGAAGTATTCTTTTTGGCTCAAAAGTGTTCATATTCACTAACTCCTCTTCAAAATCGAATTCAAATGCTTCAGGCTCTATCTCAAACATCTTTGCCAGTTCTTCTTTAGTGTAGTCGTGAAACAAACTCTCATTCTTCCACATTATGCTCTAGCATCAGAATTAGGGGTTGTTGATCAGAAACCGCTGTGAATGGCTTAGCAATAACTTGCATCTGAATCATCAACAACTTTAGGGCCTTCTTACTCCCCCTTACTTTGAACATCTTCAACATTCGCTTCATCGTTCATCAAAGTATCAAAATCAAAGTCTGTAGAAAACTTTGCCGAATCAACTTTCACACCAACTCCACCCTGACCATCATCATCGTTGTTACCATGATCTGAATCATCTTTTGGATCATCGACAGGATCATCATCTTTATCATTCTCGTCATCATCATCCTCTTTTTCCTCAGTTTCTTTCTCTGTTTCAGTAGCTTTTACAGATTCATCAACTTGTTCAACATTCTGAACTACTTCAACATTTTGAACTTCTTGAATGTTTGCAATAGGAGTTTCTTCAACAACAGGAACTTGAGAGGACTTTGATCCTTCACTAATCACTGTTTCAACAGTACTTTCAATATTCTTCCATTTAACCCTGTGTTGCTAACTCTTTTTCAGCTTGATCTTTCTCATCTTGCACTTCTAATCTATTGTATTCTGCAACGAAATCTATACCAAGATTGTTAGCTAAAACACGCTGTAGCATATTGAATCTTTTGCTGTTTAGTGCCTTTTCTCCTTCGAGCTCTGCAATCGTTTTCCTCAGCCTATCAGTATCTGTACCAAGGCTATCGACTACTGCTTTCATATATTCACGATCATTCTCCAGAAATTTGACTCTATCCTCCATAATCTCTTTCTCAGTCTCATTCTTCTTGATTTGATCTTCAAGAGCTTTTATTCTTATTTCCAACTCTTGGACCTTTGACTCGTTGAACATGTCAAGCAATTGTTCAGAATAAATTTCCGTATCAACATTCTTGGGAGGCATCAGAAAATTTCCAAATTCGTTAGAGAAATAGCGTTCTTGTCGCCTAGCAGATGTTTGACTTTGAGAGTACGCTGCTTTGGAGTAGACTTTGGTGTTGTTTGCTTTGGTGTTGATTGTCGTTGTGGAGAGATTGGTTGTGTAGTAGCAGTGGGCTCTTGGGGAGTTTGTTGAGGAGCTTGAACAGATACTGTTGGTGGATCTTGAACTTGTGATGCCTGCGGAGGTGTAACTTTCTTTCTCTGACTAATGTATCTCCTTTTAGGTAGAACTCTTCCTTTGGTACTTGGAGATCACGTTGTCTTCTTTCCTTCACCGGCCTTTGATTTCACACGCTTTGTTTTCTTTTTCGGCCTATCTTATCAGATTCTTCTTCCGTAGATGGAACATATAAATCTTCACCTTGCTTTTTTAATAGTTCTTCCTCTTGTTCTTTTTCAACTTGTTTCTAACGAATATCTGCAGAATCTTAGATGATTCATCGTTTTTATAGGAAGTAGCATAAATAACATCATCACGATCACCTCTAGTAGTTCCAGTCTCAACATCTTGACTTCCTACATTCACTGTTGCACTAAACCTTCATCTTTTTCAACATTTGTTCATCTCTCAAGCATAGTCTCGACTTTCTTTGAAGCCCTTTTACGTTTTGGCTTTTCAACAACTTACTTTACAAACCATATGCTACAATATTTTCTTTGAATCCTTTTAGCGATTCAATTTCATCCTTATCATCACCACTTCCATCATTCCTCCATTTTCCGTCAGGTGGTGACACGTAGTCAGCTTTAACAATAGCACCGAAAACAGGTTTGGCAATTGGAACTGAATTTTGTCTTTGGTACGTTGCAAGTTTCTTCAGAGTAGATTCTTCCATATGACCCAGATAAAGTACATCATTTTGATCATTTACAATATCTTTAAACTGATCATCGATAAGCATCTGGACAAAACGAGGATATAGCAAAAATCTTTCCTTCCCCATATTCTTTGACATATGATCAAACACAACTCCAGAATAATTGAACTTCTTGTTTAGCACCATTGCAATCGCCATACACATCATATAATCCTGTAAATCGATCAAACCGGCTTTTCTGTGACTGAAAGTATTTATGAGTGCATGCATGAAGAATTTATACGAAAGACCAAGATTGCCTTTCTTGAAATAAGACCCATTAACGTATCATGGTATCCCATTCGATAAAAGCATCCTTTAACCATCCGTTCCTCAAAACCCGTTGGATCGTCAGCACTATCATTGAATTCCAACACTCTGCGAATATAAGCTTTTGTGACTTTAAACTCCTTATCTTCATTTCCCACACGAACAAATGAATTAATCACTTTATTAGCTTCGTCGTATATCGTAGAACTATAGAAGAAATTTACGTGTGAGCGATATACAATGTATTTTTTTGTAATGGCCTTCGTCATAGGAATACGACCCATGAACTCTAATATATCAGAAAACGGCTCTGGGGATAGAAATAACTTCTTATCTAGTGACACACACGTGTTGTGAAAATTTGAATATGTGAGCTGAACAACCTGCGACGTGAAAGACACAAACTACTTAGCATATGTTGCAAATTATAACAACATTATAGAATAACTTCGCTCGAACTTGCCAAAATCGCATGTTTTGTAACACATCAGAATAAGTTCGGTCGAACTTGTCACCAAAAAACATGTTTTATAACAATTAAGACTAAGTTCGGTCGAACTTGACATGTTTTCATTTTTTGTTCTAATTAAACCTAACTTCGCTCGAAGTTAAACACACATGATCATTCTATTATACATACAACTTCGCCCGAAGTTGGTTAAACCAACCATGAACAAGTTCGGGCGAACTTGTCATCGTCCGCAAAACACAAATCACACCTGCAACTACAAATCATGGTCCAATGTTGGATTTTATGGTTCATTTGTGATCTATTCATGATATATAACAATTATGACCGATCAAATTCAATTCAAACAACCTAAATCTATGTGTTTATTTCAAATTTTAAACCGACATGTCCAATACACATAAAATTCAAAGGTTTTTGAGTGAATCATCACCTCTGCCATGGATCTAAGTGTGCCAATCACTTAGATTCAAACTAAAATCAGGTAGAATAACGTTATCTCTTTTGCAAAATAGCAAGTTCGCTCTAATCTCTCAAGTTCGTTCAAACAGATGGAATGAACGTTTGTCCGAAGTTGATCTATATATAGTCTAGGTAAGTTTGGATGAACTTGTCACTTAAAACCTCATAACTTCGCCCGAAGTTATCTAAAACTTATAACCCAAATCTTATCTAACTTCGGCCAAATTTGACCCTCAGAACAAACAATTTTCAAAACATAACTTCGCCCGAAGTTATCTAATACTGATAACATATAACTAACCTAACTTCGGCCGAACTTGATCAAGCCCAAAACCAAACCTTTTTAAATTTTACATTTTAAACCCTGAACTTTCACAAGTTTACCAGTTTTGAAAATCCACTCAGTTGACAAAGTCCAAGTTAATGACCTTAGTTAACCGATTTGTCCGACGAGTCCAAGTTAATGGCCTCGGTTTGACCCGTTATGAACAAACTGATGTTTCTCTTCATTTTAAAGTTTCAAATTAATGAACTTTTAATCGTTTTTGTTTATTTCGATTTTTAAAAATTAGCTCCCAACCTGTTGTCATCAAGATTTCCAACCATTTGCACCATTCCGAACTCCGAAAATCCGCTTTCCATCATTGGTTGTTCAAAACAATATAGAAACAAAATCTTTTTGAATTTTCGAAAGTTTATGCTATAACACACTGAAAATCTTTTTGGGTTTAAATCTGTAATTAAACAAACTATGTACAAACATATTTACAGACATATTTTTATGAATTTGTGTCTAAGGATCATATCAGTTGCTTGAGACATATCACCAGTACCGTTGACCTTTTGATGACTTTAAGTTTTAAACTTCTTTACCTAGATTGTCGATATGTTTGTCCTCTTAAACTTCAATACATTTCTCATTTGTTCCAAGATATCTTAGGTAGATTTAATAAACTTGACTTAACTATGGTTCCCATCTCAGAATATACTCCCGTACCAAGATTCCCTAGATTTCATCTTACAGGTGAGTATAGCGTAATTGATATATGTATCTGAGTTGTGCGAGACCTTGAGAGCTTAGGTTAATGCCACCATATTGACAAAGAGATGAATGTGACATCCCGGTTTTTCAGATATCTTAAACGCACTACTTCACGGTTATTCGTTCCTACGTTAAATCGGAGACTTAAATTGCACGCTCGAAATAATTACGATAATTTCGTGTACTTGTCAAATGAATTACGTGCTACGTATTAAACATTTATAAGTTGGTGAGTTATTATGTGATGTTTCGATTTCGTGATTTGTTTTAGTTATAAAATATATATAGTAAATATATAGACGAATCGAACCGAACCGCGACACGAGCCGGCCTCATTTCCTTGCGACTCAAGGAGTTAACCAAACTAGGGGATCAAGTTTTAAACCCAAACCGCCCCACCCGAACCCCCTTGCGGCCGCGAGCACTCCAAACCGTAAACCCTTCCCTTTCCCTTTATCTCTTGCGCTATATATACACACACATGCATGAGCTTTGCTTCACAAAACAAAACACACAAACCCTAGTTGTGAAACAGCCGACGGCAGCCCTTCATTCATCATCTCGATCGCAAAACAGATTGGCTACATCTCTCTTGATCGCGGCGGCCCTCCCCTCGCCATTCTCCTTCTCGGTCGCGATTCTCTTTGATCATCGGTTCCCCATCTCACTCACGGTTCATTAATCTTCGGTGTAAAAGGTTAGAGTTATCATTATTTGCAAAGTTATAATAGGATCATAAACTCTTGATCATGTTTGAATGTAGTGTTATGTTGTTAGCCGATTTATTTATGCTAGTTACGGTTAAGATGATTAGCGGAATCTAGAAACATTAGGCTGCGTTTTGTGTAATAAAAACTATATGTTATGATTAGGGTTTGCATGGGTATGATTTATATGATGATATATGATTGGTAATTCTGTTCTTGATCGCTTATGTTCAATGTATCGATGGTTTAAGCGGGTTAGATTGTGATAAAGTGCTGAATCAGGATGCTGAATGGTGTTTACAGCCAACTTCAACTGGCTGTAACTTGGTTATTATTTATCAAAAAACGGATTTTCTGAAGTCTAAGACGTAGAGTTTTGAAAAACGTTTCTAATGGCGCTGGATTCATATTTTTCTGAAGTCGTTTGATATTTTTAAGTGGCCAATTAAGTTCAGTAACTGAAGCTGTGAAAATTCTGAAAAATTGTTAGTTGTTTATCGAGTCGGATCTAATAATCTGTAGAGAGTCGAATCATGAAATTTGTACAGCAACTAGATATGGAAATTTCCGGTAAACTCTCACTGGAATTTTGTTAATTGGACGAACGGTGATTTTTAAATAAATTCTTCCGTGGACTGCAGTCAGAAAGCGACGAATCTGACTGCAGCCAAGTATATTAATATTTATGAATAATTGGTAAAGTGTTAGGACTTGAAAATTTTATATAAAATTATACAGTATAGTTGTCACCTTCTTTAAAATAATTGGAATTTTTGGAACGTTGGAACTATTTTATAAAAATCCTCGAAAACAGCCTAATTATGAGTATATAAGCTGAAACTTGATAACTTGCGAATATGTGCACCAAAGTGTTGCATGGATTGAATTGTGTTCATGATAAATTGTTTTGATCACTATGTTAATATGATGATACTTGCATGCATGTTTGAGTGTTAGGATTTGTGATTGTGTGTACCGCTTTGTGCGTAAATTATGTGTAGGATTTGTATTGGTGTGTTCACACACTGACTTGAAATCAATTGACTTGTTAGGACGCAATTAGCGGTCCCATCATTTGCAACTTCTGTGTTACACTAACCGAGCAACTAAAGGTGAGTTCACGGCCCCTAATTTTATCCGGTTTTAAACAACAGGGGAGAAACATGTATACACTCTACAACTCTATCTCTTTACGTTATACGAAATTAACGTCATTAAACTATTCGGTAACTAGGTTAATGTTAATGTACGTTATGGTCACTAAGCAGCTATATCACACAAGTCCTCGACAATCTCTCGGATCGTTAGTATTGGGTTAGATAGCGGGGAAGTTATAAGTAGTACTACTGGGCCCGACAAGCCCCATCCGAGCTAGTCGCGCTAGCCGACCGGGTATGGTCAACGGGTGAATAATTTGGCCTAACTTCGCCATGGTCAGTGATAGGCCTGGCAACACGGAGGCACAACAGTCAACTTCGATCGCGAACACTTACGTGACATAACTTTAGGCTAGCTACCTATATATATTAACATTGAACTTAATTACGAATAAACAATATTATCTCGGGTTAGGGATAATGGAACCAACAACTTTATTATTACGGGTAAGGAATAATGGAACTATCAGTATTATTCCGGGTTGGGAATAATGGAACTAAATCGTTATCCCGGGTTAGGGATAACGGGGAAACAAACTTATAACCGAACAAACGAGTTTATGAAAACCTGTGAACTCACTCTTCTTTAATGTTGACACTTGTTTCTTTACATGTTTCTCAGGACACTAGGAGCTCTAGGTGCACTCACTTGCATTGATCAAGACATCTTTTATCGAGTCCCATTTACAAACATTGTTTTGGGTTTTTCTTTAGTTTGGCGTTTGTGTTGGCGCCCGTTCCTCTACTTTATTTTTATGCTTCGCTCAACTTTAAAAACTAATGCTTCCGCTAAACATTGAAAACTAACTAAGACAATATAAAATCTACTATGAATGGTTAAACAAATGATTTTGGAAAACGTATTATCAAATCATATAGAGTCGTTCGACGTACTAGTGTCTCAGATTCTGGTTTGTTCACACGCCTCGCGGTAAAACTCCGCAAGTGGAAATTGAGGGTGTGACAGATGGTATCAAGCTCTAGTTTATAGAGAACCAGGTTTTGCATTAGAAGTAGACCTAAATATAGCTGATTACACACACTAGACTTAGTTTGGCACCAAACTGTTATATCTTGTTATGTGATGTACCACAACTGTTGTTATGTAAAATATGAATGCATAATAGAAATGAATGCAACTCGAATCTAACTACAACAACCAACGGGAATGTCATCATCCTCACATCCGACAAACTTTCGCACAAGGGCGCCAGGAAAGGCACCTATGGTGGAACCCTCACCATCTTATGGCGTGGAGACACGCTCAGCTGCGAGAAAAAGGCTCGCTCTAGGGGAGGAGTCGTCCTCACGCCCGACCTCGCGGTAAAACTCCGCAAGTGGAAATTGAGGGTGTGACAATGAAGGCTCGACTTTAAGGTGTTTTCCATTAAGGAATATTTTGACTGCAATTGATTAGATCTTACGATTCTTTCAATTTACTTCACTTTAGGGATTTTTTAGCAAAAGCATTATAGATGTTCTAGGCCTTTGCTTATGCAAAATAGAAGAACTTGTATAATACCCCATATATCAATCATCTATAGAACTCGTATCTCAGAATTAGGCAATCTCTCAAACGAAATTTCGAAGTACTAAGTCCATATATCCAAGAGATGTTAATCCACAAGCTTAAGCAGTTGTAAAATTTAGTTTATATCCCGGAAACAATTTACTGAACGTGTAAAGTCTATCGACATCCATAGTAAGACTTGTTTAAATTTTTAAACTTTACAAATCTTTAGCATACTGTGAAAGTCCACTGATGTCCTATCATTTCTTTTTTGACACAAAATCCTTTTTGTCTTTTTCATGTTTTTTGTACTTTTTGGTTTTTATATGTTTTTGTATTTTCTCGTTTCATTTCTCCCCCTAAAATCAAAAACATATTTTTGTATTTTAGTTTTTTAAGAAATTCTAATTCTAAAAGATAACAAACCAATGAGGATCACGAGAACTCGTCATCCGATCCATATTCAACCTCCGCTTCCGCACCTGTCAGAAGATTTTTTATACTGTTAAGCCTCATTAAATATTTAAACCGTGTTAAACTGAAAGGTTGGTTTAAAAATCAGCTTTTTGTTCATCGGTGTGGATTTTCTCAATTCGTACCAATCTTTTTTCGTAGCAATCACGAATAAAGTGGTAACGAATCTCGATATGTTTAGTTCAAGAGTGATGAACAAGATTTTTTGTTATGTCGATTGCTGCCTTGTTATCAACATACAGCGGTGTGTTAAGAAATTGCAATCCATAGTATCTCATCTGCTGTTGGATCCACAAAAGTTGTGAACAACAACTGGAAGCTGAGACGTACTCAGCCTCACAAGTAGAGAGAGCGACTGTGGTTTGTTTCTTGCACTGCCATGTTACCAAACGCGTTCCAAAAAATTGGCAACCGGCTGTAGTAGATTTAGCATTCAGTTTGTCTACGCCAAAATCAGAATCAACATATCCCGTCAGATCGAATTTGTCATTCTTCAGGTACCACAAGCTGGTGGTTGGACATCCCTTCAAGTATCTAAAAATCACTTCACGATCTGCATATGAGAAATTCTGGGACTGAACTGATATCTTGCGTAGAGGCAGGTAGGATACATGATATCCAGGCATGATGCCGTCAGATACATCAATGATCCTATCATCGACCTATAGAGAGTCTCATCAACTTTGGTTCCTCGCTCATCGATGCAGATTCCATGGTTGAGTGCCAATGGTGTTGATAACGGCTTCGTGTTATCCATCTTAAACTTCTTCAGAATATCATGAACGTATTTGGTTTGGTGAATAAAGATACCGTCTGGCAATTGATCAACCTGCAACCTAGAAAGAATTTCATTTCGCCCATCGAGCTCATTTCAAACTTTTTCTTCATGATAGATTCGAATTCTTTGCAGAGATCGTCGTTTGTTGAACCAAAGATGATATCATCCACATAGATTTGTACCATCAGCAGATGATTACCAACCTCTCTCGTAAACAATGTACTATCCATTGTGCCTCTAGTAAAACCATTACTGACTAGGTGCTGAGACAACGTCTCGTACCAGGCTCTCGGGGCCTGATGCAACCCATACAAGGCTTTATCCAGGAGAAATGCTTTATTCTTATTCAGTGGATTGACAAACCCCGGTGGTTGGCCGACATACACTTGTTCTCTCAATTTTCCGTAGAGAAAACACTTTAAATCCTTTCCAAGACGCAAATGCCAGGAAAATGCGGATAGACTCTAATCTCGCAACTGGTGCATATACTTCTGTGTAAACAATACCTTCTTGTTGATGAAATCCTTTGACAACAAGTCGAGCTTTGTTTTGCACTATCACTCCTCGATCATCACTGATAGGACCGTCCTCCTCAGCTCGGGAACCTAAATTTGTATCTATTGTCCATATATGCAGAATTTATATGACAAGTTTAACCAAATACACAAGAATTACTGTTTAATCGTCAGTTTATTAAGTCTAGAAGTATTACAACTCGAAATCCAAACTGACAGAGCTTCGCCGTAAATGTCGCAAAGTTGTTACATTGAGAAACCATGACACACCTATATATAGACTGTCAAGTTCGCCCGAAGCATGTCTTGGCTAGATCAAGTTCGGCCGAACTTGATCAGCTGACATTAACTTCGGCCGAACTTATACTTACATGTTAAATAGAATTCCAAATATAACAAATACAAGCTCTAAACATACAGACTGGATCCAAGACCTAGACAATAGACATTATGCATCAACAAACTCCTCCTTGGATATTGTCGCAGTGTCTTGATCAGTCTTCAATCTCTAACCTCTTTCGAAGAAGTTGTTGTATGGTTTCTTTCGGCGTTCTTGCTTTGGGATAGGCGTTTGATCTGTAGGAGGTGCCCACTTCATAAATTGAAACCTTCTGATTCTTGCCTCCCTACCTTTCTCGTGAATCTTCTCTAAACGCTTCTCCTCTTTTAAGAACTCTTCTCTTTCAAGCTCTCTCCATCTCGATTCCCACATGTGCCTTGAATTGATACCATGTGCATAGTAAACGTTAATCACACCTTGGTATTGCTTCGCTTGGACTTCTTCACGTTTATCAAAGCAAATCTTGTTGAAGAACAAGCATTTGACATCTTCCTTTGAGCAATTGACTAGCCACATCGGGTCTAGTATACGAATCGTTCTCCAAAGCCCCCATATCCTCCTTCGTTTATCGGTTCTGGATCTTTTTCTTTCGTAATATCCCACGTATCATCAGCATGCAACACAATTACCGCTTCACATGTTTCCGGATCCGTTTGCCACCACAGAAAATAAGGATGAAAATCATGTTCGATGGGCTTCAGTGGCATATTCTTCATCGCTCGAGGACGCTTCATCACTAGTGTTATGTCTTTTTAACCCGTTTTCTTGTTAATCATGATTCGACGTTTAGGGATAAACGACTTCCACAACACAAACCCTCTTGAAGCTTCAAACTTTATCACTCTCCACAGTCTCTATTCATTAAACTTCATTTGCAGACTGATATTCCTTATTTGTACCAATTCCTCAACATCCCTGAATGGCAACGTCTTTATGTCTGTCAAATGTCGAAAGTACTGTACCCCAAACTCTCTCTTTATTGTATATACATCAAGATCACGTATCCAACCCCAACTAAGAATATCACCCAGAGAAACATCTTTATCACGTGTGAAGAAAGCTAGAGGCCTTTTAAACTTTCTCTCCTTGGGCATTTCTATAAACCACGATCTTTTCGCTTCGGCAATTTGCTCTTTCGTATAACGTTTTGGTATGTTGCCTAACTTCATCAATCTTTTATTTCAGCAGATCAACATCTATTTGACTCATCAACTCTTCAATCGTTGGAAATTTGTCAGTATTCAGATTAGAATACTTTTCAGCTTCGTTATCATCATCTGAATCTTCAAATATCACTCGATCATAGTCATCAGCTTCAGCTACACGTTTATACACACTTCTTCGGTTCGAATGTCTTTATATTTACCAACTCTTCCTCAAAATCAAACTCGAATGAATCAGTATCAACTTCGAACATTCTTGCCAACTCTTCTTTGGTGTATGTATGAGCAATCTCCCCTTCCTCTAAACTCGGATCTAATATTATCATCAAAGGCTTCTCGTGCAACGCAGTAACAGGCATAGCAATAACCGCATCAGAAATATCAACATCCTGTGGCCCTGTCTGCTTAGTAGACTCCCCCTTACTTGGTGCATCCTTCATGTTAGCATTTTCATCAATTAGGTATTCAAAATCAAATTCAGAATGAACTTTAGCAGAATCAATCTTCAGACCAACGCCCCCTGATCATCATTGTCATCACCATCATGATCTGAATCATCTTTAGTATCGTCACGGGTAGGGTCGTTGTCGTCATTATCTTCTTCCTCATCATCTTTATGTTCTGCTTCCTGAGTATCAATAATCTTTTCAGGAACACTTTCAGTAATAACTTCAATCTCAAGAACCTTTTCAGATTCAACAGACTTTTCTATCACCGGTTCTTCTGAAGGTTTAGGGATATCACCAATCACCCCTTTGCCTTTGCCCTATTCGATCAACTCTTTCTCAGCTTTTTCCTTCACCTCTTGAATATCCAAACGATCATATTCAGCTTTGAAGTCGATGCCCAAACTGTTAGTAAGCACTTTTTGCAATCTGGCAAACCTTCTATCATTCATATCACGTTCAGATCTCAACTCTCTATCTCTTTCTCTAACTTAGCATTGACAGCACTTAAACTTTCAACCATTGCTTTCAAATAACCACGATCATCTTCAAGAAACTTCACTTTATCACTCAGAATTTCTTTTTCAACTTCACTCTGTTTTAGTTTCTCTTGAAGAGCTGCTTTATCGACTTCGTTCTGCTTTGCTTTTTCTTCCAAATCTTTAAGCCTTTTCTCTAGTTTATCGATCGGAATATCTTCAAGCCAGCCTGAAAGATCTTAAGCAGTGACAAGATGTGTAATGTTATCTAGAATATCACCATAGATCTTTAAATTCTCTTGCTCTAACACTTGGTGGAGTAGATTGCGTTCTTTTTGCTGCAGACTTTGGTGTTGACTTCGGTGTAACTTGAACAAGAACTTCGACAGTAACAAAAGTTTCTTCTTCAGTTGCAGTAGTTAGTGACAGATTCAATGAGAGGAGTCTCTTGTAATTCAGAAACATGAGGTTCTTGTGTAACTCCTTTCTTTGATTGACTCAGATATTTGAGGCTTTTAGTTTTCTTTCTATCGCTAGTGCTCGGAGAACCTGTTGCTTTCTTTGTATCTCCAGCATTAGACATTGAAGGCTTTACTTTCTTTTTCGGACGTTCTGAATCAGACAACTCTTCAGCAGATGGCTTTTAAAGATCTTCACCCAACTTTTTTAATCTTTCCTCTTCTTTTTTTGCAACTTTTATACTCACATCAATTGGATCTTCAGACGATTCATCATCTTTATCTGAAGTCGCTAAAATAACATCATCTTCCTTTTCTTGGCTTCTATGTTTGCTGCAGCGCTAGAACCTTCAACATTTTGTGGTTCTTCTATCTCAGGCTCATCAATCAACATCGTATCTGCTTTCTTTGACGCCCTCTTTTTCTTTTGTTTTTCAACCACAACCACACACTTGATGTACCAGTCACCTCTTTTCTCCTTGAAGTTTTCTAAAAGCTCAACTTCTTCTTTCTCGTCACCACTGCCTTCTTTTCTCCACTTATTCTCTGGTGGTGCGACGTAGTGTTCATCAGAAATAGCTCCAAAAACAGGTTTAGCAACAGGAGCAGAGTCTTGCTTCTGATAAATCTTTAACTTTTTCAGCGTCTTTTCATCCATATCACTCAGATAGAGAATGTCATTTAGATCCTTTGCAATATTCTGAAATTTCTCATCGATCAGCATTTGCACAAACCTTGTATACATCACTAGCCTTTCCTTACATGAAATTGAAGATAACTCGCGAAAAGTTGTATTTCTTATTAAGCACCAAAGTAGTGACCATACATGCCATATAATCTTGTATGTCGTCGAGGCCAACTTTCCTATGACTGAAAGCATGTATGATGGCATGAATTAGAAGTTTTTAAGGTAGTGGAACACTGCCTTTCTTCATTGTTGGTTCATTCGCATGACCCTTATACCCCATTCGGAAGAAGCAACCCTTAACCATCCGTTCTTCAAAACTGATTGGATCATTAACATCATCATTGAATTCTAAGACTCTTTGGATGTCAGCTTCTGTGATCAAAATTTCCTTATCTTCGTTTCCGAGTCGCACAATAGACTTTATAACTTTGTTCGCCTCGTCATATGTTACTGCGTTCCAGAAAAGATAGACGTGAGATCTATATACCACATGTTTGTCTGTGATCACCTTCGTTATCGGAATACGCCCTAAAAACTTTAAGATCTCAGAAAAAGCCGTCAGCGTGGGATAGATTTTCTCGTCCAATGAAATACAAGTATTATGGAACTTGTTGAACGACAGCTTAATATTCTGCGGACAGATAAATCAAAACAATTAGCACAATTTTAACATTTTCAATCATTTTATCATCAAGTTCGGGCGAACTTGATGATATTAACACATAATAGTCAAACAGTCAACAACTTCGGCCGAACATGTGATCAAAACAGATTTTTTACAATTTTCATACATGTTCGGTCGAACTTGTATTCATTACAAGTTATTGATAAGTCATAACAAGTTCGGGCGAACTTTGTTGGAAATTCAGATTTTATCAAGAGCCATGACAACTTCGCCCGAAGTTGTTTACAAAACAACTCAACAAGTTCGGGCGAATTTGTCATCTTCTTCAAATAATCTGCAATATCAAAACCATGTCTTCTGTTCAAATTTATTATTCGATTAGCATGTTTACATGTTTGTTTAGCATTTTTACCAATCAATTTATCCATTATGATCCTAGATCTATCAATTTTATCAATTCGGTCCAAACATGTTCAATCTTGTTCATTCCATGGTTAATTCAAACAATTTATACCTCAGCCATGATGTTAAGTGTGCGAATCACTTAAGATCAGGTTCAATTTGGGCAGCCTATTGGTACAAAGATAGCAATTTCGATTTTTGTCACAAGTCGCCTGGTAAGTTCGCTCGAAGATATGTGAAAATGATAACTGATATGTTGGCGAACTTATCAAGTGATTCTGCATCAACATCGATCAACTTTGCTAAATCCTCTTTGGAATAGTTGTGCATGAATTCACCTTCTTCGACATTATGTTCAAGCATAAGTATCAAAGGCTTTATCGGAACCGAAGCAACAGGATTTGCAGTAGTAATAGCGTTAGACATATCAACATCATCAGTTGGCCCTGCTTGCCCTGACTCCCCTGATTTTGATCATCCATAACATTTGCTTCATCATTTAGAAGATTAGAGAAGTCAAAACTTTCATCAACTGTTGCATCAACCACCTTTATCCATGTACCACTAGGATTATCATCATTACGTCCATCATGAGCAGAATCATCTTTAGGATCATCAGTTGGTGGTTCATCATCTTTTTCCTCATCCTTTGCTTCATCATCGTCCTTTTCTTCAGTAACAGTTGTAATATCAGAAGGTTTGACAGATTCGTCAACCTTAGAAATATCAGACTCAGAAGCTTTAGCAACATTTTCATCAACAGGCTTTTCAACAGCTTCAGAAGATTTTGGTGCTTCACCTTCAACACCTTTGCCTTTTCCAGTTTCTGCAAGCTCTTTCTCAGCTCTTTCTCTTACTTCTTGCCTATTCAATCGATCATATTCAGCAATAAAATCAATGCCCAAACTATTAGATAACACTTTTTGCATCCTTGTAAATCTTCTATCATTTAGAGCTTGTATCATTTTCAGTTCAGCAATTTCTGTCTGTAGCTTTTCATTTGCATCTTGTAAGCTTTCGATCAATGCCTTGAAGAATTCACGATCGCTTTCCAACACCTTGATCTTATCTTCCATCATTTCTTTCTCAACAGAACTTTGAGTGATCTTCTTGATTAGCTCGGCCTTTTCAGATTCATTCTTCGCTACTTTATCTTCCAAGATCTTCACACGCTTTTCAAGAACATTAACATCTATTTCAGGGAAGAAATCATCTAAATCCTGAAGATCCACTGGTTCATTTGGAATATCACCCAAAAGATTTGACTTTGGAATTTTTGGTGTTGATTTAGGAGTAGCAGCCTTTGGAGTAGACTTCTTTGGAGTTGATTTCCTTGGAGTTGAGCTTTCAGAATGAACAACTTTAGGATCTGGAGACTGAATCACCAGAACTTCAAGTAAACCAGACTCAGGAGGTTCTTGGGTTGCTCCTGGCCTTTCAGCTTCAATGTAACAACAACATGAGGTTCTTGTGTAGGAGGTTCTTGTGTAACTCCTTTTTCCTGTGTACCAGAAGGTTCTTGTGTGACATCTGTGCTCTTTGATTTTCCAACATATCTCATGCTTGCTGGTTTCTGAGCTTTCTTTGTTTTCTTTCCTTTTGCCTGTGGAGACCCTGTAGTCTTTGTCGTTGAAATTACTGCAGACTTTGTTCGTCTTGCTTTCTTTTTAGGTCTCTCTTCGTCAGATTCTTTTTCTTGCTCAGGATCAAAGTCAGCATCAGTTTCTTTGACTTTTTCAGCTTCCTTTTCAGCAATTGATTTCTTTGTTTCTTTCTCGAGCGAATCATCACTGTCATCATCATTTTCAGAAGTTGCAGAAATCACATCGTCTTCCTGCGTATACTTTACTGTTTCTTGACTTTCAACCACAACTGCTGCGCTCGATCCAGCCTCTGTTTGCACGTTTACAGGCTCGTCTTCATCTATAAGCATAGTATCAACTTTCTTAGACACACGCTTCTTTTTCTTCTCGACCTCAGCTTTTAAGAACCGTTTACTGCGAGCTTTTGGTTTGAATGTCACAAACCATTCTTTTCAGCATTTAATTCCTTCTCATCACCACTACCATCGTTCCTCCACTTGTTTTCAGCCGGCGTAACATAATTTTCATCTTTCAACGCTCCAAAAAATGGTTTTGCAACAGGTGCTGAATCCTGCTTCTGGAACTTTATCAACTTCTTTACAGTGGTTTCATCGAGATGACTGAAGTATAGAATATCATTCGGATCACGTGCAATATCTGTAAACTTCTCGTCGATGAGCAGTTTCACAAACATCGAATACAAACACAATCTAGTATCTTCCATATTCTTCGACATGTGAGTAAATACGAGCTTCGAATAGTTGTACGGCTTTTTCAAGATAAACGTCGTAGCCATGCAAGCCATATAATCTTAGACGTCATCGAGACCTGCTTTACGAAGGCTGAATGTGTGTATAATTGCATGCATGAGAAGCTTGTAGGGGTTTGGAACTTCTCCTTTCTTCAAAGTAGGCTTATTCACGCTTCCTTTATAACCCATTCGATAAAAACAACCACGAACCATCTTCTCATCAAGAAAAATCGGATCATCTTTGTCGTCGTTGAACTGTAAGATCCTTCGAATATCTTCTTCAGTCACTGTGATCTCTTTATTCTCATCTCCGACTTGAACTGGCGAAGTGATAGTCTTCTTATCTTCGCTAAGACTTGCATTCATCCAAAATGATAAGTGTGTGATCGATAGGACACCGTTCTTTCTGTGATAGCGCGATGAATCGGACAATCCTTCAAAAACTTCAAAATACTTTCATATTCCTTCAGTGATGGACACAACGCTTGTCAAGCGTAACTTAGAAAATCCATCGTTATTACTCGTGCGGAACTAGAACCTGAAAATCGACACAAGACATTTAGCACGCATTTCGAGAAAAAGTTACAATTTTTTCATCATTCTACATCAAGTTCGGGCGAACTTGATGTTGAATTTACAAACATGTTTAATTCAAGTTCGCCCGAACATGCTACATCACATGTTCATTAATTCAATCACAAGTTCGGGCGAACTTGTAATCATACATATCAGTTTTCACTTTCTAAGTTCAAGCGAACTTCTCAACAATTCACAATTTCAAGTTTTAACATAAGTTTAGTCGAACTTACTGTTTAAACATGGATTTAATTATTTTCAGATGCAAGTTCGGCCGGACTTGATGAACAAGTTCGGGCGAACTTGTTATCTTCTCCAACAAAAACATACAACAACTTATATGGTTCATTCTGATCAAATCCATCTTAATTACACGGTCGGTTTATGTTGATTAACACATTTTAAGTCCAGTTTGTCCAACCATCACCTAGATCTACCAATTTTAACACTTTCAGATCTAAGTTTAACTGTTTAAGTTCAATTAACGGTTCAACACACGATTTCTCACCTCAGCCATTGAGAATGGTGTGCAAATCACCACAATCAATTAAAATTTTGGCAGTATAACGGTAGTTTCTTGACAAATTTGAAAAATCGCTCAATATCACTAAGTTCGCTCAGAGACTAATGAATGCAGATAATGAAGTTCGGCCGAAGTTGCATTCCATTTATACCTTTGCAAGTTCGGGCGAACATGTAAATCCAAGTTCTAAAATCCCAATGTAAGTTCGATCAAACTTACACAAAATCAACATTCTCCAAACAAGTTCGGTCGAACTTGTTTTAACACAAACCTTTGAACCTTAAGCAAGTTCGGTCGAACTTGCCTAAATCAAATTTCAAACTTTCAAGATTTTTCAATTTTAGACCCTGAACTTTTCACATTTTACCAGTTCTGAAAATCCACTCAGTTGACCAAGTCCAAGCTAATGACCTTGGTTAACTGATTTGTCTGCCGAGTCCAAGTTAATGACCCCGGTTTGACATGATATGAACAAACTGTTGAAATTTTTCAAAATCAAAGTTTCAAGTTAATGAACTTTTTATCGGTTTGGCTTTTCAATTTTACAGATTAGCTCCCAGCCCGTTGTCAATTTGATTCCCACCAGTTTTAGCACCTTACCAGACTTCGAAGACCCATTTTCCGACATTGGTTTGCTGAAAACAATGTAAAAACAAAATCTTTCTGTATTTTTGTAAGATTACGCTAAAACACACTGAAAATCTTTTTGGTTTTAATCTGTAAAGCTGATAAACTATGTACAGAACAAAGTAAACTATGTACAAACATATTTACAGACATATTTTTGTGAATTGTGTCTAAGGATCATATCAGTTGATTGAGACATATCACCAGTACCGTTGACCTTTAGATGACTTTAAGTTTTAAACTCGTTTACCTAGATTGTCAATATGTTTGTCCACTTAAACTTCATCACGTTTCTCAATTGTTCCAAGATATGTTAGATATGAATTATGAAATTGACTTAACTGTGTTTCCCACTTCTTGAATATACTCCCGAATCCAGATTCCCTTGATTTCATCTTACAGGTGAGTATAGCGTAATTGATATCTGTATTCTGGGTTAATGCAAAGCCTTGAGAGCTCAGGTTAATACCACGTATCGACAAAGAGATGAAGGCTCGACTTAAAGGTGTGTTCCATTTAAGGAATCCTTTTGGCACTGCAAATGATTAGATCTTTTGATACTTTTAAAGTTTGCATGCAGTTTAGGGGTTTATAGCGAAAGTATTATAGAAGTTCTAGGCTATTGCTTCTGCAAAATCAGAAGAACTTGTATAATACCCCATATACCAACTATCTATAAAGACATCGTATCTCAGAATCAGGCAACCTTTCAATCGAAATTTTGGAGTACTAAGTCCATATATCCAAGATGTGTTAATCCACAAGATTAAGCAGTTGTAAAATTTAGTTTATATCTCGGAAAGAATTTATTGAACGTGTTAAGCCTATCGACACATCCACAGTAAGACTTGTTTATCACTTTTAAACTTTATATTTCTTTAGCATACTGTGATAGTCCACTGATGTACTATCATTTCCTTTTTTTGACATCGAATTCTTTTTGTCTTTTTCAATTTTTTTTACTTTTTATTTTTCATATGTTTTTGTAGTTTCTCAAATATTTCCCTCCCTAAAATCGAAAACATATTTTTGTATTTTAGTTTTTAAGAAATACTAATGTAAAAGATAGACAAACCAATGTGGATCACGTGAACTCGCCATCCGATCCGTATTCAACCTCAGCTTCCGCACCTGTCAGCAAATTTTTAATATCGTTAAGCCTCATGAGATATTTAAATCTTGTTAAAGGAAATTCTTTGGTATAAAAATCAGCCTTTTGTTCATCGGTGTGGATTTTTTCTATTCGCACCAACTTCTTTTCATAGCAGTCACGAATGAAGTGATAACGAATTTCAATGTGTTTGATGAACATGATTTTTCGTGATATCGATCGCTACCTTATTATCTCCAAATAGAGGCGTATCAAGAAACTGCAGACCATAATCCCTCATCTGTTGTTGAATCCAGGGGATTTGAGAACAACAGCTGGAAGCAGAAATGTATTCTGCCTCACAGGTAGAGAGAGAGACCGTGGTCTGTTTCTTGCGTTGCCATGTTACCAAACGAGTTCCGAAGAACTGGCAACCCGTGGTCGTAGATTTAGAGTTCAATTTGTCCACCCCGAAGTCTGAGTCAGCGTATCCTGTTAGATCAAAATTTTCGTTCTTTGGATACCACAAGCCGATGCTTGGACATCTCTTCAAGTATCGGAAAATTCGCTTGACTATCTGCATGTGTGACGCTCGAGGACTAGACTGGTATCTTGCGTATAGGCAGGTAGGATACATGATATCTGGACGCGATGCCGTCAGATACATCAAAGATCATATCATCGATCGATAGAGTGTGTTCATCAACTTTGGTTCCAGTCTCATTAATGCAAATCCCATGGTTCAGTGCCAGGAGAGTCGAAAGCGGCTTCGAGCTATCCATTACAAACTTCTTGAGAATGTCATGAACATACTTTGTCTGATGAATGAATATGCCGTCTGGTAACTGATCAACCTGTAATCCGAGAAAGAATTTCATTTCACCCATGGAGGACATCTCGAATTTCTTCTTCATGATCTTTTTGAACTCTTTGCAAAGACTATCATCCGTTGAACCAAAGATGATATCATCCACATAAATTTGTACAATGATTAGATGAGATCCGACTTCTCTGGTAAGTAATGTACTATCCACTCTGCCTCTTGTAAAGCCGTTTCCAACGAGATGTTGCGATAACGTCTTGTACCAAGCTCTCGGGGCTTGGTGTAATCCGTATAAGGCTTTGTCTTGGAGATAAGCTTTGTTCTTGTTCAGTGGATCGACTAACCCCGGTGGTTGGCCGACGTACACTTGTTCGCGTAGCTTACCACAGACAAATGCAGATTTTACATCCAACTGGTACACTTTAAAACCTTTCCAAGCTGCGAACACAAGGAAAATGTGGATTGACTCTAATCGTGCAACCTGTGCATATACTTCTGTGTAGTCAATACCTTCTTGTTGGTGGAAACCTTTTACAACCAACCGAGCTTTGTTTCTGACAATCACTCCCCGATCATCCCTTTTACACCTGAAGACCCATTTCGTATCTATAGCTTTCTTCTTCGGTGGTAAGTCTACAAGCCTCCAAACTCCCAATTTCTCGAACTGTAACAGTTCCTCTTGCATTGCCATCACCCAGTTCTCGTCACCCAGAGCTTCATTTATAGTTTTGGCTCTATTTGGGATATGAAACATGAATAGTAGCAGTAGTCTTGAGTAGGAGCAACTCGGGTGTAGAAACAACTAAGTGCTTTGTTGATTTGGCTTCGTGTACGCACACCAGTTTTTAATTCACCAATGATATTTGTTGAAGGATGGTAAGAATATGATCTTGGCATTTCTTCGCTAGGAACATCAACTAAGCTTTGTTGAGTTGAGATATTTAGATCAACAGTCAATTCAACATTAGGAGCGCTAGATGATGCTTCGTTCTGATTGCTCGGGTTTGCAGATTGATTCAACATGTTGGATATCTGCTCAACTTCTTCATCCGATGAGGATTCACCATCAGCATCAAATGTCGGCACTTCATCAGAGTCAGAATTCCGATTCTGAGACATACTTGGCACTGTTCTTGGATTTTCTAGTTTGGAAGAATCATTCGATGGAGTTATAGACGTTGTTGCTTCTGCTCCAAAAACATTTTCAAGGTGAACACCGCTATTATTAGGACCTGCTCCAGAAGACCGAAGAATCCAACGTGGGTTGATTAACCACAATTGGTCTAATGATTTGTTCCTGATTCGCCGACTGTTGAAGATAATATAACGCTGCAATTTCTTCTTCAGATGGTTCTTCCGGCAAGTCGAATGACTTCCAAAGATCTTGATAGTTGAATAGCCATGCGTCGCCTCTTCTTTGAATAGGATCAGTATAGTTGAAGCAATCAACATGTTGTGCTTCAATAACCTTTCTCAACGAGGGAACATATACTCTTCTTAGCGAACTCGCATACCCGACAAAGAAACCTTCAAGCGATTTGGCCCTGAATTTACCATCTTGATCAATTACAGTACATGGTGCACCAAATGGCTCTAAATACTTCAAATTTGGCTTCTGTCAGTTGATCATTTCAAAACATGTCTTTTTCGATAGCGTGTAGCAAGCCGCTGCAACCGCCTCACTCCAAAAGCTTACAGGAAGTTTTGAGTCTGCAAGCATGGTTCTTGCTGTCTTGATTAAAGTTATGTTCTTCCTTTCAGCTACACCGTTTTGCTACGGAGTATAGGGTGCACTGAATTCGTGCAGAATTCCCTTGGCATTGCAAAAATCTTTCATCTTATTATTCTTGAATTCCGTGCCGTTGTCACTGCGGATTCGTCTGACAGGAAGATGATATAAATTCTCGAGTTTCTTGAAAAGAATCACCAAATTATCAAACGTTTCATCTTTTGTTTCTTGGAAGAAAACCCATGAATAACGTGAATAGTCATCTGTCACAACTAAGCAGTATAAGTCTCCTGAAATACTTCATACGTTCACATGCCCAAATAAATCCATATGGAGACGTTCAAGCAGCAGTTTAATAGAATTCAGAATCTTCTTCGGATGTGACTTTTTGATCTGGTTCCCTTTTTTACATTCTAGATAGTGATCAGACATATGGAAGCTCCGAAGATTCACACCCTCAACCAGATCGTTATGTATCAGAAAATTCATTTTTTCGTAAATGAATGTGCCCCATTTTCCGATGCCAAAGAATAGAATCTTTCTCCATACCTTTCGTCACAAAGCATTGAGCTAATTTTGATGATGTGGTAGCGACCCCATATCTAAGACATATAAATCGTTCTCGCGAGGGGCTCGCATCAGAATCCAATCATCAGGTATTTTGAAACCCGGCTTTAAAATCATACACTCTTTGTCGTTGAAGTGTACCGTGAATTATTTGTCACAAATCTACGAAATGCTCAGAAGATTATTCTCAAGCTCAGGAATGTAGTTCACTCGATCAAACGAAACTACGCCATTGGAGAGTTTTCCCTCGGCGACAATCCTTCCACCTTGATTACCGGCAAATCCAACATATCCGCTGTTAATAGTTTTTATGCCGAACAAAAGAGCTTTCATCCCTGTCATATGTCTGGACGCTCCACTATCCAAAATCCACTTTGTAAGAACGGATCTTTGGAGCCCCTGCACATATTAAAATCTAGTTAAACAGCGCGACCCAAGCCTTCTTGGTCTTGGGTTTGGGATAAAAAGCTTGGTAATCATCCTCATAATCTTCATCTGAGCCTCCACTGTCAGTTACATTTTCAAAGTTCACTTTCTTTTTACCTTTTGTTGATTTGACAGTCTCGGTTTTGATCTCAGATTTTAATTCTATTTTGTTATCAGTCTTAACAAGCTCAGACTTGATAACCTCAGATGTTTTTGACTTTTTCTCAGCAATCCAGGCTTGTGATTTTATATTTGCCTTTTTGATGTAAAACTTTGTTTCGTTTGCCCTGGAAGTTTCACCTTTATCGAAAGTTGAATTTTCAAATTTCTTTTCAGGTTTAGGTTTAACTTTAGGTTTTGAATCATTTCTTTTCAAAATCGTGACAGGTTTCACAGACTCTGGTTGCTTTGGTTTTACAACATCTGAACTTTCTTTCCTTCGGAGATAGGCCGTCTTTGATCTCGGACATTTGCGCGCAATATGACAAACTTCATTGCACTTGAAGCAAGTCTGATTATCATGTGAGTGTCCACTAGTGGATTTAACACCACTTGTGGCTTTGGCCTTATCTCGAAGTTCTTTCTGTTTCTTAAACTCATCGTTTGATTGCCTCCAATCAAACTTTCCTCCTGAACCATGCTTGTCCCATAAACGAATTTCATGTTTTATCTTTGTACTCGTGAAATGGTGACATTTTCTTTACCGGTTCTTCTTCCACATCTAAACCCAACCCAGCTCTCCGGTTTTCCGGATGATCACCACCATTTCTTCGGCAGTTATTGTAAATTCTTTTGGGTTTAGAATAGAATTTCTTTTCATTGTTCTCTAGGTCCTCTGATGTAACTTCAACCAGTTTGAACAGTTTATCCAATTGATCTTCTTTGACATTCCGAATCGGAAAACTGTCATCAAAGTATAATCTATCAGATTCCTTAACCTTGTACAAGACAACGTTAGGATCATCACATAGACCAATTAATATCTATCAGCTCAAGTTCTTCTTCGTCCACCTGATCGTAGTCTTCGGCGGTCATTTCAGGATTGCCGATTCCCTGCCACTAGACTTTCATACGATTCTAGAACTGTAGCGAAAAGAGTCATGTGTTGCTTAGCAACTTGCTCAGAAACAACATTGTTTAGTTGACAGCAATGTTACAATTGTACACATTCGGATCAGAATTCGTTGGTTGATTCTTATTTGTTTGACTCTGGAATGATGAATTTGAACTAGTGCTTGAAAACGAAGAACTATGTGGACTTTATCATATTGTGGATATGACTGATTTTGATTCTATGGCGAAGAATTCATTTATGCACTGAATGCTCTTTGAATCTTTGGGCTTGAAATGCTGTCTTGCATTCCGTTCTTGCAATATAGACCAACATCTTGAACAATGTTAGCATTCTTCGACTTTGCGATCTTTAGAAGTTCCATCTCATGACCTTCGAGTTTGTCGATGAATGTAGCCAGCTTGAAGAATTCCCAGTTGTGACTTTCTTTCAATACCATGAGATAGGTAGTCCATTCTCCGTCAGGTAACGCATCAGCAAGCTTATCATTTAAACGTTCAGATGACAAAAACGTTCAATCATCTGTTTCATTGTCTCACCCTTCAACAAGGTAAAAATATCGAATTCCTTCATGATAAGAGCATGTTTACTCTTGATCATCTATGCGCTTCCTTGGTATTTCTTTCGCAGTGATAACGCGAGTTCTCTCGCAGTCGTGTATTCAGGCAATAGTATTAAAATATCCTCTTTAACAGACTATTGCATGAGGCTAATCATTTTCTTCTCAGCGATATATTCTTCCTTATGTTGCGAAGAATACTTGTACTTCTCAAGAACTTGCTGATTTTCGTCTAATGGAACGACATATCCTCTCAATAACTACCCAGCTTTGGAAATGCATGGCCTGAACCCAATAACTGAACTTCTCCTTCCATCCCTCGTACTCGTCCATACTCATTAACTTCGGAGGTTTAACGAACGTGCCCATTTCGTTGTCAAGGTTGACTTGGTTTATCACATTGGCATTAGATGTACCCACTCCTGACATAAACGCTCTCTGAAGATCATCCATCACGAATAACGACACACGTATGCTGAAAACACGTTCAAACTTTGAAAATGTTAGACTTACTACAAGTTCGGTCGAACTTGTAGTGGAGAAATGAAAATTTTAGTTTTTATTACACAAGTTCGGTCGAACTTGTGGGTTTGATTTGAAAACTTCCCTGATGCAGCTTCAAGCGAACTTATACTTGGTTATATAAGAAAAACTTGCAGGTTCGGGCGAACTTGAATAGATTTCAATGATATTGGTCAAGTTCGAGCGAACTTGAAGAAAATCAATGAAATTAATACAAGTTCGATCGGACTTAACTAAGAATTTCCACAAAAACTTACAAGTTGGAGCGAACTTGATAGAAAATCACTCAGAAAGTGAGTTTCTAAGTCAAGTTCGAGCGAACTTGACTCATAAGTTCGACCAAAATTGATTATTCAAACATGAGTTTTTCAACAATTTTGCATCAATTCGTTTGATTTTAATCTCTAAACTCTCAAGGGTTTATCTATGATGTATTTAACATGACATATTCAAATTTGGACAGAATTTGCCATTAAATTCTTCATTTTAGTGTAAAAGTTAAGAAAATATGAAGAATGGAGTAGAATTAGAGATGTTCTTGTCTTGATATCAATCAAATCAGGCTATTCTAGCTCTGATACCACTTGTAGGACCGATCCTGATAGCATAGGAACCTAGATTTGATATCTAATGTCCATAATGGCGGAAATATTATGACACGATTACCACATAACAAGAATTAATCAGTTAAACATCAATTTTATTGATAAACTTCAAATCTCCAGTTTGACAGAGCTTCGCTACTCAGAGCACCAAAGTTACAAATGACAAGATCAAGCTAGCTATTTATACTAGTGTAAGTTCGCTGGTGGGAGAAGGAGTTCGGGCGAACTTGACCTAGTCGAGTTCGGCCGAACTTGACATCAGAACCACCTGACCAGCAAACTTGATTAGCTATAACATAAATACTTGATTTTGCTAGCCTATTCACATCTAATCTATACAGACTCGATATAAGACTAAGACATAGACATTTTGCACCAACAATCTTACAGGTGAGTATAGCGTAATTGATATATGTATCTAGGTTATGCGAAGCCTTGAGAGTTCAGGTTAATACCACCGTATCGACAAAGAGATGAATGCTCGACTTTAAGGTGTGTTCCACTTAAGGAATCTTTTAAGCACTTCAATTGATTAAATCTTTCGATTCTTTCAAATTTGCATGCAATTTAGGGTATTAAGCAAAAGCATTATAGAAATTCTAGGCTATTGCTTCTGCAAAATCAGAAGAACTTGTATAATACCCTAGATATCAATCATCTTTAAAGACCTCGTATCTCAGAATCAGGTAATCTCTCAAACAAAATTTCAGAGTATAGTAAGTCCATATATCCTAGAGATGTTAATCCAAAAGTTTAAGCAGTTGTAAAATTTAGTTTATATCCCGGAAACAATTAACTGAACGTGTAAAGCTATCGACACATCCACAATAAGACTTGTTTATACTTTTTAAACTTTACAAATCCTTAGCGTACTGTGATAGTCCACTGATGTACTATCATTTCCTTTTTGACACAAAATTCTTTTTGTCTTTTTCATGTTTTTATACTTTTCGGTTTTTCATATGTTTTTGTATTTTCTTGTAACATTTCTCCCCCTAAAATCAAAAACATATTTTTGTATTTTAGTTTTTAAGAAATTCTAATCCTAAAAGGTAAAAACCAAGGAAGATCACGAAAACTCATTGTCCGATCCATATTCAACCTCTGCATCCGCACCTGTCAAAAGATTTTTCATACCATTAATTCTCATTAAGTATTTAAACCGTGACAAAGTAAATGGTTTGGTATAAAAATAAGCTTTTTGTTCATCGGTGTGGATTTTCTCAATTCGTACCAACTTCTTTTCGTAGAAATCACGAATGAAGTGGTAACGAATCTCGATATGTATCGTTCGAGAGTGATGAACTGGATTTTTAGTTATATCGATAGCTGCCTTATTATCAACACACAATGGAGTGTCAAGAAATTGCAGACCATAGTCTCTCATCTGCTGTTGGATCCACAAAATCTGTGAACAACAGCTGGATGCCGAGATATACTTTGCTTCACAGGTAGAGAGAGCGACCTTAGTCTGTTTCTTACACTACCAGGTTACTAAGCGTGTTCCGAAGAACTGGCAGCCCGCGGTAGTTGAATTTGAATTCAACTTATCTATACCAAAATTAGAATCAGCATATCCTATCAGATCGAAGTTATCGTTCTTCGGGTACCTCAAGCAGGTGCTTGGACATCCCTTCAAGTATCTGAAAATTCACTTCACGATCTGCATGTGTGAGACTCTTGGGCTGGACTGATATCTGGCGCAAAGGCAGGTAGGATACATGATATCTGGGCGAGATGCCGTCAGATACATCAAAGATCCTATCGTCGACCTGTAAAGAGTATCATCAACTTTGGTTCCTGTTTCATCGATGAAAATTCCGTGATTGATATCAAGAGTAGTAGATAATAGCTTCGAGCTTTCCATTTCAAACTTCTTCAAGATGTCATGAACATACTTAGTTTAATGAATGAAAATACCGTCTGGCAATTGATCAACCTGCAACCCGAGGAAGAATTTCATTTCTCCCATAGAAGACATCTCGAATTTCTTCTTCATGATTTTCTCAAACTCTTTGCAAAGATCATCATTTGTTGAACCAAATATGATGCCATCCACATATATTTGTACGATAATCAGATGATTTCCTACTTCTCTGGTAAAGAGCGTACTATCTAATGTTCCTCTGATAAAGCCGTTGCGACGAGATGTTGAGATAACGTCTTGTACCAGGCTCTCGGGGCCTGATGCAAACTATATAGTGCTTTATCCAGGAGATAAGCTTTCTTCTTGTTCAGCGGATCGACAAAACCCGGTGGTTGTCCGACGTACACTTGCTCCCGTAACTTACCATATAGAAAAGCGGATTTCACATCTAACTGGTACAGTTTAATCCTTTCCAAACAGCGAATGCAAGGAAAATGCGAATGGACTCCAATCTAGCAACAGGTGCATATACTTTTGTATAATCAATTCCTTCTTGTTGATGGAATCCCTTGACAACGAGCCGAGCTTTGTTGCGCACTATCACTTCACGATCATCGCGCTTACACTTGAAGACCCATTTGGTATCTATCACCTTTTAATTCTCCGGTAGGTCAACAAGCTTCCATACCCCTAGCTTTTCGAACTGTAGCAATTATTCTTGCATCACCTGTACCCAGTTCTCATCTCCTAAAGCTTCAGAAACATTCTTCGGCTCAATATGGGATATGAAACATGAATAGTAGCAATACTCTTGAACTGGATCTACTCGAGTATAGAAACAACTGTCACACCCTCAGTTTCCACTTGCGGAGTTTTACCGCGAGGCGTGTGAACAAACCAGAATCTGAAACACTAGTACGTCGAACGACTCTACATGATTTGATTATACGTTTTCCAAAATCGTTCTTTGTAGATTTTATATCAATTACCAATATTTAGCAGAGCATTAGTTTTAAAGTTTGAGCGGAAGCATAAGTAAGTAGTGATGCGGGCGCCAACACAAACGCCAAAACAAATGAAAAATCCCAAAACAATATTAATAAATAAGACTCGATAATGATGTCTTGTTCAATGCATGTGCGTGCACCTAGAGCTCCTAGCGTCCTGAGAAACATGTAAAGAAACAAGTGTCAACATTAAAGATGAGTGAGTTCACAGGTTTTCATAAATTCGTTTGTTCGGTTATAGTTTGTTTTCTCCCGTTATCCCTAACCCGGGATAACGTATTGGTTCCATTATTCCAACCCGGAATAATAAGTTGTTGCTTCCAATATTCCAAACCAGGAATATTAAGTTGTTTCCAATATTCCGTACCAGGAATATTAAGTTGTTGTTTCCAATATTCCATACCAGGAATATTAAGTTGTTGTTTCCAATATTCCATACCAGGAATATTAAGTTGATTCGTAATTAAGTTCAATGTTAATATATATAGGTAGCTAGCCTAAAGTCATGTCACTAAGTGTTCGCGATCGAAGCTGACTGTTGTGCCTCCGTTTTGCCAGGCCTATCACATGACCATGGCGGTGCTAGGCCAATTATTCACCCGTTGACCATACCAGGTCGGCTAGCGCGACTAGCTCGGATGGGGCTTGTCGGGCCCAGTAGTACTACTTATAATTCCCCCGCTATTTAACCCAAATACTAACGATCCGAGGAGATTGTCGAGGACTTAAGTGATAAAGCTGCTTAGTGACCATAACATTACATTAACATTAACTTAGTTACCGTATAGTTATGTGACGTTAAATTCGTATAACGCAAAGAGATTGAGTTTGAGAGTGTATACATGTTTCTCCCCCTGTTGTTTAAAAAACCGGATAAAGTTAGGGGCCGTGAACTCACCTTTATTTGCTCGGTTAGTGTAGCAAAGATGTTATAAGAGATGGGACCGCTAGTTGCGTCCTATTAAACCAATTAATTACACGTCAGTGTGAAATCACACCAATACAAATTCCACACGCAATTTACTCACAAAGTGATACACACAAACAACATACCTAACACTCAAACATGCATGCAAGTATTCTCATATGATCATAGTAATCAAACAACTTATCATGAACATATTCCAATCCATGCAACACTTTGGTGCACACAATCACAAGTTATCAAATTTCAGCTTAACACTCATTATTCAGCTGTTTTCTAGGATTTTTATAAAATAGTTCTAACATTCCAAAAATTCCAATATTTTTACAGTAGGTGACATCTATACCATAGAAGTTTATATAATTTTTCCAAGTCCTAAATCTTTACCAATTAACCATAAATATTAATATACTAGGCTGCAGTCTGATTTATCTCTTTCTGACTGCAGCCCACGAAAGAATTTATTTTAAAAATCATCGATCGACCAATTAACAAAATTCCAGTTGGAGTTGCCCGGAAATTTCCATACATAGTTGCTGTACAAAAATCATAACTCAACTCCCTACTGATTTTAAAACCCAACTTGATAAACAACCAACAAAATTCCAGAATTTTAACAGCTTTAGCTACTGAACTTGTTTGGCCCTTTAAAAATATCAAACGATTTCAGAACATTATGAATCCAGTGCCATTAGATTCCTTATTCAAATCTCTACGTCCTAGACATCAGAAAATCCGTTTTTCGACAACTATCGACCAAGTTACAGCCAGATGAAATCGGCTGTAACTATTACTCAGCAACCTGTTTCAGCAATTCTATCTCATAAACCGTACATATTATTAACCTAGGCGATCAAGAACCTGTTTCCTAATCATAGATCAATACATATAACATATCCATGCAAACCCTAGTCAACATCTCTTGTTTTTATAAACCAATACAGCTTATGATTTTCAGATTTCGAACAAACCTCACTTGTACACATTACTAGCTAATCGGCTATCATGACTTTTCATTCAACATATAATCCGAAGACAATACAATCAATTCATTCAAGCACATATATCCGTACATGATCCTGTATTCAAAAGATAAATCCTAACCTTTACTATCAAGCTTAGTGAACCGTGAGTAGACGAGGAACCGATGATCCTGGATAGTTGCGACCGAGACTGAAGATGGCGATGGTTGCTGCTGCGCCCGGAAGAAAAGAAAAGGAAAGCTGTTGCGACCGAGGCTGAAAGGGACTGAAAGCAATAGGCTGTTAGCGACCGAGAAGGTGAACAAGGCTGATTCAGATCGAGATGATGAAGGGAGGAAGCTGTTCGCGATCGGAAGGTGCAAGAGTAAGGCTGCCGACGGCAGTTTGTCTTGTTAGGGTTTTGTGTGTGTTTGCGAAGGAAGGCATGCATGTGTGTTAGTATATATAAGGGATCGGTGACAACATGGTTACGGTTTTGGGTTTGAACTTGTGGCCGAGAAACTTGGTTTGGTTTGATCTTATGGCCGAAACATGTTTGGGCTGTTTTGGTTTGGTTTTGAACAAAGTAGATTTGCGGTCTTGGGCTTGATATCGCGGCCAAGGATTAGAGTGGTTTGGTTTGGGTTTGATCGGCCGAATAGCTTTAGGTTTGCTATGGGTTTGGGTTTGATCTTGGCCGAATTAGTTTTAGGTTTTGATCTCGCGGACAAGACATGTTTTTAGCTTGATTAATTCCTAGAGTTACAATGAATCAAAGTTGGTTCGTGTCGTGATTCGGTTCAGTTCGTGTACATATCTACTGTAATTATTCTATAACTAAAACAATCACACAACACACATCACGTATTCATTTAATTCGTACACGTTCGTACACATAGCATGTAATTAGTTTGACAAGTATTACGCTTAAGTTATCCGAAAAACCTGGGATATCACAACAACTTTAAGCTTTGTTAATCTGGCTCCTTGTCCTCACGCCAGTTTGCAATTCGCCAATTATGGAATTCGATGGGTGATATTAATAGGTCCTTGGCATCACCTCACTAGTAACTTCAACGGTATTCTCCTGATTAGTGATATTCTGCTCAACCACCACTTCAACTTCAGGAGCACTAGAGGACGTCTCATTTTGATTGCTTGGGCCAGCAGATTGATTCAACATGCTTGTTATCTACTCAGATTCTTCGTCAGAAGAAGATTCTCCATCATCGTCAAACGTCGGAGCCTCGTCAGAATCGGAGGTATGTGCTTGAGAAAGGTTGGGTTCCTTTGTATTATTCACTATTTCTGTAGCCGGTGTCTCTTGTTCAACATTAGTTTCTTGAACACCGCTAGTACTTGCACCTGCTCCAGAAGAAGATGATGACCCAACAGTTGGTTGATTAACCACTATGGGTCTGATTATCTGTTCTTGGTTTGCCTGATGATGAATATAATATAACGCTGCAATGTCTTCTTTAGAAGGTTCTTCTGGCAAGTCGAATGACTTCCATAGTTCGCCATAGTTGAATAACCAAGCGTCTCCTGCTCTTTGAATAGGAGTTGTGTACCGAAAGCAGTCAATGTGTTGTGCTTATACCACTCTCCTCAAACTTGGAAGATAGACTCTTTTGAGTGGAGTTGCATAACCAACGAAGAAACCATCAATTGATTTAGCACCAAACTTTCATCTTGATCAATAAATGTGCAAGGTGCGCCAAATGGTTCTAAGTATTTCAGATAAGGTTTCCTTCCGTTTAGCATTTCGAAGCAAGTCTTCTTGGTTGGTTTGACTGTTAAGACCCGGTTTAACGTATAGCATGCAGCTGCGGCTGCTTCACTCCAGAAGTTGACAGGAAGCTTTGAATCAGCAAGCATTGTTCTTGTAGTCTCTATCAACGTTCTGTTCTTCCTTTCAACTACTCCATTTTGTTGCGGAGTATACGGAGCACTAAATTCATGTAGAATGCCTTTGTCGTTACAGAACTCTTTCATTTGGGTATTTTTAAATTATGTACCATTGTCACTGCGAATTCGTCTAATGGGGAGATGGTACAAGTTTTCAATCTTCCTAAAGAGAATCATTAGATTGTCGAACGTTTCATCTTTACTCTCCTGGAAGAAGACCTATGAAAACCGTGAATAATCATCTATTACAACTAAACACTACAAATCTCTAGATATACTTCGAACGTTCACTGGACCGAAGAGATCCATGTGCAGTCTTTCAAGCGGCAGATTTATGGAGTTTAGAATCTTTCTAGGATGTGACTTCTTGATCTGCTTTCCTTTCATACACTCAAGACAACTGCCCGTCATATGAAAGCTTCTTAGATTCACTCCTTCAACCAGATCATTGTGGACCAGATGATTCATCTTTCTCAGGTGAATATGACCCATCTTTCTATGCCAAAGAATAGACTCCTTCTCTGTGGCCTTTGTAACAAAACACTGAGCCGACTTTGAAGTAGTAGTTACAATGCTCATGTCTAGCATGTATAGATCATTCTCGCGAGGAGCACGCATGAGAATCCATTCTTCAGGAATCTTGAAGCCCGGTTTTATTATCATGCACTCCTTATCGTTGAAATGTGTGGTGAACTGTTTGTCACAAATATGAGAAATACTAAGAAAATTGTTCTCCGATTCGGTGATATAATTGACCTTGTTAAATGACACCACACCATTCGATAGCTTTCCTTCAGCAATAATTCTCCCTCCTTGATTTCCTGCAAATCCTACGTACCCTCCATTAATAGATTTGATATCATAGAGCAAGGCACGCATCCTGGTCATATGGCGAGAAGCTCCGCTATCCATAATCCACTTCGATAAGATGGATCTTTGGAGCCCCTGCACATGTTAAGAAACTACTTAAAAAGGGAAACCCAAGCCTTTCCGGTCTTGGGTGGAATAGGAATATCGTAAGTCGGAAGTTTCAAATCTGCATTTGGAACTTTCTGATCAGTCTTTGTGTCAATGACATTATCATTCTTGATTGATTCAGATTTTAGACTTTCAGATGATGTTGTTTTCTTCTTTGCAACCCAAGATTGTGATTTAATTCTTGCTTTCTTAATGTAGAATCTTGAATCTTTGTTTTCGTTTGATTTGGAAGTTTCACTTTTTTCAAAAGTTGAATTCTCAATTTTGGATTCAGTTTTAGGTTTCACTTCGATTTTAGATTCATTTGTTCGTTTTAAGATTTTGATTGGTTTAACAATCTCTGGGCGTTTAAGTTTCTCATCTTCTGAAATTGTCTTTCTTTGGTGATACACGGGCTTTGACTTCGGACACTTGCAAGCAATGTGACCAACTTCATTGCATTTGAAGCAAGTCCGAGTATCATGAGAATGTCCTCTACTGGGTTTTAGTCCACTTGCGGATTTAGCCTTATCCCGAAGTTCCTTTTCTTTTTTAAACTTTCTTCCTGAACCGTGTTAGTCCCAAACACGAAATTCATGTTTTTATTCTTATATTCGTGAAATGGTGACTTCTTTTTCTTTTTCGGTTCATCCTCTACCTCCAAACCCAAACCCTCTCTCCTGTTGTCAGGAAAGTCACCACCATTCCTTCGGTAGTTGTTATAAACTTTCTTGGGTTTTGAATAAAACTTTTTCTCATTTTTCTCAAGATCATCTGATGATGTTTCCACAAGTTTGAACAATTTATCGATTTGATCTTCTTTCACGTTTCGAATCGGAAAACTATAAACGAAATATAGTCTATCAGAATCCTTAACTTTGTACATCACAACTTTAGGATCATCACTTAGGCTATCCTCCAATGATGTATTGTCATTTTCAGATTGTGAATCAGAATTGTTCAAGCTTGAGTTGGCGCTTTCAAAGCTGCCATCATCAGAATCATCTCCCAAAACCTTTTCAATCACATTTTTTACAACCGCTTCATTGTCATCGTTTGATTTCGTATAGAGTACATCAATGTTCTCAGGCAACTTATCATCTGTTTCTGATAAAAGTGTTATGTTAGTTGCCTGTTCAATACATCCACTTTCTTATGGTAGTAACTTGCAAGTAGTGGAGGTGGAACATTGTTGTACTCATTACGCTTCATACCTTTTGGTTTCTCAACATTTTTCTCTGACTTAATCGTAGGTAGAATGTGATCGATCACATAAGCATTTGTTGTGTAACTGAACAAAAGTTGTCTTACTCTCTCAGTTTCAATTTCATGTCCCGAAGCTCTTGTCTAGTTTCAACAATGGTGTTTATGTACATGTTAATAGCTTCTTGTTTCTCAATTACCATTGCTGTTAACATTCTTATTGACGCAGCTTGTTCTAGATTAGCTTTTTCGACATTACAATATGTGTCTTTCATTTTATCATACGCCTCTTTCATTGTGCGATAATCATACCGAAAATTTTCATTATGCACATTAACATCGCTTATGATTTGTTCTTTTTCAGCACACTTTTCACAAGGATTTGTGCACTTTGTGCAAGGTTTTTCAACCTCCACAACTTTCACAACTACCTTCTCAATCACTTTTACCTCTTGACCCACATGTTTAAGATTCGCCATCATTGCTTTATCAGCAATTTGTGTGAGGTTTTCTGCGTTCATTTCCTTTGTTACGTCAATGACCTCCTTGACCTCCGGTTTCTTTTCTTCAGTCACTTGCTCATGCGATGTATTCCATAAGCAACCTGCAAAACTAGCATTGAAGTTAGGAGAGATAATGTTCTTCATATGTGTCTGAAGATAGATCATCTCCTCTTCCTCTGTTCTTTGCACATATTCTTCTAGAATCGCATTCCCCAGAGCTGCATCATTAGCCATTTTTCTAAATCATCCACAATCTCTGCCATCAGTGCAACTCCCGTCTTCTTTCCGATGTACTTATTCCAATCAAAACCTTCGTCTTCGTGAGACACAACTAGAGCTTGTTCAATTGGCTTTGAGGAATTATCTTGAACTTCAATTTGAGTTCTCTTTGGATATGGCTTGTATTGCAGCGCTTTCTTGTAGTAATCGTTATTATTGCCGAAAGGACTTTGGTTGCCACTTGCTTCTTGGTTGGTGCACTCGCGTTTGAAATGCCCCTTTTGTCGGCACTTGAAGCAAGTAACTTTTGACTTATCTAAACCAAGTTTGTTGCTTGAATTACCAAAGTCTCTTCCCGTAAACGCTACAAACTTTGTGACTCTTCGAATGATTGAAGCTAGGCTCCATTTGATATCCATTAGCTCTAATTCCTCTTCATCAACTTGATCGTAATCCTCAGCAGTCATTTCTTGATTACCGATCTTCCCCGCAACTAAACATTCATATAATTCGAGTACGGTCGCAAGAAGTGCTATATGTTGTTTAGCCACTTGCTCAGGGAAAACATTCTTCAAATTCACAGCAATGTTACACTAGAAAATATTCGGATCAGAACTTGAATGATTTGTCTAATTTGATTGACTGGATTGATTGTTCTGATTCTGTAAAGAAGAATTTGAACCAGTGCTTGAATATCCCGTGTTCGGAGGACTCTGATCATAACTTGGATATGATTGAGTGTTCAATTGATTCTGAGGCGAAAGATTCGAGGAATTCATATTCGCACTAAATGCAGTCTGAATCTTCGGGCTCTGAATATCTTGAACACCTCCTCTGTAATACACCCCAACATCTTGCACGACGTTCGCATTCTTTGATTTGGCCATCTTTATTAACTCCATTTCATGTCCTTCTAATTTGTCAATGAATGACGATAACTTGAAATGTTGCCAACCTGGACTATTCTTCAAAATTGTCAAGTAAGTCGACCACTCTTCCTTGGGAAGTGCGTCTGTCAGTTTATCAATTTGTTCTTCATTAGTTTTCAGAATGCTATGTCTTCGCATTTGAACCATTAGATGAAAATATTGATCAATCATTTGCTTCATAGTCTCACCTTTGATCATTGTGAAGATGTCAAACTCTTTCTTGATTAAGGCTTTCTTGCTCTTGATCATCTCGGCACTACCCAGGTATTTTGCACAAAGAGCATCCATAGCATTTGTGAAGTTTCACATTCGGGTAATAGGATCAGAATATCTTCCTTCACAGATTGTTGAATCAAACTGATCATTTTCTTTTCAGCTACGTATGCATCTTTATGTTCTGGTGTAAACTTAACTAAAGCGAGATCTTGACCACGTTCATCTTTTGGCCATTTGTATTCGGTTTCCACAGCAACCCAGCTATGAAACTGGTTCGCTTGAACCCAGTTAACAAACTCTCCTTCCAACCCTCAAACTCATCCATATCATAAGCTTTGGCGGTTTTGTAGTAGTACCCATCTAGTTGTCGAGATTCATCTGATTTACCGCATTAGTATTGGATGTTGAAAGTGAAGGTCCAGGATCAGGCGGTTCTAGACAGAAGTTAATGCGTAAATGTAAACCGATTCGGTAGAATGTTATTAAGAATGGAGTAGAAGCAGAATGCAGCGGAAGTCTTCATTCATACGGAAAGAGTATACATCTTTATAAGTCCAGCTGCCGAAGTTCCTGGAGAGAATCCGGCAGCACCTCCCCGTAGGGATGGCAAAAACTCAATGACAAATGAACACACACCACCTATTTATAGGGAAACAGCCAAGTTCGATTGACATGTGCATATGAGGTCAAGTTCGGGCGAACTTTTCTATCATATGACAAGTTCGGCCAAACTTGTCTGCCACATGTCAAGTTCGAGCGAACTTGACCTCCACAGGTCAAGTTCGAGCGAACTTGTTCCCTTTTACACAGAAAACTCCGTATTTTGGTCGTGTGTTCGATTCTAACCTATACAATATTCAATACACGCTCAATCTAGCCTATTTGACAAGTGACGAACACAATAGTGCATCAACAGATTCCCCCTTGTTCATTAATGTTGAAGCTTTATCTTGAACTTCAAAACTTTGAGCCATGTTTGAATATTCTGCAACTTCAATCAAGGTGTCTGTCGATGTCGTCGAGACGCGTCAACAAATTCCCCCTTATTTGATGATCCGAGGTTGCATTAACAACTTTCAATTTTGCTGAAATCTCCAGTTCAGATCTTTATCTTGCGTGGTTTCCGACTCCTCTGATTTACTTGACCGACAAATTTTCTCGATTAACCATCAACTCGAAGCTAATCAATGCAACAACTTCTCCATTTCGATGATAACCGCATCCGAGTTCAGTTTTTGAATAAGCGTTGAGCATCGACAGTTTATTCCGCACGCTCCTAAAGTATCAAAAACTCAACCGGCAATTGATAGAAACTTCGAATCACCGCCGGAAGACTTCAAATCAACAAATACCCTTGAATCCGAAATCCTGATTTCCGTAATCACAGTTAAGCACCCTTTAGAAAGATTTGATTAGCAAATCGGTAATCTGCTCAATCAGAAAATCTTCAACGGAAACAGATAATCTGGTAATGCAACGAATCTGAAAAACATACGTCCGTGACCAAAATCGCATTCTATCTCTTCAGTCATAATGCCACATATATAGCTATCTCTGGTAGACCAGCGCCACTTAATCACCAAACATCATCATCCAACGGCGATTAGTCCAAAGAGAAAAATGATTCATCTGCTTGAAGACTAAAATAATGGCCACCAAAGGTTATCATAAGATTTCCTTGGTAATTTTGAAACCATCCGTCTGCGGAGCTAGTCATTAATTCCTAAGATCATCACCAAACGTTTTGAGCGTCCTCAGTTCCTCACTGGTACTAACGACTGCTAATCCAGCTAACTGTTCCTTCACCGGAGATCAGGACTATAACCCTTAAGCATCACTCTGTATCATGAACTGAAAATTCGGAACTTCCTGTGATCACCCGATGAATCTCGATCCTCTGCATTTCCCGATAATCTGTAATCGGTAACCACCCGGATACTGTTGCAGCACTCACGAATTTCAAAAATGCCGGAATCTTCAAATATTGAAAATTTTTTATTCCCCCTCATTTTGCAAATTCTGACCATACTTTAATTCCCACTGAAATTCGGAACTTTCAGTATTTAACAAATGCGGATTTAACGTTTAGGCCCATTACTAGTCACGACACCCAAATGATCAACATTCTGCATTTGTATCAGTGACTCTCCCGTTATCTTCAACATTTTGTGACCGTATCACCAAATCTGTAATCTGAAGCTCTAGACGGTGTCCCCGAACATCCCGGTTCGGTCTTCCAAAACTCGAAAAAATTTCTATCGCCAATTTTTTTCCTGGACACTCATCCCATCAAAACGATCAACAAAATTTTTCCATGCTTTTTTTTTCTTTTTTTAGGCTTCTTGAAGAGTTCGGGCTAACTTGGTAAAAATCACTTTTCAACAAGTTCGGGCGAACTTGTATCAAAGGATAAGAAATTTAAGCAACAAGTTCGGGCGAACTTGTAACTATAATTTCATTAAAATCCAGTCAAGTTCGGGCGAACTTGGTTGACCAACACCAAGTTCAAGCGAACTTGATCACAAGTTCGGGCGAACTTGATGAAATTTCAGTCAAGTTCGGGCGAACTTGATGAAATTTCTTGAAAATTAACCAAGTTCGGGCGAACTTGGTCAAAAAGTGTCAAGTTCGGTCGAACTTGACGAGAAATATTGAAAATCCTTGTCAAGTTCGATCGAACTTGGTCCCCCAAATCAGCCTTTTTTCACATTTTTCGATCCTGAATCCTTATTTCTTCGAATTTCGAGATGAATCCACCATAGGTCTGCTCGAAAATGACTTTCTAACAATCCTATCCGTTCAATTTTACTTTTCATCCGTGGATTGTATGTTTATTTCAAGTTTTACATCCAAAACCCCTCCTAATGTCCATAAATGTCCAAATTCATGAGCGTAGGTGATAACCGTAGCTCTGATACCAATTGAAGGTCCGTGATCAGGCGGTTCTAGACGGAAGTTAATGCGTAAACGTAAACCGATTCGGTAGAATGTTATTAAGAATGGAGTAGAACTAGAATGCAGCGGAAGTTTTCATTCATACCGAAAGAGTATACATCTTTATAAGTCCAGCTGCCGGAGTTCCTGGAGAGAATCCGGCAGCACCTCCCCGTAGGGATGGCAAAAACTCAAATGACAAATGAACACACACCACCTATTTATAGGGAAACAACCAAGTTCGCTTGACATGTGCATATGAAGTCAAGTTCGGCAGAACTTGTCTATCATATGACAAGTTCGGCCGAACTTGTCTGCCACACGTCAAGTTCGAGCGAACTTGATCTCCACAGGTCAAGTTCGAGCGAACTTGTTCCCTTTTACACAGAAAACTCTGTATTTTGGTCGTGTATTCAATTCTAACCTATACAATATTCAACACACGCTCAATCTAGCCTACTCGACAAGTGACGAACACAATAATGTATCAACATGAAGCTTTGGCTACCCCCGCGGCAAAAGCGTTATGGAAATCATCCATCTTGAAAATCAAGCGACTTATCTGAAAACACGTTCAAAAATACTCGAAAACTGATTAGCAACTGACAAGTTCGGTCGAACTTGTGAGAAAAACATATTTTATTTCAGTTTCAACAATTTTGGGCGAACTTGTATGAAATTTTCAAGAATTTCAGGATTTTACTCAAGTTCGATCAAACTTATATGAGGTTTTCAAAAATTTTCTGATTTACTCAAGTCCGGGCGAACTTGGTTAATGATTTTGAAAAATTTCAAGATTGTCTCACTTACTTCGGGTGAACTTACTAAGAATTTAAACAAAAATGATCAAGTTTGGTCAAACTTGGTCAAATTTCACTGAAAATTTAAACAACTTCTGGCGAAGATGATAAAAATCAACAAAATTTGATGATTTTAATCAAGTTCGAGCGAACTTGTAGGTTAAGTTTGAGCGAAGTTTGTCATCCAAACTTGGTGTTTTAACAATTTCAACATGAATTCGTTTGTTTTTTATTCTCAAACTTTCGACGGTTTGTAATTATGTGATTATCTATGACGTGTTCAATTTTTAGCCATTTTTATCCATGAATTCTTCAATTATGTGAAAAAGTTAAGAAAAATGAGTAGAAATAGAATGATTCTTGTGTTTATTTTAGCAAATTCAGGTATCCAGGCTCTGATACCACTTGATAGGACCGTCCTCCTCAGCTCAGGAACCTAAGTTTGTATCTATTGTCCATATATGCGGAATTTATATGACAAGTTTAACCAAATACACAAGAATTACTGTTTAATCGTCAGTTTATTAAGTCCAAAAGTATTACAACTTGAAATCCAAACTGACAGAGCTTCGCCGTAAATGTCGCAAATTTGTTACATTGAGAAACCATGACACACCTATATATAGATTGTCAAGTTCGCCCGAAGCATGTCTTGGCTAGATCAAGTTCGGCCGAACATGATCAGCTGACATTAACTTCGGTTGAACTTGTACTTACATGTTAAATAGAATTCCAAATCTAACAAATACAAGCTCTAAACATATAGACTCGATCCAAGACCTTGACAATAGACATTATGCATCAACAATCACGCTTACACTTGAAGACCCATTTAGTATCAATCGCCTTTGATTTGCCGATAGGTCAACAAGCTTCCATACCCCTAATTTCTCAAATTGTAATAACTCTTCTTGCATTGCTAGTACCCAGTTTTCATCACCCAGTGCATCAGTAACTGACTTAGGCTCAATTTGTGATATAAAACAGTGGTAGGAGCAAAATTCTTGAATCAGAGCCACCTTCATGTAGAAACAACTAAGCGCTTTATTGATCTGGCTTCATGTTCTTACTCCTGCTTGTAATTCTCCAATTATAGTGTCAGATGCATGATAAGAATAATTTCTCGGCATTACTTCATCGGAAACATCAACTGAATTTTCCAAATTGTTAACATTCAGATCAACCAATGATTCAACAGTAGGAATGCTAGAAGACGCTTCATTTCTTGTACTCGGGCAAGCAGATTGATTTAACATACTAGTGATCTGCTCAGATTCCTCATCAGAACTGGATTCTCCATCTTGATCAAATGTCGGTGCCTCATCAGAATCATGCGCTTGTGAAAGATTGGGTTCTGTAGTAGTATTTACTGGTTCTGTGACAGGTGTAACTGGCTCAGCTAGAATATTACTTGGACCTTCACTAGAAGAAGATGTACTAACAGATGGTTGATTAACCACTATTGGTCTTGAAATATGCTCTTGATTAGCAGACTGATGCAAATAGTACAGACTCGGCCCTTCTGGAAGATCGAAAGATTTCCATAATCTGTCATAGTTGAACATCCTAGCATCACCTGCCTTTTGTGTTGGCATTGTATACCTTCGGCAGTCGAAATGTTGAACGAGAACCATTTGCTTCATGCTGGGAAGATAGACTCGCCTGAGTGGACTAGCATAACCAACAAAGAAACCTTCTAACAATTTTGCACCAAATTTTCCGTCAGGATTAATGACTATGCAGGGAGATCCAAACGGTTTGAGATACTCCAAAGGAGTTTTTCTTTGGTTAAGAAGTTTGAAACATGTCTTCTTGGTAGGTTTAACGGTTAAGACCCTATTCAACGTATAACATGTTGATGCCACTGCTTTACTCCAAAAGCTCACGGGCAACTTAGAATCTGCAAGCATCGTTCGTGCTGTCTCTATCAGCGTTCGATTCTTTCGTTCAGCAACCCCGTTTTGTTGTGGAGTATATGGAGCACTGAATTCATGAAAAACTCCTTTCTCATTACATAACTCTTTCATACGTTTGTTCTTGAATTTTGTACCATTGTCGCTTCGGATTCTTCTAATAGGAAGATGGTACAGATTTTCAAGCTTCCTAAAGAGTATCATAAGATTCTCGAACGTTTCATCTTTGCTCTCTTCGAAGAATACCCACGAAAATCATGAGTAGTCATCAGTTACTACCAAGCAATAAAAATCTCCTGAAATACTTTTTGCGTTGACAAGACCAAAGAGATCCATATGCAAACGCTCTAGTGGAAGCTTTATCGAATTCAGAATCTTTCTTGGATGAGACTTTTTAATCTGCTTTCCTTTATTGCAACTTACACAACTATCATTCATGTGAAAGCTCTTTAGATTTACTTCCTTCCACAAGATTGTTGTGAACCAGAAAATTCATCTTTCTCAAGTGAATATGACCCATCTTTCTATACCATAGAATCGATTCCTTTTCTGTAGCCTTCGTGACAAAACACTGTGCCGTCTTTGATGTAGTTGTGGCAATACTCATATCAAGCACATAAAGATCATTCTCTCGAGGAGCACGCATGAGAATCCATTCTTCTGGAATCTTGAAACCCGGTTTTAATATCATGCACTCCTTGTCGTTGAAATGAGTAGTAAACTTCTTGTCACAAATCAGGGAGATACTCAGAAGATTGTTCTCCAATTCGGCAATGTAGTTGACCTTATCAAAAGATACCACACCATTCAAAAAATTTCTTTCCCCAATGATCCTTTCGCCTTGATTTCCAGCAAATCCTACGTAGCCTCCATTGATAGCTTTAATATCGAATAATAAGGCTCGCATCCCCGTCATATGCCGAGAAGCTCCGCTGTCCATAATCCACTTTGATAAGATAAACCTTTGAAGCCCCTGCACATGTTAAACAATTATTTAAAAAGGGAAACCCAAGCCTTGTCGGTCTTGGGTGGATTTGGGATATCAAAAGTTGGAATTTTTACTTCTTTCTTTGGAACCCACTGATCATCTTTGTTTGGTTAAAATCTTTGGGTTTAATTGATTCAGTTGGTTTGACTATTTCAGATGATGATGAAATCTTTTTTGGAATCAAGGATTGTGATTTCATTCTTGCCTTTTTAACATAAAACTTTGAATCTTTGTTTTTTGCTTGTTTCGAATATTCACCTTTTTCAAAGTTAGAAAACTTTACAGTTTTAGGTTTCTCTTCAATTTTAGATTCATTATTTCTTTTAAAAATTTAATCTGAACAACCTCTTGTTTCTTTGCTTTTTCATCATCTGAAATTTTGTTTCCTCGATGATCAGACTTTGATTTTGGACACTTTCTTGCAATGTGACCAACTTTATTGCATTTGAAGCATGTCCGAGTGTCAACAGTGTTTTCACTAGTGGGTTTAGCCTGATCACGAAGCTCTTTTTCTTTTTTAAACTCATCGTTCGATTACTTTCCAATCGAATCCTTTTCTACCACAGTGTCAGTCCCAAACACGAATTTTATGTTTTACTTTTTATATTCATGAAATGGTGACTTTTTCTTCTCATTCTCTTTAGTTTCAAAACCCAATCCCCCTCTCGTGTTTTCAGGAAAATACCACCATTTCTTCGATAATTGTTATAGGTTTTCTTGGATTTTTGAATAAAATTTCTTCTCATTTTTATCAAGATCCTCTTATGCAACTTCAACAAGTCTGAATAGTTTGTCGGTTGAATCTTCTTTAACATTCTTAATCGGGAAACTCTCATCAAAGTATAGTCTATCAGAATCCTTGACTTTGTACAATACAACGTTAGGATCATCACTTAGGCGATTCTCCGAAGAAGTATTATTTTCATCTTCAGATTGTGAATTTTGGAACTATTCAAGCTCGATCGGCGCTTTCAAAGCTGCCATCATCAAAATCACTTCCCAACACATTTTCAATCACATTACTCACAATTGTTTCCCTGTCATCATTAGAATTTGTGTAAATTATATGAATGTTCTCAGGCAGCTCGTTTTTCATTTCGGTTTTAAGTTTTAAATTAAGCACCTTCTCCATTTCTTCTACTTTCTTTCAACAGTAACTTTCACATAATGGAGGTGGAACATTGTTATAATCTCCATGTTTCTTACTTTTTAGCTTTTTATCATTTTCTTCCAACGGAATTGTTGGAAGAATATGATCGATGACATAAGCATTCGTCGTATAACTGAGTAACAATTGTCTTACTCGTTCAGTTTCAACTTTAATCTCTTGAAGCTCATGTCTTAACTCAGCAATGTTATTAATGTACATGTTAACGGCTTCTTGTTTTTCCAATAATGTTGCCTTTAACATTCTGATTGTGTCAGTTTGTTCTTGATTTGCTTGCTCACAAATGCTATAGTGCCTTTCATCTTATCATAAGCTTCTTTCATTGTGCGATAATCATATTTGAAATTTCATTATGCACATTTAAGTCACTTATGATTGATGACTTTTCAGCACATTGTTCGCAAGCTTTAGCACACTTTGTGCAAGGTTTTTCAACCTCCACAATTTGTATTTTGATGACTTCCTTTTCAATTACCTTTACCTCGATCTCATGACCAACCTCTCTCAGATTAGGCCATCATTGCTTTGTCGGCGATTTTGGTCAGGTTTTCCTCATTCATCTCTTTCGTCACATCAATGATCTCATCGATCTCAGTTTTCTTTTCTTTCATCACTTGCTCTTGAGATGTAGCATTGAAATAACCTGCAAAACTAGATTGAAGATTAGGAGGTATAATATTCTTCATTTTAGTCTCATGATAGATCAACTCCTCTTCCGATCTTTGCAAGTTTCCTCTAGGATTGCATTTTAAAGAGCTGCTTCATCTATCATCGACTCTGGCTCTTCCATGATCTCGGCCATCAACGCAACATTAGCCTTTTTGGAATATAATTGTTTCAGTCAAAACCTTCATCTTCATTGCGAAACAACTAGAGCTTTTTCGGTTGTTGTTGACGATCCATCTTGAACTTCAACTTGAACTTTTCTTAGAAATGGTTTGTACTGCAAGGCTTTCTTGTAGTAATCATTGTTGTTTCCAAACGGACTTTGATTACGCTAGCTTCACGATTGGTGCATTCACGCTTGAAAATGCCCCTTTTCTCTACACTTGAAGCATGTCACCTTTGACTTGTCAAACCCTAGCTTGTTGCTTGAGTTTCCAATATCTCGTCCAGTAAGTGCGACAAACTTTGTAACTCTTCTGATTATCGATGCGAGACACCACTTAATATCCATCAACTCTAATTCTTCTTTATCAACTTGATCATAATCCTCAGCATTCATTTCGGATTCCCTATCTTTCCCGCAACTAAGCTTTCATACGACTCAAGTACAGTTGCAAGTAGCGCCATGTGTTATTTGGCTGCTTGCTCAGAAAATACATTCTTTAGATTGATTGCAATGTTGCAATGAATCACATTGGGATCGGAACTAGAATGATTCTGCTGGTTAGCTTGATTCTTAAATGGAGAATTTGAGTTTGAACTGGAATGTGATGTGTTTGGTGTCTGATCATAGCTTGGATGTGATGTTTGATATGATGGTTCGACGAATTAGCATTAGCACTAAAACCAGTTTGTATCTTCGGACTCTGAGGTATCCGAAAACCCACTTATATAATACAATCCGACATCTTGCTCAACATGTGCATTCTTCGATTTAGCGATCTTTTGTATTTCCATTTCATGACCCTCTAGCTTGTCAATGAAATCAGCTAAACAATAATTCACATAACGAGACCATTCTTCAGTACCATCAAGTATGTAGACCACTCCCCCTCAGGTAGTGCATCTGCCAACTTATCTACCAACTCTTCATCTTCTTTTGAAGCTCGTGCCTTCTTAATTGAACCACCAAATGACATAACGCTCTATCATTTGCTTCATTGTTTCACCTTTCATCATCGTAAAAATATCGAACTCCTTCTTGGTGAGAACGTTCTTGCCTTTTCGCATATCCATACTACCATGATATTTTGCACGTAAGGCATTCCACAACTCATGTGACGTGTCACACTTTGGTAGCAGGATCAAGATATCTTCTTTAACTGATTGTTGTAACAAGCTCATCGTCTTTTTCTGATATACGTACAATCTTTATCTCCAGGTTAAACTTTGATAAAGCAATCTCAATACCACGTTCATCAACTGGCCATTTATATCCAGTTAGTATTACGACCCAGCTATGGAAGAAATTCGCCTGAACCCAATTCTCAAACTTCTCACGCCAGCTTTCATAATTGTCAATACTCATCAACTTGGGTGGCTTTATGGAAGTCCCCATCTTGTTGTCTAGATTGATCGGGTTTACTGCATTTGCGTTCGATGTCTGAGCCACTACTGTAGCAAAAGTGTTGTGAAAATCCGTATCCATCTCGTCAAACTGAAACTGTAACTGAAAACACACTCACAAACACTTGAAATTTCATTAAAAGCTAGACAAGTTCGGGCAAACTTGTATAACCAAACAAATTCAATTTCACTCTTAACAAGTTCGGGGGAACTTGTAACAAACTTCAGAATAATCACTCTAAAATAAGTTCGGGCGAACTTGTTTCAAACTTGACAACTTCGTGCGAAGTTATTTGAAAACCACTTGAAAATCTATGCACAACTTCGCGCGAAGTTGTTGAATCACACAACAATATGATTTTTGGACAACTTCGGGCGGACTTATGTATCAAGTTCGGACATAATGAGTTTGTCAAACTTGGTTGTTTTTTGTGAATTTTGACTGAAATTCAGTTTGAAATTTATTGATTGAATGACATATTCAAAAATTAGCCAATTTTTAACCGTAGATTCATCAATTTTGTGAAAAAAAATGTGAAAATGAAGAAGAAATGGGTAGAAATAGAGAGTATCTTGTGTAGATATCTGTAAACTAGGTATCCATGGCTCTGATACCACTTGTTAGGATCACTCCGTCCACTTGTCACGGAACCTAAGTTTGTATCTATGTCATCGTAAGCGGAAATTACGTGATTAGTAACAAATACACAAGAATTATTGTTTAAACGTCAGTTTATTAGTCCAAATGTCTTTACAATACGAGAAACCAAACCGACAAAGCTTCACCTCAAAAGTTGCAAAGTTACAAATGAGAACCAAGGCTAGCTATATACAGGGGTGCAAGTTCGCCTGAGATGTGGCTTGGCCAAGTTCGGGCGAACTTGTCCAATACACTTACAAGTTCGGGCGAACTTGTCCCTTTACATCATAAATACTTTGAAATTTAACATTTTCAACCCTATACAATACAGACTCGATGCAAGACTTAGACGATAGACATTATGAACCAACAATTAACATAGTTGTTCACAAGAAAACCTTACATCCGGGAAGAACACAAAGATGATTAGCCACTCATTGTTTCGACGATCACACAACATCACTTCCATAATCTATCAATGATAAGGCTTCAATCCCCCCTTAAAGAAATCACCCAATATATTGTCTTTTAACCCCAAAATCGCCTACCACCAGTTCTAGATCAAGAACAATGCAAAAGATAATGAAGGTCACCCCAAAATCGAGTTTTAAAGCCAAAACAAAAATTCATGTCTGCAGGCTACCGTAGCCTACTGTAGCACAGTAGATTATGGTAGCAACAAGACTTTTATGGTAGTTGTTCTTGGTCCATGGTGGGCAATACTGTGTTGCAACCACCGTAGGCTACCCACCACCGTAGCTTATGGTAGGCTTCAGCTAAGCAAATTTGTTTTCTTTATAACTTTCTCTTTTCAACTCTGTTTTCTTTGCCGTTTTCGCCCTCGTTCTCGTAATTTCATCCTCTATCACATTATCTTCTTAATTCTCGAATTCCAATAAATTATTTTTCATTTATGCTCCGTATTCCTTCCATTTTAAGCTCCCTTTTGTTCCATGCTTCTTCTTTGCACCTCCTTATCTCCTTTAACCTGCAATTATTTCTCGTAGCATCTAGATTCACCAATTTATGTAGGTCTGTTTTAGGATCCGAATGCTCAGGTCAATATCTGTAACCTAGTACATAACATGCGGAATCCATTATAGTTTAGGTGACAATACAACAAGATTACTTAATTTTTTGTTTTCATTAACTGGTTCAACGTTTACAAGATCCTGAAAACACTTCGGACAGAGCTTCGTCGTCAAGTCCCAAGACACATCTACAACTCAAAGTCCTAACACCTATTTATAGATGCTCTACCTTCGTGCGGACTAAGAAGTCTACCTTCATAGGGACTAATAATTAACACCCTCGTATGAAGTAATCTATGACTACCTTCGTATGAACATGTACCTTTGTACGAAGGTAACTTTACAAATACAAATTCAGAATCTAAAATAAAATCTATTACAGATACGACTCGTAGACTTAGACAACAGACATAGTGCATCAACAATCTCCGCCTTGGAGGTTGCCGCAGTCTCGACCGTTCTTCAAAACTCTTCATAACTTTAAAATTCTTGCTTGAAGAATTCTTCTTAGATTATTGACATTTTTGCTCAGCAAATGTTATAAGCATTTGATTCATAGACATTGAGTATCAACATGCTCCCCCTTTCTTTGAGCTTTATTTTCCTTTTTCAATGTATCAACTTGCTCCCCCTATCTTCTAGCTTCCTATTCATTCTCATTATCAATTAAATAAACATTTCAATTTTTAACACAAACATTATCGACATTTTCAAATTTAAAAAATTTCAATTTATCAACCCACTTAGATAACCAAGTCCAAATTAATGACCATGGTTACCTGATTTGTCTACCAAGTCCAAATTAATGACATTGATTGAAATACTTTTTGAACATTTTAATGTTTTTCTGTCAAAAATAGTTTTAAATAAATGAATTTGTGATCTTTTCAAAATACTTTCTCTTTTCTCTTCAAATTAGCTCCCAACGCGTTGTTCCAGAATTTGCTTAGCAACCTTTACACTTTGAAGATGAGCTTCCAATCATCGACAATCGAAAATAAGATGAAATAAAATCTTCTTGGCTTTTTCAAAGTTTATGCTAAAATACACTGAAAATCTTTTTGGTTTTCTAAAATGAAATAGCTATGTACAAACATATTTACAGACATATTTTTGTGAGTTTGTGTAAGAGGATCATATCAGTTTTTTGAGACTTATCACTAGCACCGTTGATCTGATTAAACTTTAAGTTTTAAACAAATTCACTTAGATTGTAAGTATACTTGTCCACTTAAACCTCTACACATTTCTCATTTTTTTTTCAAGATACAGTAATTAGATGTCGTAGAATTGACTTAACAATTTTCCCACCTTAGAAGATACTCTTGTATCAAGATTTCCTGGATTTCATCTTACATGTGAATATATCTAACTGATATTTTTATCCGGGTTGTGCGAGGCTTTGAGAGCTCAGGTTAGTACCACCGTACATACAAAGAGATGAAGGCTCGACTTAAAAGTGATGTTCCATATACTAGAATCTTTTGAACTGCAATTGTCAGATCTTTCGATACTTTCATTTTTGAGGTAATTTTTAGGGTTTTGAGAAAAATTATTCTATAAGTTCTAGGCCATTGCTAACACAAAATCAGAAGAACTTGTATAATACCCCATATATCAATTTTCTGTAAAGACGTAGTATCTCAGAATCCAGCAATCTATCAAACGAAATTTTGGTGTACTAAGACATATATCCGAGAGATGTTAATCCACTAATTAAAAGTTATTCTTTATGTTTATATCTTGAAAAAATTTATTGAATGTGCGAAGTCTACTGGCGCATCATCAGTGAGATCTATTTAAACACTTTTTGACACTACATTTCTTTAGCATATTGTGATAGTCCATTGATGTACTATCATTTTCATTTTTTCACATGAAAACTCATTTTTTGTCTTATTCATGTTTTTTGTACTTTTCACATTTTTGTATGTTTTTCTTTTTTCTCAGACTCCCCTTCCCCTTAAAATCAAAGACATATTTTTGATTTTTTTTAAATTACTTGCCAATGGGGATTACATCAAATCGCCATCAAACGATTTTTTATTTCAAAAATCTGCTCTTTGTTCATCAGTGTTAAGTGAGTTTTAATCAACAGCCTTGTCATCTCCGTTTTTCATTTTCTTTTTTTTTAAATTGATTTATTTTATAAAAATTGAGATTGTGCAATAATTGCCAACATCCTTCTCTTGTGCCTGAATGCTACACAATCCACAAATGACCTTGTTATGATGGATCTTGGAAGCTTTCGTGTTATCACAAATCCTTTCACATGTCTATTCGACTTTTTCGTGAATTGAATCAAATGATTTAACGTCTTCAGACGATTCCTTTTTCTTGATCACCCATGCTTTATTTTTCAAAATTATTTTATTGATGTAAAATTTAGAATCTTTTTGTTCAACTTTGTTTGAAGTTTCACCAGTTTTGTTAGTTGATAGTTTGATATTTCCTGGTTTCACTTCGTTTGAAGATTCTTTGTTTCGTTTTACAATCAAACATCAGTGATTTTTGTTTTACTCTTCTAAAGTATTTTTTTGACACCATAAACAAGTTTAGAATTCTTTTGTGGACACCATCGTGCAATGTGTCCAACCTGATTACATCTAAAGCATGTCCTGCTGCCCGTTACATAGTGGATTCCTCACATGTTCAATTGTTGTTATTGAGCAAAAAAAATCATTTTCTTGTTTGCAAAATTGACTCTCTTTATCATTTTCTGAACTTGTACCAGAAACAAAGTTCATTTTCTTCATAAATTTTGTTTTTCCAAACCTGTTATAATTCTTCTTACCATACCTCAACCCGTTCCTACCATTATAATTTTTTAGTAATTGTTTGATTAGGAATAAGATTGAGTATTTTTGTAGTTTGAAAATCTTTGTTCATTTTGCAAATTTCCAATTTCAGAAATTTCGACCTCGACAAGCTTGAAAAGTTTTTCAACTCTTTTCATATTCACGGTTTGAATCGGAAATTCATAATCAGAATATAGTTGATCAGATCCACACATTTTGTACATTAACACATTTGGATCATCCTTTGAACTATGTTATGATTTACAAAGATAGTTATCACGAAAACTTTCGTCACTTGTTAGGCCCTAATTAGGTTTATGCATTAGTGTGGGCTATCTTGTTGTAATTAGGTTTATACCTTCTAGTATAAACAACTAATGATGTAATAGGGTTAGTGGCTCTTTGGTGGTTCTTACAACACTTGTGTTAGACAAACTTTGATTTGTATGCAAGTTGATCTTCATCTTTACATCTTATTTCTTCTACCTTTGATTCATAGCTTGTTTGTGTGATTCCGCCACCAAACAAGCCTCGTGTGATATTATAGATCCGGTTTTCGGGACTTACATCACTTTCAGGTTGTGAACTTAAACTCTCTTTGTCAAATTTTGATTGAGTGTTTCCAAAAGCATTGTTATCACTATCATTATTCAAAACTTTTTCAACCACATCTTTAACCACTTCTCACTCACAATTTTATATCGATATTGTCACGCGGTACATATTTCAAGTCAGTTTCAATTTAAGTTTAGCGCCTTTTCCACCCCATCGGGTTTTTTTCTCTAATAACTGATGATAACCCAAACCTTTGCTTTGATAACTATACACATCTTCCCCTGTCTCATCTTTTCCTATTGGTTTAGGGAGTATGTGATCCAAAATGTAAGATGCTATTGAATAACTGCTTAGCTTCTTATCACCCGTTCTGTCTCTAATTTCATAGCTTCTAGCTCTTGCTTTAATTTGGCAATCGTGTCGATATGAATATTTATTGCATTTGTTTATCCATGACCGTCGCTTTGAGCATAGAAAGCGAGCATTATCTTCTCTACTTGTATCACGGTACTGGTTGATAGTTTTGCTCAGTTTATCATAAGCTTCTTTTGTTTCCTTTAAATCACTTGATTGGTTCTTTTCAGTTCTTTAAACTTGTCATCTTTTTCAAAACAAAATTTGCACGGCTCTAGGCATTTCGTGCATGATTTTTCTGATTTTATTTTTCACATTTAATTTTTTCCTCGACTGAATCAACCTCAACTTCCTGAACTACCTCAGAATTTTCATATGCCTATTTTAACTGATCTATCATTACTTTCTCAGCAATCTTGGTCAAATTTTCATCCTTGATTTCCTTCTTCTCATCTATGATTTCTTCTACAGATTGGTTCTTTTCTACTTCACATCATGTGATATGATATCTTCTTTGATCGCTGAAGAAACCTGCAAAAGAGTTAAAAACGTGAGGGGGTATGACTGATTTAAAAGCATTATGAAAAATATCTTCTTCATGATACTAGTATTCATCAGAATATTCTGGAATTTCATCGAAAGCAATCTCAGCACACACTTCATCATTTACTTCTTCAACAATTACTTCTTCCATAAACGTTTATGGTTCCTCGATCATCTCGTCCAAAAACACGCTGTTTTGGGTGTTAGAAATGTATTTATTCCAATTAAAACCTTCATCTCATGTGTAACGACTAGAGCCTTATCTTTGACTTTGTCGAACCATCCTCTATTTGAATAAGTCTTGACATGTTCTAAGGATGTTGAGAAATTTTGTGATAAATTGCCTTTTTATAATAATCGTCAAAAGGATTCGGATTTCCCTAAACTTCTCTATTCGTACACTCTCTCTTGAAGTGGCCCTTTTCTTTACACTTGAAACAAGTTTTGGGCTTATCAAATCCCAGTTTTAAGTCAAGACCACCGAGACAGTTCCTCCCAGTAATTTCCATAAATATTTCCAGCTCTACGAACTATACTAGCTATTAGGATCTAAGTTTGAACCAATTGTGATTTTGTTTCAAATATTGAAATATGAATGATAAACCAAGTTTTAATGCAGCGGAATGAATGGAAAACTTTTATCACAATTGATGGTCATTTGTTTTCATCATCATGCTTTGATCTATTAATAGTATTTGCATGTGAATTACAAACTCCCCCTTAGCCCAATGATAATCGTTTGAAAGTACAGAAATGCAGAGAAGATATACTGGTGAATGATCTTTTAATAGATGAAGAAACACAGTTACATTCGATCACATATTTATACTAACTTCCTAACCTCTGAGCATCTTTTATGACGTCAGGGTTGAAAGTGACATCTAACAAACTAAAAAACTAACTTAACCTCTGATGACTAAACACTGTTAGTGCAAAGCACTGTTACATTGATTATTAAACTAATAAAAGTAGAACACTGATGACCATCCTCTACTCCTTATCTTCTGGCAGACCTTTGGCAAATTGTATCAGATGATGAAGGTAGCAGATCTTTGGAAAGCAGAGTTTAGCTGATCAGTGGTTGTAAACTCTGATAGTTGGACCAAACCTCTGATTGTGTATTTGGCTATGTATCATCTGTTCCTTTGCAAAGGGTTCAATCCCAACACTAGCCATACATGATTTTATATCTATAAGCTCTAACTCCTTTGTATCAATTTGATCGTAAATTATTTTGTCATGTTAGGATTTTACGATCCTTCCTGCAACTAAACTTTCAAAAGACTCCAATACTGAAGCAAGTAACGCTATGTGTTGTTTAGTTGTTGTTTCAGTGGAATCTTGCGCGTTTGGAAGATTTACAGCAATGTTGCACTGTAGGATGTGAGGATTTGATTTGTTCTAGGCTATTGTAGTTGTTCGAGCTTTGTGATGACTGAGGACTCTGTGTCGGGGTGTTCGGCTTGAAACTTGGATGTGACGAGAAACCATTACCACTTTTGAACTAATGTTGAATATCCAGATGAATTATCAGTACTGAAAGTTGTTTGGATCTTTGGGCTTTGAATATTGTTGTTAGGATCTAAGTTTGAATCAGTTGTGATTTTTGTTTCAAGTATGAGAAATATGATTGATAAAATGAGTTTTAATGCAGCGGAATGAATGGAAAACTTTTATCACAATTGATGGTCGTTTGTTTTCATCATCATGCTTCTAACTAACTGTAGTATATGCATGTGAATTACAAACTCCCCCTTAGCCCAATGATTATCGTTTGAAAGTACAGAAATGCTGAGAAGATAGACTGGTTAATGATCTTTTAATAGATAGAAAATACTGTTACATCGATCAAACTATTTATACTAACTTTCTAACCTCTGAGCATCTTTGATGACATCAGGTTTGAAAGTGACATCTAACAAACAAATAACTAACCTAACCACTGATTACAAAACTCTGATAGTGCAAAGCACTGTTATATTGAATATTAAACTAATAAAAGTAAAACGCTGATGACCATCCTCTGCTCCTTATCTTCTGGCAGACCTTTGGCAATTTAGCAGATGATGAAGGCAGTAGATCTTTGGAAGGCAGAGTTTAGCCGATCAGTGGTTGTAAACTCTGATAGTTGGACCAAACCTCTGATAGTGTATTTGGCTCTGTATCATTTGTTCCTTTGTAAAGGGTTCAATCCCAACAATCTCCCCCTGGAACAGATGATGTCAAAACACTTTTTAATTTTGGTATTTATTTCTCAACAGGAGTTCTCTAATTTGCCCTTTGAACTGTAATTCAAAGTTAGAGACTCCAATCCTCCTCATCCTTTTCAAGCTCCAGATTCAAAAGATATTGAAGGTCTTCTGCATTTAACCCATATGTATCCTCCATGCTTATCTTGGTAGCTTTACCATCTGACTTGAGCAGTGCCAATTCATGGGAATTTTTATCAACTTTCCATTTTAGAATTTTTGGGTCAGATGGTTTTCTAGGATGGTTTATTGTTGAGGGTGGTGGTTGTATTTGATGTGCAATCTTGGATAATGTTTCTCTTAGCACATTGCTTGCATCATCAGTGTGAAAATGGATCTGTTTCATGATCCTTGTTTAATGAGGTCATGCTCATACTTTCTTTCATCTTCTTTGAACATCTCTCTCTCTGCCTTTTTCTTTGGTTTAAGGCATGGATGGTTAGAGCAGATGTTTCAGATGGTTTTGTAGAAAGTTGGGTCTGATGAGCTGTATCCTCTGGTGCATATACATGCTTCTTTGGCAGTGTTGGAAAAGTTTTTCTTCTTTGTTCAAGCATTCTATATGTGTCAATCACCTGGACCTCTGACCACCTCATGATTTGGTTCTTTGACCCTAGCAGCAATTAATTCTTCCTTCATTATTCTTAGCTTTAAAGTCTTTTCAGGCACTTTCTTGTATTTATTCCAATCTGGAGGAATAGGCTTTTTTAGAGGATCTTTCAGCATTTCTTGCATTCTTTCGCACCTCTTCTTCCAACTCATCACAGTCCAGTCTTTAAACTGTGCCCTTGTTGCCTTGTTTGCTTGTTAGTCATGATGTGATCAATATAATCATCTTTAAGGCTTTTATCCTCTCTTTCTGATAGCTGTTTGCTCAAGTCTCTTGCAAAATCTTCTAGCTTTCTGACTTTGCTTAATTGATACTAAAATCATTTTGTATTGCTCTATCAGACTTTCCCTGGGTATCCCTTTTTTGTGATATCCTCTGCTTGTTTGGCCTTAAGCTTCAAGTATTCATCCAAATTTCTTGGCTTAAGATATCCTTCCAGAGATAGAAATTCCCTTTTATCTGGATCTTCTTCTGAAAAGAAGGATTTGATCTCTTCTCTGACAGCAGGTAAATCTAATTGGAATTTCTTTGCAAGAGGCAATATGGTAATCTGAGAAGAAGGAGGTCTAACCGCTGTTGTGGTGGTCAGTGGATGTGATGACAAAGGTAGTGGAGAAGGGATGATCTTGTCATCAAGTACTACATTTGTGATTCTCCTTCTTTTGAAATTGATGTTGGGTGATTGTGGTTGAGGGATTCTGGTGGGTGTTGGTAAAGATTGGGTGGATGTTGGAAAAGTGATTATAGCAGTGGATGGATTAACATTTGTTGTAACCTCTGCTGTGACAACAGATGTTGTAACATCTATTGGTGTGGTAGTAGGTTTGGATTTTGTAGGAGGAGGTGTAAGATATTTTGAGGGAACAGAGGATGTGGTTGGATTAGAAACTGGCTTAGACGGTGTGGATGCTGGTTGCCTTTTTTTTCTCACAGGCATCTTCTTTGTGTGATTCTAGGATCGGACCCAACTTGTGAGCTTCCGGTCAGACTTGCACAGCTAACAGAGGCGGAATTCATTGTTAGCTGATTGAACAAACAAGAGAACACGAGTGATGATTACTGTTTAACCGTCTATTTCGTATATTGATAAACTTCGTAACGATTACAGACTCGAGCAGGGCTTCGCCTCTGGTCACCAAAAAACAGCATCTGTAACAAACATCCAAAGTCACCTATTTATAGGCAAGACTTGACAGCAACTAGGGACTAGGACCTGAGATTTTCGCACGAGATTTTCGCATGAAATTTTCGTGCGAAAATCCTTACAGACTTTCGTACAAAAATTCTGCTAACTATACAAAACTTTCAAATAAAACATTTGACGCTGCAAAATCCTATCTATACATCAGACTTATCCTAGACGTAGGCAATAGACATATGTGGACCAACAAACTCCCCTTGGATGTTGCCGCAGTCTTGGATAGTCTTTAAAACTTTTCTTCAAAAAACTTTAAACATATTTGACTTGAATTATCCGAAGAATCGCTTTGGCGGCTTTCGATGCTCCTCTGAAGCAATGGGAGTTTGGTCTGTAGGAGGAGGTCGATTGTACGTGTTGCCAAACTTGAATCTTTCACGAGAAGCCAGCTTTCGTCTTGCCTCGATTCTTTCTTCATTCTGATCTTTCTTTTTCTGCTCTTTATCTTCAAGCTTTCTCCAAGATGTGTTCCAGTTTTTACCTGGATTAACATTGTTAGCTTAACATACATTAACAATCCCCTAGAACTACATGGCCTGCTCTTTATCTTTTTCTTCATAGCTGATCTTGATGAAGAATAGGCGTTTAATATCTTTCTCTGAGCAGATGACTAGCCACATCGGATCCAAAACTCTTATCGCACGCCATAACCCATAAATTCTCTTATGCATGATCGCGATTTCAGATAGATCTTCAGACATATCCCATGACCATTCATCAGGCTCAACATAAATAACGGCCTCCCTGGTACTAGAATCGTAGTGCCACCATTTGAAGATCTTGTAAAAATCTTGTTCCATCCTTTACACGTGGCCATTTGATGATCAAAGTCACATCCTTTTCTTTCATAACTAGATCGATCTTTGTGACGGTTTGTGGCTTGTGTGGTTTCCAGTAGTTAAAACCATGTTCAGCTTCAAACTTGATCATCTTCCAAAGATGTTGATCATTTGGCCTTAGCTTCATACTAAACGTCTTGGTCTGCACCAACTCTTTCACATCCCACTCAGGTAGAGTCTTGATATCACCGAGGTATTTGAAGTACTGAACTCCAAATTCACGTTTCAAAGCATACACATCTAGTTCCTCAATCCAACCCCAACTGATAATATCACCCAGAGATGCATCAGGATCTCTGATGAAGAAGACTAATGGACGATGGAACTTTCTTTCAGGTGGCATTTCCTTGAACCGTTTCTTTTTCATTTCAATGATCTCTTCTTTGGTCGGTGGTTTAGGAGCCGTGCCACCTTTCACTGCTTCCTCTACTTTGCTCTTTGGTAGATCCTCGTTAACTTCAACAGACATTTCGGCAAAAGTAGGAAACACATCTGTTCCTTCACCTGTATATGTTGCTTCCACATTCTCATCACCTGAATCCCAATCTTCTATAACCACTTGATCATAATCGTTAGCCTGAGGGACATCTTCAAAAACGTAATCATTCGGTTCTAAACTTGTATTCTTTAGCTCTTCCTCAAAATCAAACTCAAATGATTCTTCATCAACTCCCTACAGCTTAGCGAGTTCGGCCTTCGAGTAGTTATGAACATACTCTCCTTCTTCGACATCATGCTCAAGGTAAATAACTTTTCGCTTTGGCACTGTCTCATCAACTTCAATGGATGACTCCCCCTGAACCTGTTCATCTGTTAGTTCAAAAATAGACTCGTCATGTAAGCGTCAACAATCATACTTTCATTATCAAACATGTTAAGTACAGATTCAAATCCCTCCTTCTCTATTACTTCACAAGTCTCATCTACCATATCATCAATCTCTCTTTCGAACTTCCTCTGTGCTATCGCTTTCTCTTTGGTTATCGACTCCAAAATCCCTTCCCCCTGAAGCAAAAACCTCTTACTTATGTCAACAGTTGGATCGTAGACGACTATCTTAGAAGATACTAGCACGGATTCAGCTTCCGGCGCAGATTGTTCAATCACAGGATCCAATGAGGCAGCAGCTTCATGCACAGGTTTGCTGGAGATAGGAATATCAACAATCTTTTGCTTTCCTCTGCCTTCTGCATCTGATAGAGCTTTCAAATCTTGTTCTCTTTCTGCAACTCTTTGTCTAGCCTCCTCTCTCTCAATTTTCTCTATCTCATCAGCCAATGAAATACCCAGAGTTCGAACAAGAATTTTCTTCATTAGCTCAACCTGCCGATTGTTCGATTCTCGCTCTGCCTCATACTCTTCCATCTTCTTGATTATCCTCTGATTTTCTGTTTCATAGCTCTGGAGAGTTGCCTTCAGAATCTCTCTTTCATTTTCTAGCACTTTGATCCTTTCTTCGAAAACAGTAACTTTCTGTGCAGCTTGAAAGTATCTTTCGCTATCATCAGTAACCAATCTCAGAATCTCCCTGACACTATCTCTATCTGACTCAAGGATCTTAATCTTTTCATCAGCACTCTTTAACTTTTCTTCCAACTCACTGAGTCTTCCAACATAAACATCATCAGCTGTGAAATTCTCTCCCCCTAGAATAGCACCATACTCAAAGAAGAAATCATCAAAGGTTGTGTCTGATGGAGGATGTTGTTGTGTAGGATGAGCCGATGATGTTGCCTGTGCCTGAGAAGTAACAGGAGAAGTTCCAATAGGCTGTCACGGAGGAGATACAACTAGAGATTCAAACACTGGAGGAGGAGATGGAACAGGAATCTCTGCAGTAGTGTGTTGAGGAGGGGGAGGCATGTTGAGCAGACACACTTGGTGTTTCAATATCTGGAGGAGGCTGAGACATTGGAGGAGGAGATGGAGGACATTCAGAAGTTGTTTCAACAGTTGGAGCAACTGGAGCCTCGGTAGTCTTTGTTCTCAGCTTAATTCTTAGTTTCTTAGCAGTCGACTCAGGCTTTCGAGCTGCAGCATGTTTAACCCTTTTACCAGTTTTCTTTCTTGCAGGCTTGACAACTGTGATATCCTCTTCAGCCTCAGATGGCTCATATGCAGTGTCATCATCACCTGTAGCCTTGCGCTGCTTTTCTTCGGCCAACTTCCTTTCTCTCTCTATCCTCTCTTGTTCCTTTCTTTCTCTATCATTCTTTTCACCTTCCCTCCTCTCCCCAGAATCAGTACTCGATGATGGCCCTTCATCATCACCACCACCGGCTGCTGTTTCAACACCAACCATACCTTCAATTTCTTCAGCAGTTTCCCTGATAGATTCTTCATGAGTTGCTTCCTCGGTGTGCACAATTTCTTCAACAAGAACTTGTTCAACATCAGGTTCATCAATCAAACCTGTGCCAACACTTGGTTGCTTCTTTTGGCGCTTGAGAGCTGAAGAGGAAGTCTCCGATGTTTTCTTTCTTTTTGCAGTAGAGGAAGAAGAACCAGCTTTCTTACTTCCATAATGACCTTTCACTCCCTCGCCCTTGATGTACCATATACTTCGTTTCTCAACAAAATCCTCCATCATACTCTATTCTTCGCTTTCATCACCACTGCCTTCATTTCTCCATTCACCTTCCGGTGGAGCAACATAATCAGATTTGACGAACGTACCAAAAATAGGCTTAAAAGCTGGACCTTTCCCCCTTTACGGTAGTTGCTGATATTGTGGAGGTCTGACGAGGACATATGCTCTACTTCAATATATCATCCTTCTTTTTCTCGAGATTGGGGTGTAAATGGTTGAGGATCATTTGAACAAATCTGGGATACTGAAAGGAATCGACCCTTACCCAAATTCATCACCATCTGATCAAAAATCAACTTGATAAAGTTGTATGGCTTGTTCAGGATCACTGCTACAATCATACACATGTGATAATCCACAAGGTCATCCCAGCCCCCTTTTCTGTGGCTTAAAGAACGTGTGATGCAGTGAGCTATAAATCTGTATGGCAGTCCTAGCCGATTGATCTTGTAAGGAGCAGAGTTCACGTAACCATTGTAGCCCATTCTGTAGAAGCATCCTTTGACGAACTTCTCTGTAAACCCTGTAGGAAAATCGCTTGCATCCCTAAAATGTAACACTGTTCGTATAAGATCTTCAGTAATTGTGATCCCCACATCATTCTCTCCTATTCTTACTGCTGACGTAAATGCCCTTGAATCGGCTTGTAACTCTGCTGCGGCACAAAAACGGTCAACGTGAGATGCATAAACGTCATGTTTATGTGTGAGGGCATAATACATCGGCAGCCTCTCCAGAAAATCTTATACTGAGAGAAAGGAGCAAACTCTATCACTTCCTTATCGATTAAGCAACAGGAGTTGTGCATTGGGTGAAACTCATATGCGGTTTTCTGTGAAACAGAGAGACATGAAAAAAGTTAGAAATTTTCACAAACACAAAATGCTCTAAATTTTCGTACGAAAAATGATTTTTCATATGTTATCTAAATTTTCATGCGAAAATATAGAACACATAAATAAAAAATCCATCTCTTGAATTTTCGTGCGAAAATGGTGGATTTTCGTGCGAAAATCCCGTCTTCCCCAGCAGTTTGTCAAAATGAACCGTCTTAAAACACTTGCAATTTTTGACATTTTCTTAAAATTGAAACGGTAAACTTGGCTAAACTTGCCGATTTTAACATTGGAGAGTTCAATTTTAGGTTTCACCGGCTAGTTTATCCTAGATCTACGTTTTAGTCCGTTTAAGTCCAAAATAGTCCAAATTCACGGTTCGATCTTGGTGTAATACCTTTTCCGTTACAAGAGGTGTGCAAATCAACCTCCCTAATGTGTCAAATAAGTCGAAAAGCAAGTGAAACAAGAGATAGAGCACAAATCGCCTCAGAGAATCCGCACCAAAATTCCAACAGATTTTCGTGCGAAATCTGTTCAACTCTCTCCTATGTATAGCCCTTTTATTTTCGTGCGAAAATTGGGCCTTGTGAAGTTTGGCCAAATTTCCGTGCGAAAATTTAAGAAACCCTTGAACAATTTTCAATCTTTTCAACTTTTTCGTTAGTTTTCAGTTTTAATTATCCACACAGTTATCCAAGTTCAAGTTAATGACCTTGTTTAACTGTTTTGGCAACCAAGTCCAAGTTAATGACCTTGGATGACCATCTTTTGACCAAAAACTGACATTATCCTTTGATCTTAAGTTTCAAATTAATGAACTTTTCAAGATTTCAAACCAGACATTGTTTCCAGATTAGCTCCCAGCCTGTAAATCAAAAGATTTCCCTCCATATGCCGTTGCTTTTGACTTTGAAGATCAGTTTTCCATCACCGGTAGTCAAATCTTAAAGAATAAACAGAAAATCTTTTTGAATTTTAGAATACTTTCTAAACTAGAAACAGTTAAAGCAATATGTACAAACATATTTACAGACATATTTTTGCGAGTTTGTGTTAGAGGATCATATCAGTTTATTGAGACACATTACCAGTACCATTGCTCTAGATTAAACTTTAAGTTCTTAAACATATTTTCTTTAGATTGTCAGTATACTGATCCACTTAAACCTCTACACGTTTTTCAACTGCTTCGAGATATGTTAGGTAAGTTTTAGCAACATGTCCTAATCTGTGTTTCCCACCTTAGAATATACTTCCGCATCGAGATTCCCTAGATTTCATCTCACAGGTGAGTATATCTAACTGATATCTTATAAGGGTGAAATGCGAGACCTTGAGAGCTCAGGTTAGTACTTCCGTACGGAGAAAGAAATGAAGGCTCGACTTTAGGTGGTCTTCCTCTTGGGAATCTTTTAATTTTTGTACTGCATAATGTCGTATCTTTTTATGACATTTTTCTTCATTCATTTTTATGCAGCTTTTGGGGGGTGAATAATGCGAAAGTATTATACAAGTTCTAGGCCATTGCTGACGAAAATCAGAAGAACTCATATAATACCCCAGATATCAACTAAATATAAAGACCTAGTATCTCAGAATCTGGCATTCTCTCAAACGAAATTTCGGGGTACCAAGCCCATATATCCAAGAGATGTTAAGCTACAGATTTACCAGTTTATCTTTTTAGGTTTATATCCTGAAAGCAGTTTACTGAACATGCGAAGCCTACTGGCACATCCTTAGAAAGACCTGTTTAGACACTTTTAAACAATATATTTCTTTAGCGTACTGTAATGGTCCACTGATGTACTATCATCTCCTTTATAAACAAAACTCTTTTTGTATTTCTTCAATGTTTTTATATTTTTCATGAATTTTTCAATGTTTTTGTATTTTTTCATGATTTTCCAAAGTTTTTGTATTTTTCACAACTTTTTCTACCCCTAAAATCAAAAACATATTTTTGGATTTTTGTTTTTAAGAAAGCATATAAACTATTTACAGAAAAACATTTTACTTACCAGTGAGGATCACGTCCCACATCGTCATCCTCAAATTCAACCTCATAAATATCCCCTGATGTCAGATTCTTTAAACCATTTAATTTGAAAGAATTCGAAAACGTGCTCTGTCAAAAGCTTTGGTGTAAAAATCTGCTTTTTGGTCATCAGTGTGGATTTTCTCAATTCGTACCAACTTTTACTCGTGACAGTCACGAATAAAGTGATATCGAATCTCAATATGTTTAGTGCGCGAGTGTTGACAAGGATTGACTGTGATATCAATAGCCGCCTTGTTATCTACGAATATGGGTTTTTTCAAAAATTGCAGACCGTAGTCTCTCATCTGTTGTTGTATCCACAGTATCTGGGAACAAAAACTGGATGCTGAAATGTATTCAGCTTCACAAGTAGAGAGAGCAACTGCGGTCTGTTTCTTGCATTGCCACGTTACCAAACGTGTTCCGAAGAACTGACAGCCCGCCGTGGTAGATTTAGTGTTCTGCTTGCAGCAACCAAAATCAAAGTCAGAGTAACCTGTAAGGTTGAAATGTCGTGATGTGCATACCACAAGCCGGTGCTTGGGCATCCTTTCAGGTAGCGCATGATCCTTTTGACGATTAACAGATGTGATTCCTTCGGATTTGACTGATATTCTTGCGCAAAGGCATGTGGGGTACATGATATCTTGTCTTGAAGCTGTGAGATACATCAAGGATCCAATCATGAAGCAATATAATGTTTCATCAACTTTGTCTCCAAACTCGTCTGGACAAATGTTGTGGTTTGTGGCTAAAGGGGTAGATGCGGGTTTAGTTCCTGTCATGTCAAATTTCTCCAACACGTCATGAACATACTTCATCTGGTGAATGAAAATACCGTCTGGTAGTTGTTCAACCTGAAGCCCCAAAAAGAATTTCATCTCTCCCATAGCGCTCATTTCAAATTTTTCTTTCATGACTTTCTCAAGTCATAACACAGCTTTTCATTTGTCGATCCAAAGATGATATCATCCACATAGATTTGTACAATAATCAGATGTCCATCTACTTCCTTGGTAAAGAGGGTGATGTCTACTGTTCCTCTGGTGAATCGGTTAGCCAGAAGGTGCTTGGAAAGCGTTTCGTACCAGGCTCTCGGGGCCTGGTGTAAACCGTAAAGAGCTTTGTTCAGCAAGTAGACCTTATCTTTGTGAATCGGATCAACAAACCCCGGTGGTTGGCTGACATATACCTCCTCTTTTACTTTACCATACAGGAAAGCAGACTTCACATCCAATTGGTACACTTTAAAACCTTTCCATGAGGCGAATGTTAGGAAATGCGTTAGCTTCTAGACGTGCGACTGGAGCATAGACTTCATTGTAGTCTATCCCTTCCTGCTGACGAAAACCTTGAACTACGAGTCGAGCTTTGTTGCGTACAACCACTCCTCTATCATCTCTTTTGCATTTATAAACCCACCGAGTGCTTATTTTCTTCTGTTTTTGGTGGTAGGTCAACAAGTTCCCAGACTCCAAGTTTCTGGAACTGCAATAATTCTTCCTACACTGATTCCACCCAACTTTCATCTTTAAGAGCATCTCTGAAGTTTCCTGGTTCTACCTGAGAAACAAAACAACTATGACAAAATCTATTTTGAAGTGGAGCAACTTTAGAATAAAAACAACTTAGATCCTTATCGATCTAATTTCGCGTTTTCACGCCAACTTGTAGTTCTCCAATGATGTTATCTGTTGGATGGTAGGAGACTGATCTAGGCATCACTTCCCCTGGAACATTTACTGAGCTTTCTAAATTTGTGATGTTCTGATTTGCAACATGTTCTGAAGAAGTAGCCTCATTTCTCACACTGGTCTCAGCAGCTTGATTGTTAAGATAACTTGAAATCTCTTCTAATCCTTCATCGGAACTAGATCCCCCATCATCAAAGGTAGGGTCTTGTTCAGGTTCTGCATCTGCTGGTTGAGAGGAAGATGGTTCTCTGAATTCTGAACTGGAGCAACAACTGGTTCTGGCTGAGTATTGCTCGGACCTGCCCCTGAGGAAGGAGTTGCTGTTGGAGAAATAACCAACGGCCCTGTTACTTGCTCTTGGTTAGATATCTGATGTTTTTGAAACAGCAAATGAGTTCTTCCTCGAATGGTTCTTCAGGCAGATCAAACGAATTCCACAACCCTTCGTAATTGAACAGCCAAGGATCTCCAGGTTTTTGCATGGGCGTTGTGTATCTCTGGAATTCAACGTGTTGAGCAACAATAACTTGATTCATGCTTGGTAGATAAATTTCTTTTGCGGACTTGCAAGCCCTACGAAGAATCCTTACAAAGATCTGGCTCCAAATTTTCCATCCGGGTCCAATACGGTACACGGTGATCCAAAAGGTTCCAAAAACTCTAGATTAGTTTTTCGCTGGTTAAGAAGTTCAAAGCATGTCTTTTTGTGCTTCTTGACAGTCAATACGCGGTTCAGGGTGTAACATGCAGATGCAACAGCTTCTCTCCAAAAGCTAATAGGTAACTTTGAATCAGCAAGCATCGTGCGTGCAGTTTTGATAATCGTTTTGTTCTTTCGTTCAGCTACTCCATTTTGTTGAGGAGTATAGGGGGCACTGAACTCATGATGAATACCCTTAGTATTGCAGAATTCGAGCATCTTGTTGTTTTTAAAACTCAATACCGTTGTCACTTCTGATTCTTTTGATAGGCAGATGATAAAGGTTTTCAATCTTTCGAAACAAGATCATTAAATTTTTGAACGTTTCATTCTTGCTTTCTTGAAAGAAAACCCATGAGAATCTTGAGAAGTCATCGGTTACCACGAGGCAGTATAGATCTCCTGTAATATTTTCACATTGACAGGCCCAAAAAGATCCATGTGTAGCCTTTCTAGTGGAAGCTTGATAGAATTGAGAAGCTTTCTGGGGTGTGACTTCTTGTGTTGTTTCCCCTTTTCGCAGCTGATACAGTCATCTGACAAATGGAATTTTTTTGAGATTCACCCCTTCCACTAGATTGTTGTGCACCAGATAATTCATCTTCCTTAGGTAAATGTGACCCATCTTCCTATGCCATAGAATAGATTCTTTTTCAGTGGCCTTTGATAAAAAACATTGTCCTTCCTTTGAAGTAGTGGATGCGATGCTCATGTCTAAGACATATAAATCATTTTCTCGTGGAGGGCGCATGAGGATCCACTCCTCAGGAATTACGAAACCCGGTTTGAGAATGAGACATTCCTTGTCATTGAAGTGAGTTGTGAACTTCTTATCACAAATCTGTGAAATGCTCAACAGATTGTTCTCAAGCTCAGCAATGTAGTTTACTTAGTCAAAAGATACAACTCCATTTGTCAAAATTCCTTCTCCCCGATCCTGCCGCCTTGTGTACCAGGAAACCCAACATAACCTCCCCGATGGCTTTTACGTTGTACAGCAAAGCCAACATCCCTGTCATGTGTCTAGAAGCTCCATTGTCCATGATCCACTTTGAAATAATTGACCTTGGAAGCCCCAGAACACATGAAAAACATATTACTTAAACAGAGAGACCCAAGCCTTTTCGGTCTTGGGTGGGATGACAATGTCGACCTTTGGAATTTTGGCAACTTTGACATCTTTCTTAATCTCAATCCATTGTCCAGTCTTAGATTCAATCTTTTCTTTTGATTTGACTGGGACATTGGATGATTTTGTGGTCACGGGAGATGTTTTTGGTTTGGCGACCCAGGTTTGTGCCTTTGAAAATGCCTTTTTGATGTAAAGTTTGGATTCTTTCTTTTCATTGTTCTTTGATGTTTCACCAACTTCAAACTTAGAAATGATTTCAGTTGTTGGTTTCACATTAGAACTAGAATCTTCTTTCCTTTTTAGAATCTTTGTTGGCACAAACTCTGGACCTTTTTCTTTTCATCAACTGTGAACCTTCTTTGTTCATGAACAGTTGGGCGATTGAAATTGTGCACATATGCCCAACTTTGTTACATCTGTAACATATTCTGTTGTCGTTTCCGATTGTGTGTTCCAAATTCTGTTCACGAAGCTCCTTTTCTTTCTTAAACTCTTTGTTGGTTTGTTTGTTAATGACTTCTTTTTCATCAACAGTATTTGTTCAACAAACTCAACTTTCTTTGTGAAATCTGGTTTTTGTGATTTGTTGTTTCGCTTCTTTTCAAACCCTAACCCATCCCTCTTGTTTTCAGGATAACCTCTTCCTCTGGGATGAATGTTTTTGTTAGATTTCTTTGGCTTTGAGTAGAAACCAACAACATTCTTCTCAAGTTCAGATGTTTCAACTTCAATGAGTTTAATAATTTATCGACAAGGTCAAAGTTACATTCTGGACTGGAAATTCTTCATCAGTATATAGTTTATCTGATCCTTTCAGTTTGTAGATAACCACATTAGGATCATCATTTAAACTAATGTCTGATGCTGTGATAAAGTTTTCATGAAAACTTTTCTCACTTCCAGAAGGTGAACTTGACTCTGATTTCTCATTGTTTGACTCAGCACTCTCGTAAATTGTGCTATCAGACTCATTTTCAAAAACTGTGTTTACCACCTCGGATTCATATTCCTTTTCTGTTTTGGAATATGTTACGTCAAGATTTTCAGGCAGCTTGTTACTCTTTTCACTTAGTAGATTTAAATTCACCGCCTTATCCACTCCGTCAGGATGTTTCTTAGCATAGCTATTCCACATAGGAGGTGGAACATGATCGTAACATTTTCCAAGGCTTTTATCACTCTTCTTACCTTCTTTGCTGCTTTCTGGTTTTGGAAGAATGTGATCGAGGACATACATGCTGGTAGAGTAACTGATTAACAATTTGTTAACCCTTTCTGTTTCAATTCTAGTTTTCTCCAGCTCACTTTTCAGCTCAGTAATTGTGTTAATATAAGATTAATGGCCATTTGTTTGTCAATCACAGTTGCTTTGAGCATGGAAAATGTTTTGTCATCTTCTTTGACAGTTTTCTCATACTGTCGAATGGTTCTGCTGAGATTATCGTATGATTCTTTTACGGTGTTATAATCGTATGACAGCTTATCATTGTATGTTTTAAGTTCTTTAAAAGCTTTCTCTTTCTCAGCACATTGCTCACATGCTTCGACATATTTTAAGCATGAGCTGACCATTTCGACAGTTTGAGCTTTGATTGTTTCTTTAGTTGTTTCAACCTTTTCTACCTGTTCTTTCACACTGACTACCTTGTTTTTGTTGGCCATGAGCGCTTTGTTGGCAATGTCGGTTAAGCTCTCCAGTGTTACAGGCTTGGTTACATCAATCACTTCCACACCTTCAGACTTTGTCTCCATAGGACTTTCTTCTTTGTGACCAGAATCGAAGCTACCTGCAAAAGTTTTCATAATTGTGTCAAATAAACAAGGTTTAGGGGTACCTCTGATACATTCTTCTTCTTCCACTGAGGATCTGAAGCAGTCTGCTAGAACCTCTTCCATTTCTTCTTCTGTGACTTCTTTAGATGATTCAGGTTCTTCTATGATTTCAATGACAAGAGCAAGACTTTCATTTTTGGAAATGAAGTTGTTCCAATTGAACCCCTCATCTTCTTGTGTGACAACAAGAGCTTTGTCTTTTGAGTTCGAAGGTCCATCTTCGATCTGTACCATTCGTTTCTCTGACTGAGGTCGATGATAAATCGCCTTCTTGTAATAATCATCCCCGAACGGATTATGATTACCCTTAACTTCTCGGTTTGGACATTCATGCTTGAAGTGCCCTTTCTCTCTGTATTTGAAGCAAGTGACTTTGGATTTATCAAATCCTAACTTACCGCTTCCTGTAATTTCCATAAAACATTGTGCTCTTCGAACCACGATGCCATGCGCCACATGATGTCAATCAATTCCATCTCTTCCAGGTCAATCTGATCATAATCTTTTGTCATTTCCGGGTTGCCGATTCTTCCAGCTACTAGGCTTTCATATGATTCTGGAACTGCTGCAAGTAGCACCATGTGTTGCTTAGCGGTCTGCTCATTGAAGTCTTGAGCATTCTCTAGGTTCACTCCGATGTTACATTGCAAGATTCGCTGGTTAGAGTTGGACTGATTTTGCTGATTGCTTTGTGGTTGATTTGAGCTTTGAAATGATTGTTGTCCTTGGTGATTATTTGGATTGAAAGAAGCAAACGTTTGAAATCCACTGGACTGGTTTGATGCTGGACTGGCATTTGAGTCGGCACTGAAAGTAGTTTGGATCTTGGGACTCTGAAAATGAGTGTTTGTATTTCCTTTGTAGTATAGATTCATATCCTGTTGCGAGTTTGATTTCTTGCTCTTAGCCATTTTCTGAATTTCTAGTTCATGCCCTTCCAATTTTTCGATGAATCTTGGCAAACTGAGGCTATCATACTCGGCTCCATTCTTCAGGATGGTCAAATATGTTGCCCAATCTCTTCAGGCAGAGAATCTGCCAGCTTGTGTGATTGCTAGGATCAGACCCAACTTGTGAGCTTCCGGTCAGACTTGCTCAGCTAACAGAGGCGGAATTCATTGTTAGCTGGTTGAACAAACAAGAGAACACGAGTGATGATTATTGTTTAACCGTCTGTTTCGTATATTGATAAACTTCGTAAGGATTACATGCTCGAGCAGGGCTTCGCCTCTGGTCCCCAAAAACATCATCTGTAACAAACATCCTAAGTCACCTATTATAGGCAAGACTTGACAGCAACCAGGGGCTAGGACCTGAGATTTTCGCACGAAATTTCGTGCAAAAATCCTTACAGATTTTCGTACGAAAATTCTGCTAACTATACAGAACTTTCAAATAAAACATTTGACGCTGTGAAACCCTATCTATACATCAGACTTATCCTAGACGTAGGCAATAGACATATGTGCACCAATAGAGTTGTGGGTCCGGATCGCGGCGGTTTCAGACGGAAGTTTGGACGTTAGATAGCAGATCTGGTAGAACGTTATTACAGAATGGAGTAGAAATAGAATGCAGCGGAGTCATACGTTTGTTCATTCATACCGATAGAGCATACATCTTGTCAGGCTGGCGGAGTTCCTGGAGAGAATCCGCCAGCGCCTCCCCTCAGGGAGCTTCCAAAACTTACAAACAAATGAACACACAACTCATATATATAGGGATGAGATTTTCGTACGAAAATGCTACATATTTTCGTACGAAAATTGACCATTTCGTACGAAACTGACATATTTCGTACGAAATGTGTCCATTTTCTCATCCGACGTTCGTGCTCGGGTCGTGTGTTCGTATCTAATCTATACAATATTCAACACACAATCTAATTAGTCTATTCGCACAGTGACGGACAGAAAGTGCACTCACAGATTCCCCCTTGTCTCGTTATTGTCGAAGCTTTTTCTTGATCTTGAAATCTCTGAGCCGTGTTTGAATATTCTACAGCTTCAATCAAGGTATCTGTCGATGTCGTAGAAGCGTCAACAGATACCACCTTAATTGATGATCCGGGTTAGCATTATAAACATTAAATTCCCCCTGAAAACTCCAGTTCAGAACTTTGTTTGCACGGTTTCCGACCTCCTCTGATTTTCTTGATCGACAAATTTTCTTAAATAAACACCAAGTTGAAAACTAATCTGTGCAGCATCTCTGTTTCTTCGTTAAGCACATCCGTGTTCGGTTTAGCACATATCTCTTATGCTTGATCCTCTGATCTTCAAGAACCAACCGGCAGTTGATAGAAACTTCAAATTACCACACTAGTCACCTTCAAATCAATGAATACCCATGAAGATCTGAAATCCTGATTTCCGTAATCATATCTTAAGCACACTCCTGGAAAGATAGATCAGCAAATCGGTAATCTTTTCAACCAGCAAATCTTCATCGGAATCAAACTATCTGGTAACACATCAAATCGGTAATGCTTCATCAGATAATCTGCATCAAAAACCACCCGAATGCTAGCTGCACCGTCCGAATTTCTAAAAATGTCGGAATTTTCAATGTTTGACAAATTATATTCCCCCTCATTTTTAGCAAATTTTGACGTTTTGGGCATCGTCTCACAAAACCCAAATTTTGCGAAAAATTTCCCAAAATTGCGGTTTTGACGAAATGCGGATTTGACGCTAGGCCCATTGAAAGTCACTATACCGGATAATCAGCATTCTGCGCAGGTATCAGTGACTCTCCCATTATCTTCAACATTTTGTGACCGTATCATCAAATCTGTACTCTGAAGCGCTAGACGGTGTCCCCGAACATGTCGAATCTGACGTTAAAATCTCGAAAAAATTTCTATCAACAATTTTTTTTCTGGAGACTCGTCACGTCAATACGGTCAACAAATATTTTCCAATGCTTTTTTTTTTTGGCAACTCACTCATTTTCGCACGAAAATATCAAAGATTTTCGCACGGAAATTTAGAGTTTTCACACCAAACAGAACTGATGACGTTTTTCGATCCAGAATCTTCGTTTCTTCGAATTTCAAGACCATTTTTGCACAGATCTGGTCGAAAATCAGTTTCTAAAATCCTATAAATTTTACATTTTGTCCGAGGATTGTCCGTTTATTTTATGATATACGTCTAAAACCCCTCCTAAGTTCAAAATTCATGAGCGTTTGTGATTCATCAACTGTTAGATTGAATGAATCGATATCGTAGCTCTGATACCAGTTGTGGGTCCGGATCGCGTCGGTTTCAGACGGAAGTTTGGGCGTTAGATAGCAGATTCGGTAGAACGTTATTACAGAATGGAGTAGAAGTAGAATGCAGCGGAAGTCATACGTTTATTCATTCATACCGAAAGAGCATACATCTTGTCAGGCTAGCGGAGTTCCTAGAGAGAATCCGCTAGCGCCTCCCCTCAGGAGCTTCCAAAACTTACAAACAAATGAACACACATCTCATATATATAGGGATGAGATTTTCGTACGAAAATTGACCATTTCGTACGAAACTGACAGATTTCGTACGAAATGTGTCCATTTTCTCATCCGGCATTCGTGCTCGGGTCGTGTGTTCATATCTAATCTATACAATATTCAACACACACTCTAACTAGTCTATTCGCACAGTGACGGACACAAAGTGCACTCACACTTTGTTGAAGTACCAACCTCTTCTTTTGCTTTTTGCAGAGCTATCTTTTGCTCAACCAATGCTCTGCTCTCATCCCTTACCCTTTCCTTGTTTTTATCCTTTTCCCTTTCCAAGATGTTGTCTGTTTCATCTGCCTTCTTTGAACCATCGCGCTTTGGGATAACCACTGTTGGCCTTGAAAGTTTGTCTGTCTTAAGTATCAATTTCTCCCCCTTTTTGGCATCATCATGGTCAACAAAAATGACATTAGGAGGAGCAGTGCCAGTGGTGTGGAGAATATGAGCTTTCATTGCCTTGATGTCTGCAGATGTATCCTTGTAACGTACATCAACCTTGTTTCTCAATTCTTGCATGTGGTGTTTGTGCTGAAGATCAGCAAAATGTTGTTGTTTTTGAAACAAAGGTTGCAAGACTTGTTGTAGCTCAGCAGTGGTTGTTGTGGCCGGAACAGTGGATTGACTTTGGAATGTTCTATCATCTGCTTCATCAAAACTTTGATTTCATCCACAGATTTTTCGATTTTTTGCACTCTCTCCGTTAATTCCAAGTATTTTAGCTCATCACCTAATTTAATAGGATCATCTGAACACCTACCAGATGTGGTAGTTAAATCTATATCATCATAAACAGAGGTTTCAACCCTCGTTTCAAACATTGATGCCCCTTGTTCTTGGTTATGGGGACTTCCCACATGAACAGAGGTTTCCTTAGTAGCCTCAACAGTGGTTGCCTTCATCATGTAGTCACTGTCCAAAGGTAAACTTGGGAGTTTAGCAATTGTAGTGGCTGCTCTTGATGAACTATCACCAAAGGTTACATGTAACCTAATGGATGTATCCTCTTCAGTTGCTGATGGGCTAGCAAAGAATAAAGAATTAGAACCAGTCTCATTCTGAAGTATATTCTCATCAACAGGTTTGTGAGAAGAACTTGTTAATGTCTGTTCTAATTCAATTGCATTCAGCAAGGGCAATATAGCAGGTGGTAGTGTTTTTGTTGGTGAAGGGTGTGGTGCAGAAAGAGACATTGCCCTGGGAGAGGGACTATGGAAGATAGAACTAGGTGATCCTAGAGCTTCATAATTTGGTGTCCATGTGTTTACAACATTTCCTTTTATGAGGAAGAAGGAGGAGTTTCAAAGTCGGGTTGAGATTCTAACATCTGCTGTGAAGAAGTAGCAGCAGTGTTTACTTGTGATTTTGTGATCACAGGGTTAACTCTGGAATCTCATCTTCCAAAGGACCCTTTTTGGGTTTGGAAGGGCTTTTGGTAATTTTCTTGGGTTTCTTTTTGGAATGGCTAGTGTGGGTTTCAGGGCAGTGGTTGTAGTGCCCTGATCACCAGGAGCAGTGGGCTGAGTAGCAGGAGGTTGAGATTGAACATTTTGTTCTTGTAAAGCTTGCTCTTCCTCCTCTACTTGTGTTTTTGAAACGTTATCCTGATTTGTTATTCTTGTAAAAGTTTCATGAGTTAGGCCGCTTGGTTTTGTAACAACGCCTTGTTTAACATCATCAGCAGGTAACTGATTATGAAGATAAACACTCAAGAATCTTGGATGTATCAGAAAAGCGTTTTCTTTTGCAATATTGTTAAAATTTTCCACAGGATCATTGAACAGTATCTGGGAAAAGTTAAAATCTGATCCAGTTACAATAGCATAGCCCAGATACTAGATGTTCAATGGGATTTCGTTAAAAGCTGTGGTCTTGGCTGAGAGACCGGTTAAAAGAGTGTGAAAGAAAGATCTCATCTCAGCAGGAAAATTGGGTTTGAAGATTGTCATACCTTTAAGTTGCCCAATGTAACCTCTTTCTAGAAATTCGGCATGCATGTCGTTGATAGGAAATGACACAGGATGTGCCATATCATTCAGTTCAAACACTTATGAGATCGATTGAGGGGAAATTTTCATCAGTATTTTGCCCACTCTCGATAGGATGACATAAGGAACATCTTTTTGAGAATGAACCTCTGCGTTTGCCCAAAATTGTCCTTGTGCATCTTGATAAATTGAGGCTTTGACGGTCACATGTGCTTAAATTTCAATTCTTTCAAGATGTTAATCATCGGATGATATCTAGTGTTAGAATCGGTTGCTTCAAAGATTGTTGTGTAGTTATGAGGAGTTTTGATGATGAGGGTGAATGGTGGTCATTCTGGTTTGGATTTCGCTTTTGATTTGGTTTTGGGTGCCATGATTGAGAGAAAAACGTTTTGAGAATTTTGAATTCGAAACGATAAACCGGAAACTCTTTATGGATAAAACATGGTTTTATATGGGTTTTTGAAAAAGTGATGATGACGTGGCATCTGATGCAATTGACTGACGAATAACGTCTGACCACGTGTATCCTCTGTTTGAAAATGGAAGACAATTGTTTGGAAAACACTGTTTGAGAGTATGGGCAGTGGATTGTGAACAGTGTTTTAATACTATCAAAGGATACACTTTGACAGTGGATAGACTTTTCTAAACGAACAGTTTTTAATGCTATCAGTGGTTTGATCAGACCTTAAGGATTTATTGAAAATTTCAATTTTAAACTATTTTTAAGGATGGAATTTTGATTTTCTGAAAACATTTTGATGCTATTCACACATGGATCAACAGAAAACTTGTTTTAATCTATGTTCAGCATTCCAATTCTAGAGATCAAGCTTTCAAAGGTAGATGTGTCCAAAGCTTTTGTAAGAACATCTGCCAACTAATCCTTAGTATGGACATGTTGTAAAAAAATCAAACCTTTTTCATAGCAATCCTTCACAAAGTAATGTCTGATGTCAATGTGTTTTGTGGTAGAATGAGACACGGGATTTTTAATGATGTTTTCAGCTGCTTGACTATCAATCTTGAGTGGAGTCTTTAAAGCAGTTACACCAAAATCCAAAAGTTGGTTTTGAAGCCACAAGAGTTGAGCAGTGTAACCTGCAGCAGCAATGTATTCAGCTTCAGTAGTAGATGTAGAAACTGCAACTTGCTTTTTGCTTTGCCAAGACACTAGGCAATCTCCTAGGAATTGGACTCCTCCTGAGGTGGGCTTCCTTGTTGTTTTGCAACCGGCAAAATCACTGTCTGAGTAACCTGAAAGCTCAATATTCTGTTAGTTGGATACCAGATACCAAGTGCGGGAGCACCTTTTATGTATCTGAATATCCTTTTAATAGCAATAAGATCATACTTTCTAGGTGCTGACTGGGATCTGGCACAGACACATGTTGCAAACTTGGTGTCTGGCCTAGAAGCAGTTAGGTACAACAAAGACCCAATCATACTTCTATAAAGAGTTTGATCAACCAAATCATCTTTATCAACAACAGTAACCAGCTTTGAGGTTGCCATGGGTGTGATACAAGGTTTACAATCATTCATATCAAATTTGTTAAGTAGTTCTTTCACATACTTATTTTGATGAATGAAAGTGCCATTGTGCATTTGTTTAACTTGTAAACCAAGAAAACATTGTAACTCACCCATTGCACTCATTTCAAACTCTGCTGCCATGAATTTTCTAAACTCTACACATGGCAGTGCATGTGGATCCAAAAATGATGTCATCCACATAAATTTGGACAAGCATCAAATCTTTTCCTTTCCATTTTAAGAACAAAGTTTTATCAATTTTACCTCTTGAAAAACCTATGGATAAGAGAAAAGTGGATAGAGTTTCATACCAGGCTCTTGGTGCTTGTTTAAGACCATACAGTGCTTTGTTTAACCTTAAACATGATCAGGATGAAATGCATCTTCAAATCTAGGAGGTTGACACACATACACTTCTTCCTTGATCTTTCCATACAGGAATGCACTTTTGATGTCCATTTGAAACACTTTGATGTTGTGGTTAGCAGCAAAAGCTAAGAACAGTCTGATGGCTTCTAACCTTGCCACAGGAGCAAAGGTTTCATCATAGTCAATACCTTCTTCCTGTCTGTAGCCTTGAACCACGAGCCTTGCTTTGTTCTTGAAAACAATACCACTTTCATCGGTTTTGTTCTTGAAGACCCATTTTGTGCCAATTGGACTAACATCCTTAGGCGGTGGTACAAGTTCCCAAACTTGTTGTCTTTTAAACTGAAGGAGCTCCTCTTGCATAGCTTCTACCCAACTATTGTGTTTTAGTGCCTCTTGGTACTTGTCATGTTGTGTGAGTGATAGAAAGCCAGCAAAAAGGCAAATGTTTTTGGGATTGGCTTCTTGTGAGTACTCCCTCATTGATGTTGCCAATAACTTGATCCAATGGATGGCTTTTGAGGAAAATCAAATCACCTTCATATGGGACAATTGCATTTTGAGGTGAAGACTGCAGATGTGTATCATCTGAGCTATCATCTACTGGTGAATTTGAAGGTCCAGTCTCTGATTGGAATGGTGGTGGAGGTATGGGTGGTATGGGTGTGAATGTTTGTTGATTTTTATCCACATTGGATGGATTTCATCAACAGTGTTTTGATTTTGAGAGCAGGCAGAGGATTGAGTATTAACCATTGTTGAACCAGCAGAGCTTTCACCATTGTTACTAACATCTGCTCCTCTACTTGAAGGAAGAATCCTGAAATTTGGAAGTATTCAGTCATATCCTTGCTCTTGTGTTGATGATTGTGGTGTACCTGCATGATTAGTCTTGACAGACATATCTTCAAATGTAAATTTATCTAAATCAAACAGTTCAGCAGGATTTGCTGGGATTTTCAATGAAGAAAGTTCATTGAACTTCACATTCAGAGTTCTTCAACACACTTTGTCCTAGAGTTAAAAACTCTATAGGCTTCAGCAGTGGTTAAGTATCCCAGAAAATAACCACAATCAACTTTGGTTGCAAACTTTGTAATTGAATCTTTTAGGTTTAAAATGAAACATGGCCAGCCAAAGACCTTGAAATATGAGATCAGAGCTTTGATTTTGTAAAGCATTTCATAGACAGTCTTTTGATGCCGGGGGTTATCAAAACTCTGTTCTGAACATAACAAGCAGTGTTTACAGCCTCTGCCCAAAATGACAAGGGTAAACCTCTGATAATACTTTGTTTTGGGAGAGTGGTGATAGTTTTTATATTTGTGTGCCCAAGTCTTCTATGCCATAACTCTGTCTCTTTGCTTGAAGCAACTGAGAACAGGCATGCATCAGACATTGGGTTATCTTTCAACATATCAACCACATATACATTCCCACTCCTATGAGTAACAAGTTGTGCTTTGCTCTCAGCAATGATTTGATCAATCTTTTTAACAACATCTGGTCCTACAATTTGACATGTTTTCTTTGTAAAGAATGATCCATATCCTTTGTCACTCATTTGTGAAACACTCAAAAGATTGAATTTTAGATTGTCAATGAGGTTAACATTTTCAAATTTGAGTTTCCCAGCCTGTACAGACCCTGATCCCAACACATTCCCTTTTGAATTGTTACTAAAGGATATTCACCTCCTCCATGAGCCATTAAATCTTTGAGAAGGGCTCTACATCCTGTCATGTGCCTGGAGCCTCCACTATCTATATACCAATGACTATCAAGGCAAGTAGAAGCTCCATGCACATTCGTAAACAATTAGTTTAGGTGGGTCTCCAAAGCCAAAATGGCTTTGGATGGAGTCACATGTTGTCCAATCTTAAATTCAGGAATATGGTCAGTGATTTGATTTAGTCTTTGTAACCACTGTTGTGAACCATTTCCTATTAGATGTTGGTAACCATGAGGATGCCTATTAACTCTTGGCTTTGAGGGATTTTTGTTACCCTCATAACTAATAGGAACCTTTAGATAAATAGGTTGGCCATATCCTCTTGGATACTGTTTGCAGGAGGTGCATCTGTCACTTGTACCTCTCTGGGAACAAAGGTTTTGTTAGTGCTTTTGTAACAGATGTTTCAACAGGTTCAAAGGTCTGCTTAGATTTATTTCTAGCAGATCTTGAACTTTGACCCTCAAGAGCTTTTAATTTAATCTCTTTTACCTTTGTATCATAGGTTTGAAGATAAACACACTCTTGGGTCATGTGGTTTGTTTTACCACAAATGATGCACTTTGAAGAATTTAGGATCACACAAGTTTTGTTTATGTCATAGGCTTTTAACAGAAAACATATTTCAGTGACATGATTTCTTTTCTCACAAAAGTTACAAAACAAGTTTTTAACCTTTTCCTTCGTCTTCCCTTTTTTAGACTTCCTTTCTGCAGATGTTGTAACATCTGCTGGAAGATCCTTAATAGGGATTATCCTTGTTTTTTGTGCCTTCACACCATCAATGGTTGAGAAGTCCATTGGCTAGTCTTGGCAGACACATCTGCTGCAGATGACTGACTTTGAAGTCTGGAAGGACACAGTCATATCCTTGATCTTGATGTGTTGATTGTGATGTACCTGCATGGTTAGTCTTGACAGACACATCTTCAAATGTAAATTTTTCTAAATCAAACAACTCAGGAGGATTTGCTAGGATTTTCAATGAAGAAAGTTCATTGAACTTCACATTCAAAGTTTCTTCAACACACTTGGTCCTAGAGTTAAAAACTCTGTAGGCTTTGGCAGTGGTTGAGTATCCCAGAAAATAACCACAGTCAACTTTGGCTGCAAATTTAGAGAAAGAATCTTTTAAGTTCAAAATGAAGCATGGACAGCCAAAAATTTTGAAATATGAAATCAGAGGTTTGATTTTGTAAAGCAATTCATAAGCAATCTCTTGATGCCTTGGGTTAATCAGAAACTCTATTCTGAACATAGCAAGCAGTGTTTACAGCCTCTGCCTAAAAAGACAAGGGTAAACCAGAGTCTGCTAGCATAGTTCTTGCAGATTCAACTAAAGTCCTATTTTTCCTTTCAACCACCCCATTTTGTTCTGGAGTTCTTGGGACACGAAATTGCCTAGCAATCCCTTTTGACTCACAGAAGGCATCCAACTCCTTGTTTCGAAACTCTGTCCCATTGTCACTCCTAAAGATTTTTACTGGAAGGTCATATTGCTTTTCAACTTGTTTGACAAAATTTTTCAATATACCAGCAGTTTCATCCTTGAAGTGTAGAAAGAATGTCCATTTAACCTTGAAAAATCATCAACTATGACTAAACAAAATCTTTTCTTCATTAAACTCATGATTTTTACAGAGCCAAACAAATCCATGTGCAACAATTGCAAACATTGGGTTGTTTTGGACTTTTCAATTGACTTGTAAGAAACTTTTATGTTGTTTACCTTTTAAGCAGGAAACACAATGTTCTTCAAAAGTAAATTGCTTTTGTGGTAAACCTCTGACAAGACATTTTTTAGAGAGTGTGGTGATTGTGTTCAGATTTGTGTGCCCAAGTCTCCTGTCCAATAACTCTGTCTCTTTGCTGGAAGCAACTGAGAACAGGCATGCATTAGACATAGGGTTATCTTTCAACATATCAACCACATACACATTTCCACTCCTATGAGCAACAAGTTGTGCTTTACTCTCAGCAATGATTTGATCAATCATTTTAACAACCTCTGGTCCTACAATTTGACATGTTTTCTTAGTAAAGAAGGGTCCATATCCTTTGTCACTCATTTGAGAGACACTCAGAAGATTGAATTTTAGATTGTCAATTAAGTTAACATTTTCAAAGTTGAGATTCCCAGCCTGAACACACCCTGACCCCAACACCCTACCTTTTGAATTGTTACTTAAAGATATATCACCCCCTCCATGAGCCAAGAAATCTTTGAGAAGGGCTCTACATCCTGTCATGTGCCTAGAGCCTCCACTATCTACATACCATAAACTATCAAGGCAAGTAGAAGCTCCCTGCACATAAGTAAACAATTAGTTTAGATGAGATTCCAAAGCCAGAATGGCTTTGGATGGGGTCACAAATGTCCAATCTCAAATCCAGGAACATGGTCAGTGGTTTAAGTTTTGCTTTGTATCCACTGTTTTGAACCATTTCATGTCAGATGTTGGTAACCATGAGGATATTTATTCACTTTGGGCTTTGAAGGTTTTTTATAACCTTCATAGCTCATAGGAACCTTTTGATAAACTGGTTGTCCATGTCCTCTTGGGTCCCTCTTTGCAGGTGGAGCATCTATCACTTGTACTTCTCTGGGAACAGAGGTTTTGTTAAATGCTTTTGTGACATATGTTTCAACAAATTCTAAGGTCTACTTAGATTTATTTCTAGTAGAGCCTGAACTTTCTCTCTCAAGAGCTTTTGCCTTGATCTCTTTTACCTTTTGATCATAGGTTTGAAGATAGACACACTCATGAGTTAAGTGATTTGTTTTACCATAGACAAAACATTTTGAATCATTTGGGATCACATGTGTTCTATTTATGTCATATGCTTTTAAAAGAAAACAGTTTTCTGTGACATGGTTTCTTTCGTTGCAAAATTCACAAAACAGATGTTTGACCTTTTCCCTTTTCTTTTTATCTGATTTCTTCTCAGCAGATGTTGTAACCTCTACTGGAAAAATCTTTGATGGGAATGATTCTAGCCTTTGGTGCCTTGACACCTTCAATGGTTGAGAAGTCCATTGGCTTGAAATTTTCAAGAATATCACATTCATCTGACCATGTGGGTTTGAATTGGTGTTTCTCAATTTCCTTAAAAGTTGAAGACCCTTCATGTTTTTTCAAAGAAATTTTGTTACCAATTTTATTTTAATCTCATTCCAGCCAAATTTTTAGGAACCACTTCAACCTTTTCAGAATCAATTTTTGTAACATTTTCAGTGGCTTGTTCTTCATTTTGAAAACCAATGTCAAATATTATGTTACTCTTGATTTGTTTGTCTAGCATAATTTCAAAACCTATGGAAGACTCTACCCATTTTTCACGTGTGATTTGGGTAGTTTCTAACTCCATTTTGCAAACTTGGTATTTGTCTACCATAGTTTAGGGTTGGTCCTTGGTTATGCTAGCTTCATACTTTAGGCTACTTATCTCAAAAATTTTGTGGTCAATTTTGTTTTTAACTCTTTCATAAGTTTTTCAAAATTTAGTTCATCTTCTAAGATTTTGTTCCTATGGTTTTCATTCACCTGTTTAATGTTAGCATAAGCTATTATACATTTTTCAGAACAGAGATCCTTAAGGATCTGAGGTGATACCTTGGAAGAAGCCATAAGAGCACAATCACAGTCTTCTTCAGACACCTTTGTATCCCATGGGTCAGATAGAGAGGTCTTTTCTTCATCAACAATGTTTTGTGAAACCACTAATGTAACCACTGCTTCATCACAACTTTGAAACTCATCAGATTTTGACACTTGTTCATTAGATTCATCACCTTCAACTATAGTCTCTAAGGCCATTAAACAAATATTTTCATTTTCAAAATCATTTTTAGCCACTAGAACAAAGTTTTCAGATAAATCCACAGGCAAACTACTCCAATCAACAAATCCTTGTGTAAAGAAACTCTGTTGGTTGACCTCTGCCGGAGCAATGGTTTGAGTAGTTTAAGTGACATGTGGAGCTTGCTGCACATGCACTTGAGGTGGTGCTTGAAGATACATAATCTGTGGAGCATGTGTTTTGATATAATGGACAGGAATTGAAGTAGCAGGATGTGCAAAGTGTGCAGTATTTTGCATTTGTGGTGCAGGGGTATAATGGGAATAATGAGCAGTGCTTTGAGGTCTAGGGCCTGGGTGAGTCACAATTGGACCTGCAGTTTGAGATATGCATTCCCTGGCAAAGTGTCCTAACCTATCGCACTTATAACATTTAATTTTTTATTTATCCAACCCCACTTTTAACCCCCCATGCAATCCAGGAAACTTCCCACCAGTCCTTTTGTAAAAATTTACTTGCTCTAACACTCAAAAGTGCCAGCTAATGTAAAATATCCATTTCTTCCAAATCAGTGGGTTCAAAATGTTGTAAGTCATTCATTTCAAAGGACATATTGTCATAGTTTTGGCTTTCCCCATTTGCAGTAAAAGCAAATTTGTGTGTGTAAGGATCAGAAGTAAAATTGTTTCCAAAAGTTATATCAATATAATGATCATAACCCTGATCCTTTCCACTACCAGAGCCCTCTTCATGACTATAAAGAGCAGTTACCCAAGGTATAGTCATCTGTTGCTTTCCCTGACTCTTGCAACTTCTTTTTCTGGTTCAATTCTCTCTCATATGTGAGAAGTCGACCATGAAGTTGAGTGAGGGTCATCTCTTTAAACCCAACAAATGTTCGAGTAACGTAAGCTACAATCTCCCATTTTTCTAGCAACGATCTTAACAAACGACTGTTGACAGTCGAATTAGGAAATTCCACGTTAACCAGTTTCAATTCACTGATGAGACAGCTAAAACGTTCGACCTGTTGTGTTAACGACTCACCTTTTACGTGACAAAATATTTCATACTGTTGATTCAGAACTTCTCTATTGTTCTCTATCACTTCTTCAGTACCACCGAATTGCTCTTTTAGTGCATCCCACAACTCTTTTTTACTATTACAGTGGAGCAGTCCAGCATAGATTGTGTTGGGTAGCGCGGAAGCAACAATGCTAAACGCTTTTGCATCCAACTCTATTTTCTGGAAATCCTGCTCAGAATAGTTTTCAGGATTTTTTGGCACTTGAGTATTGGGATCCTCTGTGCTTGGAACCAATGGAATATGTGGTCCAAACACAACGGATCGCCAACATCCTGTGTTTTGCTGAGCTAAAATGTGATCCATCCGACGTTGCCATATGAAATATTCATTTCATTTCAACATCGGTGGTTTGAACATAGATCCAATGTTGGAATCTGATATGTTTTGAGACATTTCTGATTGATTTTCAACAGATTTGTGTTTTAAAAACTTTAAACATAATAAAACTATGTACCTCCACAAAAACTAACAAACGAATTAGCAGGGAGAGCTGATCTTTCAAATCAAATTGAATTTAACCAAATTTGATTGACCAAGCTCTGATACCAATTGTTAGGATCTAAGTTTGAATCAATTGTGATTTTGTTTCAAGTATGGAAATATGATTGATAAAATGAGTTTTAATGCAGCGGAATGAATGGAAAACTTTTATCACAATTGATGGTCGTTTGTTTTCATCATCATGCTTTGAACTAATTGTAGTATATGCATGTGAATTACAAACTCCCCCTTAGCCCAATTATAATCGTTTGAAAGTACAGAAATGCAGAGAAGATAGACTGGTGAATGATCTTTTAATAGATAGAAAATACTGTTACATCGATCAAACTATTTATACTAACTTTCTAATCTCTGAGCATCTTTGATGACGTCAGGGTTGAAAGTGATATCAAACAAATAACTAACCTAACCACTAATTACAAAACTCTGATAGTGCAAAGCTCTGTTACATTGAATATTAAACTAATAAAAGTAAAATGTTGATGACCATCCTCTGCTCCTTATCTTCTAGCAGACCTTTGGCCATTGTAGAAGATGATGAAGGCAACAGATCTTTAGAAGGTAGAGTTTAGCCGATCAGTGGTTGTAAACTCTGATAGTTGGACCAAACCTCTCATAGTGTATTTGGCTTTGTATCATCTATTCCTTTGTAAATGGATCAATCCCAACAATTGTCCACACTAGTTCCTTCGAAATAAATATCCACATCTTGTTGGATACTTGTATTCTTCATTTTCGCCATCTTACGTAGTTCCAACTCATGCCCTTCAAGCTTTTCAATAAACTTTCCCAGATTTAGACCACTATACTCTTGGCTATTCTTCAAAATCATTAAGTAAGTCAACCATTCAACTTGTGGTAATCCGTCGGTTAACTTGTCCACCCATTCTTCATTTTTCTTGTGTATACATAAACGCTTCATCTCTACAACCAAATGACAGTATCTTTCAACAATCTGTTTCATTGATTCTCCTCTTATGGTCAGGAATATGTCAAATTCTTTCTTGATTAAAGCCTTTTTGCTTTTGATCATTTGTAAACTGCCTTGGAATTCACTTTCAACGCATTCCAAATTGATTGTGCATCACATTGGTGTAATAATAGCGTGAAAATGTCTTCTTTTATCTCTTGCTGCAGAATGCTTAACATCTTCTTTTCTCTTACAAATTTTTTTCTGTTGTTGTGAACTGAATGATACTTTTCTGTAGTCCATTCTCTCTCCTATGGAAGCGGTATATTTTTCTTCAATTGAATAACAACACTCTAAATAATTTTCCTGAACCCAGTTTTTGAACCTTTCACGCCAACCACTATAATCATCCATGTTCATGAGTTTTGGAGGCTTCATCATCATTCCCATTTCGTTATCTTGATTTAAATTTTGAGCGACTGACGTGGGGGTTGTAGCGAAAGCATTGTAGAATTAGTTCTCCATTTTGACAGAAATTTTGTGCGAAGATGGTTTGGGGCTAAAGTAAGCTTATGTGCGAAGGAAGCTTTGTGCGGAGGTACCCTCATGCGGACTAAAACAAACAAATCTGATTTCGTTCGTCAAAACGTAACAAACACAAACAAATTGAAATCTATCTTCGTACAATATGATTTGAATTTGAAAATAGTTACATTCGTGTGAAGGTATTAGTTCGTACGAACGTACTTACTTCGTGCGAAGATGAAGTTTCAAATTTTCACATTTTATTTTACATTTTGATCATGATTTTGATTGAATTTTGGTCTGGTTGTTTAGAGGGTTTGTTAAAAACGTATTTTGGTTAATCCTTGAAAAAATTCAATCCATTTCGACCAATAATTATGTGAGAAATGATCAAAATAGAAAATGGAGTAGAAAAGAAGTCTTCAATCGTCAAATCTTGTTGAATTGTCTCAGATATCATCCTCCAAGCTCTGATACCACTTGTAGGTCCATTTTAGTATCCGAATGGTCAGGTCAATATCTGTAACCTAGTACATAATGTGCGGAATTCTTTTTAGTTTAGGTGACACTATAAAAAGACTACTTAATTTTATGTTTTCATAACTGGTTCAACGTTTACAAGATCCTAAAAACACTCGGACAGAGCTTCGCCATCTAGTCCACAAAAACACTTACTCCAACTGAAAGTCCTAACACCTATTTATAGATGTCATACCTTTGTGCGGACTAAGAAGTCTACATTCCTACGGAGTAACAATTAACACCCTCATACGAAGGTAACTTTACAAATACAAATTTAGAATCTAACAAGTAAACCTATACTGACACGACTCGTAGACGTAGGCAACAAACATAGTGCATCAACAATTTAAACATCAAACATATCAACTTCTTTCTTATTTAATCAACTTAAAGATCTTCCTACGGTTCACCCATCATTAGTGTTGTTCCAGAATCAATGAATTTAGACAACATTCTCTCAGAAATTGATGCAGCATTAGACTCTGAAAGTCAGTCTTGTACTACTGATAAGGCAAATGTATACTTGTTGATAATGATGATAGTATGATGACTAGAAAAAGAGTATCACGGGTTGGTTAAGTGAGAGCTGCTCGATAAGCTAACTAAGGAAGAACAAGTTAAGCTCGTTATGTTTAGGACTAAATTTGTCGCTCTCAGACCCTCTTCTGAGTGGGCAATCAAGTTTAACGAGTGGAACGATAAATTTACAAACATCAGTGATATATCTCTAGAGGTCTTCGGATGATGATGTCCCGCTGAAGAAATTTAAAAGACGCGGAGTTGGTTAAGAAATTTCGAGCTCCGTGCACTCGTCCCCGCTTGTCACAAGTGAAGAATTACGTGTCTCGATGTTACTACTTCGGAAATTCTGGTTACGTCTCCACAAACTACTCCAATGGCAATCTTTCGTCGAGGTATACCTTTTTCATCTGCCACACACACTATTCTTAAACCCTTAGGTGAACTGATGCCTATTGGGATGCTTTTACCTCAAGATTATCGTTCGGATGTCCCTCCTTCACCTCCTCGACAACTTGTACCTATAGCTCCATTGTTTACATCATTCCCCCAGACAGCCTGGATGGAGCGATTTGTTTATAAGACCTCTTCCATCTAGTCCGATTGTGCATGAACCTCGACCAAGACCTAGTCGTGGTAGTTGTAAGAGGCCTTCACAACTACGTGTTGTGGAACCAAGACTAAGAGCCAAACTACCTATTGGTCTGGGGCCTGCCGTTCAAAGTTCAGAAGGTTTCGCACCTCCTCCGACACTTGGCGATGTTCTGAAGGCTAAAGTTGATGATTTTCAGAAGTACATTATCAAGCAAACAAAGGTTATAAAAGGAAACACAGATGTAATTGCTAATCAACAGAAGACTATTGATGCACACCGTGTAGTTATGCTCAATAGCAGAAAGAAAATTGCTATGTTGATAGGGATTGTATTGAATCAAGCCAGGCAAAACAGGGCTACAAGTCACCATCACAAGGTCTATCTTGAATGGCACAAAAGGATAGTTGTGTTACTGCTCAGGGGAAGAATCCAGAGCTATGATGTAAATTCGATCAGCTGAAAAAGTTGCAGGACGACTTTAACAAGGACAATTATCCTAAGGACGCAAATCTGAGGGAGCAACGAAGTAGTTCAACTACTGCAACTGCAACTGCGGCAAGGGCGGAGGGAGAGTTCGAAGGGAATACAGGTGGTGCTACCGAAGGGGTGGAGTTAGGAGAGCTTGCTGAAGATGTTATGTCATCATCGGAGTACGAGGTGGTAGATACTACTGCTGAGAACTATCTAGAGAGTGATGATTTAGAAAAGACGAGGTAGTTTAGGTATCGTGGAAGAGTGGAATGATGGTACTAAAATTGATGAGATAGGGGTGAAAAGGGGAAGAGATGTGTATACCAGTGTTGATAATCCAGACATCGACTATGAATCATTCAGAGTAGAAATCTACAATGATAAAGATGTCCAAGAAGATCCGAAGGTGGTGCCATTGCCTGAAAAAACAGTTCGACAAGTTAAGAATAAGTGGTTGAAAGACCCTCCTCCCATGTTAAAACAAAAAAATTCATATATGAACATATGTGGAGAGTATTCCGATCAGATTCATAGTTGGGAATTCAATGAAAGTGTTAGAACAAGATTGTTGCAGCATACGCGTTTAGACGGAAGTTTGGATAAGATAAAGCTAATTCCCTCGGCAGCATAATGCTTAGAATAACCATATGTAAAAGCTTCCATTGCATACCGAAAGAGCATACATCGTTGACAAGCTGGAGAGAGCATCAGGCAATCTCTCCAACTGAAAACCTTGTTTCCAAAACTTGTTTCACAAACTTATGGATCCATGCACATGAACCACCTATATATATGTAGCTCACATGTGCATGGGCTCATGTGCACGGATGTGCACTCCTCATACACATGTATGCCTCATACGTGTGTTTGAGTGTTCTCCTTAAGAAGCTAATATTCAACTATACAATAATCAACATACGCTCTATCTAGCCCTTTCGACAATTAACGGAAACACACAACTACACCGACATAAAGGTATAGGTTGCTTATGGTGAAACGTACAGATGGATTTAAGTACTTCAAATGTCGTGCAAAGTATCTACGTGGTTTGCCAACAAGAGACTTGCATCACTTGGCACAGATTGATCTCAACCATCACACTACGAACGTGAATGTTAGTGGTTTGATTCTGAATTAGAAAGCCGAGGTAGTAAGTGGATTATGTTCAAGCCAGTGATTGGAAGGCGAGTTAGTCTTAAAGATCTGGTCACTGGTGAGAAGATATACGAAATGGTCTACAAGCTGGCAAGGTGTCTAAGGAAAATACCAGTGTGAGAATTTGACCTGAATTGTTTGAAAGGTATAAAGGGAGGGTATGTGGATTGGAAGACAGGTGAAGCGGTAATCACTCGAAAGAATTTTTCGGATGAAATTGTTTGCATCTTAGATCCTATGAGGTTGGTAAACATGATGATCGAGGATCTGAGGAAGCTCAGAGAACACCTCTTCATTATATTGAAAATGTGCGGACGTTTGCTATGCAGATATCCGTGTGCTTCAACTTTTTATGAAGAACGTTCTAGGTGCTGGAAGCGCATTCTCTCTGCAAAGTGAAAACATGTCAGCTATCACCGAAAGATATTTTTGAAGATCCGCACACATCAAGGGGGAGTCTGTAAATGCACTGAATTGTGATGAAATATTGGATTCTGCCAACTTGAAGAGTTCAAGGGTCTTTTATTTTAAGTTGTAATAGTTTGCTATTTAGTATACATTCCAAATTTAAGTAATAATTTTGTAAGATTCCGAGTTTATGATGTAAAACTCGGAAGATCATGTTAGTTCATACTTTGTCTGGATTTGTAATGTAATATCCGAAATTGATGTATTCCGGATTTGTTCTTGTATATATTATGCTTTGTGCTGTAATGAAAGTAATACGTTTTAGGAACATTCTTGTGCAACAAACCTAGAGAGAGAAACCCTTAAATCCTACTATGTGTGCTGCAAATATGAGAATACTCTGTGAATTCTCATATTGTTTTTTCTCTATATTCTACACCTTTTTAACCCTTATCTACGCGGTGTGTTTGCGTGGTCGATTCTGCATATCACGCAATGTGTTTACAAGTGTACGATCCTTATCGATAGGGCTAGGTGACCTTATAGTAACATTGCCACATATGTAAGTATGTATGTTACATATATAACATTGTTTGTTGGGATTATGCAACATACATTGTCTTTGTTCAGGCCATGAAAGTTATTAAAGAGATACCTTACATATGTTACCCATTTTCCTCATGTTGATGCATATGCTTGTCGCCTACGTCATTGAATGACGTCAAGTCTGTAACAAGAACGAAACGATAGATTTCTTATGTTGTAAGTCCACTTCGCATGAAGCGATACTCCACTTCGTGCAAAGCATGTCACTTCATACGAAGTGAGCTCACCTCGTGCGAAGTGAAGGCTCAGCTCGCACAAAGTGGTGTGTCTATATATAGGTGTGTTGAGTCTTGTGTTGTAGATGGTTTTGGTAAAAAGGACGGCAAAGCTCTGTCCAGTTATTTCCAGAATTGTACAAGTTGATTGATTAATGAAACAACAGTTAAAAGTGAATCTTGTTAAACATGTCACCTAACTCTTAAATGGATTCTGCAAGTTTATGAGTAGGTTAACAAATTAGTGCTTAAGCTTTTGGGAGATCCGAATGGACCTACAAGTGGTATCAGAGCTAGAAGGCCTGATTTGAAGACATGCAACAAGATATAGCATCAAAACACTTCTCTTCTACTCATTATTCATTCTTTTGATCATTTCTCAGAGATTGAACGGACAAATGGACTGATTTTTTTCCAGAACTGTTTAAAATTGACTAATAACAAACACTTGAAAAAATCAGAGCTAAAATCAATCGAAATCATCATAAAAATTGAAAAATACATGAATTGTGAACTCACTTCGCACGATTTGATACCCTCACTATGCACGAAGCAAACATTTACTTCGCATGAAGTGAAATTCTCTAAAAATTGATATTTTCACTTTGCACAAAGTGTACATTCAATTGACCTTTTTTGACATTTTTTCGATTTCGTTACCATTTTTTATAAAACGTTATTGCTACGAAGATTTTCTAGATCCGCCACTACACGATATTACAACATGATGGTGACGCTCAGTCAATCTGGAATGCGCTAAGATGAAGTTTCAGGGTAGCAAAGAAATGATAAAAAAAATAAAACAGCGGTACTCAACAAAAAGTTCAACATCTTCACAGCGTTCAGAGTTGGAACGATGAAACAAGTGATTGAAAAATATTGTCATCTTTTAGTGGAAATGAAACGTTTTGATATTCGGAAAGAAGATGAATAATGGGTTGACAAGTTGGCCGACACATTGCCTTAGGGAGAATGGTCGACTTATCTAACTATTTTGGAAAAACAGTTCAGAGTATAGTAGTTTGAGTCTGAGTAAACTCATCTAGAAACTCGAAGGGTATGAACTAGAAATGAAAAAAAATGGCTAAATCAAAAGGTGTAAGTATTCAACAAGATATTAATCTGTACTACAAACAAGTCTAACAGCCAGCATTCAAGGCTGAAGATTCAAACTGATACAGCGTAGAAAGCTCACCTAGTAATTCAACAATTACTGCAAATAGTGGTACTGGGTTCACATCTTATTCTAGTTTCGAGCCAAATACACCGATGCAGAGCCCCCAGTCATCTTAGAGCCCGAACAGCTTTAACAGCCAGCACAGTCAAAGCAACTTCAATCCTCATACCCGCAGTGCAACATGGCTATAAATCTTTAGAACGCTCGAGATTTCACAAAAAAACATGGCGAAACAGCACATGAGCTTACTAGCTTCAGTGTTGGAATCATATGAGAGTTTAATTGTAGGAAGGATCGGGAATCCGAAATGACAAAAGAGGATTACGATCCAATAGATTCAAAAGAGATGGAGTTAATGGATATAAAAAGGTGTTTGGCTAGTGTACTTCATAGAGCTCAAAAATTTTCGGAGATTACTGGAAGGCTATGTCTTGCAAGTGCTGACACAAAACTGGGATTTGATAAATCCAAAGTGACTTGTTTCAAGTGTACGGAAAAGGGTCACTTCAAAAGAGAATGTCTGAACAGAGAAATGTTTGGAAGTCATCAAAATCCATTTGATGATTATTATAAAAAGGAATATATCACAAAACTTCGCGACATCAAATCCATCAAGACTATTCAAACTAGACGATGTTTCGGCAAGATCAAAAGATAAAGCCCTAGTCGCTACACAAGAAGATGAAGGTTTTAACAACACGATTTTCGGCAAGGTCACGCATTGTTGGTAAAATTATTGAAGAACCAGAATCAGAAACTGTTTATGATGATGTTCCAGAAGATTCTGGTCACTACTATTTTGATGAGGGAGAATTTTTGCAAACCGCTTGTCAAGTATTTTTGCATCATGATGCTTATAATACAGTCTTTGGTGGTCATGGAAGTGTTCAAGATACACAGCGTGAAGAAGAAATGATTTTTGAAAAGATTATGATGGATCGTGAAGAAGAAGAAAATTTTAAAGCCAGTCAAAATTCAAAGTTTTAAGAGTTCAGGAAGAGAAGAAGAATGAGAAAGATGAAGAAGAAAGACAGTGCACAAAATGTTTAAAACCATGCATGTCTTGTCTAGAAAAAGATGAGAAATATATGGAGCTTAAACGTCACACTGATAACCTATCAAGTGATTTCAAAGTAATGAAAGATAAGCTCAGTAAGTCTGTCGGCGAACTCCATACTATAAGCATAAAAGATATGGATACAATTTCTATGCTCAAGGAAATGGTCATGGATAAACAAGTGGTAATAAATACTCACATTGACACGATTGCCAAACTCAAACAGGAGCTAGAAGCAATGAAGATTGAAACGAGGCGAGTTGATAAGAAGTTGAAGAGTTATTCAACGGCATCCTATGTGTTGGATCACATTCTTCCCAATGTGGAATAATTACTCAGGAGAAAACCAGATAGGGTGGATAAGGCATAGAACTTAAAGCTGAAAAACAGTAAAAACTGATCAGAACGATCAAAAAGATCAGTTGCCCGACAACATTAATGTGACCTATTCAAAGTCTGATGATGGTGATGAAGGATCAGACGTTGTTAAGAAAGTGGTTGAGAATGTTATGGGAAAACAAAAAGATAAAATTTTTGAAAACACTCAATCAAAATTTGAAAAAGAAAGGTCGAGTTCACAACCTGAAAATGACGGAAATTTTCATGATACTTATCTTATAACATCGGGAAGTAGTTCAAATGATGATCTAACTATTTTAATGTACAAAATGCTTGGATCTGATCAATTACATTCTGATATTGATTTCCAATTCAGAATGTGAACTTGGATAGAGTCGAAAAAGTTTTTAAACTTGTTGAAATCGAAATTTCTAAAAATGAAAGTTTAACAAAAGAAACAGAAGTTTCGAACTTTAAAAGAAATAAATCTTACTATTCCAAACCTAAAAATGTTTATTCAAACAATCAGCAGAAAAATTATCAAGATTGGAATGGGTCTGGGTATGGTAAGAGGAATTATAACAAGTTTAGAAAATCAAAATTTTCCAAGAAAATGACTTTTGTTCCTGCAAGTTTATCAACAGAAAATTAAATTTTCAAACAATCTAATGAAGAATTTTTCTAACAACAACAACGTAAACAGATTAAGAAATCCTTTGTTGAATAGATAGCAGGACGTGCTTTAAATGCAACAAAGTTGGACACATTGTTAGAAAATGTCCTCAAAATAATCCTAAACTTGTTTATGATGTTAAGAAGAATTCTGAAGATTTAAAACAAATATCATCGCTAATATTTCTACCAACACATGTATGGAAACAATGTACAAAATCCACAAACAAGGTGACACCAGTGAATACTAAGTTTTCAAATATTGAAATTGGTGAATCTTCAAACAATAAAGAACAAAAGGATTCTACATCGTATTTCAAGAAAGCTTTGAAGAAAAATCAAACATGGGTGATGAAAGAAAAATATTTTTTTGAAAAATCAGTGAAAATTGAAAATTTAGAGGATTTTCCTAAACATGAAAAGGTTGTAAATAAATGTGTTTGGGTAGAGAAAATTAAAGTTGAAGAAATTACGCCCAAGACTGAAAAGACTTGGGTATCTCTATTCAACTGATTGTTTGTTTTTGTGTGCAGAAACTCCTGAGATCAAAGTAAATCATGAGGAATGAGGTTCCTTGGTACATGGAGAATAATGGGTTTAAAATGTTTATTGATAAAGAGATCAAAAGATCATAGAACCCTCACTGTTGAACAGACAAAACTGAATGAAAAGACAGATTTGTAAATGTTTTAAAATCAAAAGTGTCAAAGTTTTGTCATCATGAGGAGGGAGATTAAAAGAAAAATGTGAAGCAGTAATGGAAGGCGAATTGAAGTAATTCTCATTGGTCGGTTAATGTTTTTCTTTAAAAAGAAAAATAAAATACGAAATATGTTTTTGAATTTTAGGGGGAGAAAGATGTTGTGAAAATTACAAAAACATATAAAATTTTGAAAAATGTACAAAAACATGAAAAAAGACAAAAAAGAGTTTTGGTGTGAAAAGAGGAAATGATAGTAAATCAATGGACTATCACATATGCTAAAGAAATGTAGTGTAAAAAAGTTTATAAATGGGTCTCACTGATGATGTGCCAGTAGATTTCACACATTCAGTAAATTGTTTTCGAGATATAAACATAAAGAGAAACTTCTTAATATGTGGCTTAACATTTCTTGGATATATGGTCTTAGTACACAGAAATTTCGTTTGAGAGATTGCTTGATTCTGAGATACTGGGTCTTTATAGATAATTGATATCTGGGGTATTATACAAGTTCTTCTAATTTTGTGTCAGCAATGGCCTAGAACTTGTGGAATACTTTTGTTTAAAAACCGTAAAACTGCTCAAAATTGAAAATATCGAAAGATACTACAATTGTAGTATAAAAGATTACAAATTTGGAACACAACTTTTTAAGACAAGCCTTCATCTCTTTGTTTGTACGATGGTACTAACCTGAGCTTCAAGGTCTCGCACAACCCAGATCCAGATATCATTTAGATATATTCACATGTAAGATGAAATCTAGGGAATCTTGATACGGGAGTATATTCTGAGGTGGGAAACATGGTTAAGTCAAGTTCTTAAAAATTACCTAACGTATCTTGGAACAATTAAGAAATGTGTAGAGGTTTAAGTGGACCAGTATACTGGCAATCTAGGTGAATTTGTTTAGAACTTAAAGTCTGTATCAAGATCAATGGTACTGGTGATGTGTCTTAAAAACTGATAGGATCCTCTAACACAAACTCACAAAAATATATCCGTAAATATGTTTGTACATAAAAGTTTTCATTTCAAAAACTCAAAAAGATTTTATATTCATCTTAGTTTCAACCACTGATGACACTGATTTACAAAGTCTAAAGTCTAAACAAAAAGTTTAAAAGACAAATTGTTCTAAAATGATAAAAAGTTCATTAATTTGAAATTTACATTTGATAAAACACATAGTTTGTTTTACAAAATGTTCAACCAAGCTCATTCATTTGAACTTGGTAGACAAATCAGATAATCAGGGTCCTTAACTTGATCTTGGTTAACTGAGAAGGTTGTTAAACAGATAAGATGTTTAAAATTTGAAATTTGAAATGTTTATTTGAATATTAAGAAGAATTAACAGGAAGTTGTTAGAAGGGGGAGCAGGACAAAACGTTGAATAATGAGGAAAGCTCACAGAAAGGGGGAGCATGCTGATATTCAAAGGCTTGGTATGAAGCCTTGGAGCTTACGTTAGAAGAGCAAAAGGCCAGGGGCTAGTGCTTGTGATAAGCTGTCTTGGATATGAGGAATTCAAAAAAAAAGAAATAAAGAAAAGAAAATAAAAAGAAAGGTGTTTACAAGACAAGATCAAATCATGGAATTAAAGAGGAGACTATTGATTGATAAAGAACGTTAAAGTTATTCAAGAATTGAAAATTTGTAGACAATCAAGGAATATGAAGCTTAAAGAAAAGAATTCAATGACCGCGACAACATCCAAGTGGGAGACTGTTGATGCATATGTATGCGCATACGTCATTAAATAGCGTCGAGCCTATAACAGGAACGAAGCGTTAGATTTCTTATGTTGTAAGTCCAATTCGCACGAAGTTATAGTCAACTTCGTGTGAAGCAAGTCACTTCGTACGAAGTGAGCTCACCTCGTGCAAAGTGAAGGCTCAGCTCGCACGAAGTGGTGATGTCTATATATAGGTGTGTTGAGTCTTGAGTGTGTAGACGTATTTGGTAGAAAGGACGGCGGAGCTCTATCCAGTTGTTTCCAAAATTGTACAAGTTAATTGATTAATGAAACAACAGTTAAAAGTGAATCTTGTTAAACATGTCACCTAACTCTTAAATGGATTCCGCACATTTATGACTAGGTTAACAAATCAGTGCCTGAGCTTTTAGGAGATCCGAACAGACCTACACCTCATGGTACAGCAAAGGCTTTGGTTGTATTGGATAGCAGCAGTCTGAAGAGTAGAGAAAATAATTGTATGTGGTTGTTTGTTTTCATATGTAACATGCTAATATCTTGAAGAAAGGTGTTTTACATGTAGTTTACAACAACTAAAAATGATGCACATGAAAAGTAAAGATTTCTGTGAGTTCAGTTTCAGGACGCTATGACATTGAAGGTATGTTTTGTACTAATATCATCTATGTGTAATCTATAATTTGTTTTGTTCATGACAATGTTCAGGTGTAACTTATGTTACTGTAATTAAATGTGGGTTGCAGGAAAAGGCGATAAAAGTGGTTCGGTCCGAAAGAGAACAACGAGGTCAGAGACAGGTACCAAAAGAAGAAGGAAGGATGACGAAGAAGACAATGAAGAATGCACTGAGAAGGGGGAGAATAGGACGATGAAGGGAATGTGGTTCATCGTGTGAAGAAGAAATCAAGAGGGGTGTGTGGCCGGGAATTGTGTTATTTTATGTTTTTTTTTTTTTTTTGTTGTTGTCTGTTTAGCTGGGTTTTTTTTAATTGTTGTTATGCAACTAGTTGGTGGTTTGTTATGCTAATGGTGTTTGTGTGTATGTGGGAACTTCATTGCAACTCGGGGAAACAAAAACTAAATGTGTAACATATGTGAACAAAAAAGCTTGCATGTGTAGCCGTCGTATGTAACATGTGTAACCTAGTTAAAAACATGTGTTAGCAATCGCCCCCTGATGTTAAATCATTAAAGTACTTATGGTAAAACGGATTACATGGTGATTAAGTTATTTTTTGACATAATTATAACACATGAAAAACACATCTATACCCTTGTTACACATGTTAATTGGTGCAGGTAAAAAGAATTGTACGTAACCATGTGCGAGCAAATAGCATCTGTTCGCATGTGATGTTTATAGCATATTAAACATAAAACGTTTTTTTTTTTTTGTTTAAAAAAAGATTGTTTATCAACTAGGAAAAGTATTAGATGTAGTAAAAGAGAGGTATTGGTGAAGGTAAGGCATTATCTATTTTCCATGTGACATACAGTATGGACATCTAAAAAGGAAAAATAAGTTACTTAGTCAGTTAGTGTAATTAAATAGTATAGTTGTTAGTGTGGGTTACAATAAAAAACAAATGATCCATAAAGTAAGATAAGTGAAGTATCGGGAGAAAACCCATAGTTATTAGGAAAACATAGGAAACTTTAACCTCCCAACATTTTTTGCTTTTGAAAATATCACACATGTAATATACATATTTTTAAAAGTTTTGAGCAAAAAACAAAAAAAAAAACACCGAATGATATTGTAAATAAAAATAAACAAGTTTTGCGGAATGTGGATGTAACATATGTTACACACGACTGTTATGTATGTTACACAAAAACTCGTTTATATTTTTTTAATTATGGTCGGTGATTTCTTGATTATTTTTTTTCTTAAAAACATGTATATATAATTTGTGTAAATTTTTTCAAAAAAAAAGTTGAGAGGTTAGAGTTTCCTGGGTTTTCTCAATAACTATGGGAACCTTTTCCAATAACATTAAATGTGAACCATAACATCATTAAAAAGTGCAGCCTCCCAAGATTTTAAGGGTTACACAACGAACAGTTCTGATTAACACAAAAGGTGTGGGCACTATTTAAGTTAATGCATATTACCATACAAAGAAAAGTATGGTAACAGGGAGTATGTTCTTGATCATCTGTTGACACGCGGGGAGTCGTTCTTGATCATCTGTTGACACGCAGGGATTCGTTCTTAGTCATCTGTTGACATGCGGGGGATGTGTTGGTGATCATATGTTACATAAGGGCAGATGTTAAAAAAACAGTTACGTGACGTAACATGGGTAACATAAGATTACGTGTGTTATGAAAGATGTAACACGTTTAGCACCCAAGGGTAAAAAAGAGCACACGATGACACATGTCGCAATGTTACACATGTTACATGCTTGATGTAACCATATTGGACATGTTGAGACGAATGTTACATGGGTTACACAAAAATGTTACAAAGTGTAAAGCATGTTACACATGTTACATATTATGTGTAACATTGTCCAACCTTGTTTTCCTGTTGTATATGATGTAAATACTTATAGTTACACATGTATACCGTGTTACACATGATACATTTTCTTTGTAACATGTGTAACCTTTTGTTCCTGTTGTATATCATCTAAATAGATATAGTTACACACGTTATAGTAGGCAAAGCCAAGAATTTAAACCTTCTTCGCCACGTAACTAAAATAAGATATGCTTGATGTAGGTCGGTATCTAGGTCTACATTTGAACATTCAGCAAAATGAACACTTGGGATATGAGGAAAACACTCAAAAACTTTAGAGAAAAAAATAATAGCAACAAAAGCCAAATTCTCACAACCCAACAAAAAAAATGTTTAAAACATCATGAAGCAAACATGAAACCTATACTACAAAAAACATGTGTTCTATTAATTTTTTTGAACTTCAATTTTTTTTTAAAAATGTGAACAATAAAACAACAACCAAAAAGAAAGACATAAAATGTTATGTCTATTAAGTCACTCACCAACTTGAAAACTTAATAATATGAGTTGTTTAAGTGTCAAAACTTTAAAAGCTACGAATCAAAACTGTGAGTGGAAAAAATTAGTCAAAAAAAACATGAACACTTCACACTATGCAGGAACATCACATGCCGTGTCTCAATAAACGTGGTTATGGATAAAAACAAAAAAATGATAGATAGTAAACAACACCATCATCATGACGAAAGACATCAGCCCAAAAACTATAAACTTAAGATAGAAACAAGTCCAAAAACCTGATTATGCGTTGTACTCCTTCAACTGAGTAACGAACGATGAACCACAAGGAGGAGTATAGTCTTCAAGATCTGCAAAAAAAGTCATTAGGATGCTCCATTTTCACATGAGAGAAACTTGAAAACAAATGAGAGATAATTGAAAACAATAAGAATATGGAATGGAGAGTGAAGGACAAAAAGGTTGAAGACGATAGGTTGGTGAGTGAAGGACAAAAAGGTGAAAGGTTAATGTGAAAGTGACTTGTACTATGAGAAATCTCATAGAAAGTGTTGATGGGGACATTGTGTAAAAGTTACTATACTACCCTTAAAAGCATGGAGAAGCTCACTTGGAAAAGGGTGGACATGGATGATTTTTAGCCACATATTGTGGTTTACTAGGTTTTCTCAATAAGTGAGGGTTTCATATATATATATATATATATATATATATATATATATATATATATATATATACCATTTTTTACCCATAGCCTTGTTAGGTTAACGATAAAAAATTTCTAATAATACTGGAAAGCTTGAAAAAATAGAATACACGCCTTTATACTTTCTATTCACATACCCGTATGGTCTTTTATAAGGAATATAAATCTATGACAATTGAAAGACACAATTGTTCGGGCATGTAAAATAGAGACTAATATGAATATTTTTAAATGATAGAAATGTTCAAAATGTTTGATAGATGCCAAAGTTAAGTGCAAATATGTTGGTACACATATTTAAACCATTGTAAAAGTTATAAAGCTTTAAACAAAATGACACAAAAAGTTTGTTGAATACCTATAGTCGATAGGTGGATCGACCGTTAACTTCTAATCAAATGATCATATTTACAACGCAAAACAACTCAATATAATTCCATGGTTGAAGTCACATAAACTTTGTTCATTGACAGTGACGGCTCTTTGGGCTAAGGACCCTAGGCACAGGCCTAGGGCCACCCAAATTCAAGGGCACAAAATTTCAGCTAATCTTCTTTATACTTGGCCCAAATAAAAAGTCTAGCCCAAATTCCTAATAACGTAATAGGCCAATCCCATAAAGAAACTTGAACGCTGGAACCTGATGTCGTAATATCAAACAACACTTCAAACGACCAATTATCCACGCATGCGAACGATATGATGAAGATTATCCCTAAATGCGGTGTCGGTTGAGTAAACCAATATTTAATTGGTTGTGGTTGGGCAAAATTAGGGCCACCGTTAAGGATTTAGGGATCACCATTCATCGCTTTTCTGATTTCGTCAATCTCAATTGAAGATTATAGTAGGTAACAACTAACAAATGACTAGTTTCTGTGTTCAGTATATATAGGATGAAGATCATTACAGAACAATAATTATTGTGAGAACAAAAAGAACAATTTTAAATTACTAAATTTTGGGACTTAAGGTTTCATATTTTTTTAACTTTATGTTTCTTACATTTATGTGTATCATATATAAATATAAATACCATATATTTTTACCTACACATAGCCTACATACATGTAGGTAATTTTCCATATTTTGTTGTGAATTCTAGTGTTAGTGTGAGAAACAAGAAATCTTACATTTGTAACATTTTCATTTACTTTTTAAGTTTGTACAATTAAAAAAATGGGTGATTCACTTTGTTCTGTGTGTTCTTGCAATATTTTTCAATCTCCCTATATATATATGTGTGTGTATATATATATATATATATATATATATATATATATATATATATATATATATGGTAAGGTTCATGCGAGAACCACCTTTATTGTGAGAACTGCGAGAACCACCTTTATTGCAAAATAAAATCTAAAAAAAATCAAAAAAGCACCAAAATTTTTTTAATATTTTTTAATAAAAATCGTTATATTTCGTTACAAAAAAAAACTTTTTTTTCGAGTAACAGTTATCCATGCACATGTGCATATGTATTATAACTTCGACAAATTCAGTAATACGTTATCACTAGTAGACAATTGCACTTTAATTTACAATACCATCTATAATACACTCAATTTTACATTAAATGCACATCTGCATCATTATGTATAACAATTATATACCGTGTTTTGGTACAAAAAGTTTGTGATTTTGAATGATGAAGTATGCTCATATATATGTTTTTTGGTTAGTTATATCTAGTGGTTGATGGGTTTATTTTAGTTGTCACATTATGATGTAATATGTTGATTGGATGGTATAAACGGTGTTGATATACATGTAATAAAGTGAAAATATTGGTATTTGTATTGTGTTATAAATGGTAAGAGGTAATAGTATTGTATTATGGATGGTAGGAGGTAACGGAAGTGTATTATGGACGGTATGATAGATGAAAGAGAAAGTGTATTCAAAGTAGTGTACCCAAATACCTTATTTCTTGTTGATACATATAGATGCACATGTGCATTTCTTATATTGGTAACGTAAAAAGTAGTGTATTACACATGGTAGTGTAAATGAAAGTACAATTGTTTAGTGTTTGTAATGTATTACGGAATTTGTCAAAGAAATGATGAAAATGCACATGTGAATGGTAGTGTATTATGGATGGTATGATAGATGAAAGAGAAAATGTATTCAAATTAGTGTACCAAAACACCTTATTTCATGTTGATATATATAGATACACATGTGCATTGCTAATATTGGTAATGTAAAAAGTAGTTTGTTACACATGGTAGTGTAAATGAAAGTACAATTGTCTAATATTTGTAATGTATTATGGAATTTGTCAAAGAAATGACGAAAATGCACATGTGCATGGATAGTTGGTACTCAAAAATTTTTTATTTTTTTTTTAAATTTTTTTTATTAATGAGTAAATATAGCGACTTTTTCAAAAAAAAATATTAAAAAAACATTTTGGTTTTTTTTTTTTTTTTTTTTTTTTAGGTATTACTGTTTCTGTTCATACTGGTTCTCGCAATAATTGTAAATGAAAGTACAATTGTAATGTATTACAGTAATGTATAACACTAAACAATTGTAAATGAAAGTACAATTGTTTAGTGTTTGTAATGTATTACGGAATTTGTCAAAGAAATGATGAAAATGCACATGTGAATGGTAGTGTATTATGGATGGTATGATAGATGAAAGAGAAAATGTATTCAAATTAGTGTACCAAAACACCTTATTTCATGTTGATATATATAGATACACATGTGCATTGCTAATATTGGTAATGTAAAAAGTAGTTTGTTACACATGGTAGTGTAAATGAAAGTACAATTGTCTAATATTTGTAATGTATTATGGAATTTGTCAAAGAAATGACGAAAATGCACATGTGCATGGATAGTTGGTACTCAAAAATTTTTTATTTTTTTTTTAAATTTTTTTTATTAATGAGTAAATATAGCGACTTTTTCAAAAAAAAATATTAAAAAAACATTTTGGTTTTTTTTTTTTTTTTTTTTTTTAGGTATTACTGTTTCTGTTCATACTGGTTCTCCGCGTTCTCGCAATAAAGGGAGGTTTCTAAAGGATCCTTGTCCTATTATATAATATATACATATATATATATATATATATATATATGGGAGGATTTAAATGAGAACGCTAAATATCGCGAGAACCATGAGAACGAATGAAAAAACCACGAAAACTTGGTCAAAAACAATTCAAATTTAAAATTTCTTTTTACACTTATCATTATTATTCGAATACAATGTTAGAAAATTAATTTACACGTTTAAATTTACGTGTTCGTAAATAATATTTTTTAGACATGTGTAAGTTTGTCATTGACATATGTGTAAATTTATTATATTTACACATGTGTAAAAAATCTAATAAGAGTGATTTTGAGGGAAGAAATCAATTATTTGATGTTGTAAATTCTTATTTTGATATTGTATTTTAATTACAATGAGGTTTGTATTAAAAAAATTGTTTTGATTGGTTTTATCATTCGTTCTCACAGTTCTCGCAATATTTAGCGTTCTCAAGATAACTCTCCCCTATATATATATATATAGGTTCATGTGAGAACCACCTTTATTGCGAGAACCGCTAGAAATACCTTTATTGCAAAATAATATCTAAAAAATCAAAAAAACACTCAAAATTTTTTTATTTTTTTAATATTTTTATAAAAATCGCTATATTTTGTTTCCAAAAAAAAATTCAAGTAACAGTTATCCATGCTCATGTGCATACGTATCATAACTTCGACAAATTCCGTAATACATTATCAGTAGTAGACAATTGCACTTTAATTTACAATACCATCCCTAATACACTACTTTTTACATAACCAATATTCAAAATACACATGTGCATTATTATGTAGAACCATTATATAACGTGTTTTGGTAAAAAAAGATTGTGATTTTGAATGATGAAGTAGGCCCATATACATGTTTTTTGTTAGTTATGTCTAGTGGTTGATAGTTTGATTATAGTTGTCACTTTATGATTTAATATATTGATTGGATGGTATAAATGGTGTTGATATACACGTAATAAAGTGAAAATCTTAGTATTGGTATTGTATTATAGATGGTAGGAGGTAATGATATTGTATTATGGATGGTAGGAGGTAATGGAAGTGTATTAGTGATGGTATGATAGATGAAAGAGAAAGTGTATTCAAAGTAGTTGATACATATAGATACACATGTGCATTTTTAATATTCGTAACGTAAAAAGTAGTGTATTACACATGGTAGTGTAAATGAAAGTATAAATGTCTAATATTTGTAACGTATTACGGAATTTGTCGAAGAAATGATACATATACACATGTGCATGGTAGTGTATTATGGATGAATGATAGATAAAAGAGATAAAAGAGAAAGAGAAAGTGTATTATGGATGGAATGATAGATAAAAGAGAAAGTGTATTCAAAGTAGTGTACCAAAACACCTTATTTCGTGTTGATACATATAGATGCACATGTGCATTTCTAATATTGGTAACGTAAAAAATAGTGTATTACACGTGTTAGTGTAAATCAAAGTACAATTGTCCAATGTTTGTAATGTATTACGGAATTTGTCAAAGAAATGATAAAAATGCACATGTGCATGGATAACTGTTACTCAAAAATTTATTTTATTTTTTTTGAAATTTTTTTTTTGTTAACGAAATATAGCGAATTTTCATAAAAAAATATTAAAAAATAAAAAAAATTGAGTGTTTTTAGATTTTTAAGGTATTACTGTTTGTCTTCACACTGGTTCTCGCGGTTCTCACAATAAAGGGTGGTTTCTAACGGATCCTTATCCTATATATATATATATATATATATATATATATATATCAAATAATCAAAATCAAGAGGTTGAGCAAAATCAAGATTGAAAAACAAAATCAAGATGTTATATATTCAATCTTGATTTTGCTCAGCCTCTTGATTTTGATTATTTGATAGTGATACTTTAGTTTTTTAATTGGCACTAATTTGATATTGCAGTCGTACTTGGAAGACAGTGACTTGGAACTAAGTTTTGCGATTTATTAGGTTAGATAGTCTCATTATTTGTTGATTTCAAGTTGTTGTTTAGAGAATTAGGGCTTATTTTCAGTTTGTTGTTTAGGCCTTTAGGGCTTATTTGCTTATTTTAATTTGTTGTTTAAGGCTCACGCTTAATCTTTTGAATAGATTTATATTTTAGAAGAAATTGATTATGATTCTTTCATCAAACAAATTGTATCAGTTAAAGCTACAAAAATAAATTTGATTTAAACATATACTTAATCTGTACAAAACATATCATTTTCAAAAAGAAATAACTTCACCAACTAAAAATTTTTTAGTTTATAATTGCCGGTCTCAATCCGGATAAAGAATGAGGGTTTTGTTAATAAATATGTTGAATAGGGTAATTTTGAAAAAAGAATGTCTTCACTTCGTAGTTCGCTTAAGTTCTCTTAAAAATAGACGACCATAGATGATCAAACAAAAACTAAATGAACTAGACTGACGCAGTGGACATACTATTGATTCCACGAGGACACAACTTTCAAAATTTTGCCAACGATTCGAATTTTAACCTATTTTTAACCAGAAAAACTCAAAACCTTTTAAATTGAAGCGATTTGAATTTTAACCTATGTTTTAATAAGAAAAACCAGAGAGCCTTTTAAAAAGGGGCTTGCTATTCACACATACCCCAACTTATTTCCACACCCTGCAGTGTGGAGCTGTGCCAAAGCTCGGCGTTTTGGTCCGGTCAATAGACCCGTCAGACACCCGTCAGTCTTTGTCTGGTTAACCGATCAAAATGTCACGCCTTGACCACAGCTCAACACTGCAGGGTGTGTGAATAGACATGACTATTAAAAACTACTTACTCTATCCAATAATACCTCGTTTTTATACAGAAATTTCAAGTAGTTTTAAAATATATAATTATTACATGTTCGTTAGGAAAGGATTGTAATCTTCACAGACAATGGTGTTAGAAGATTTTGGTTGGGTACAGTAAAACATGATAATATTATTATAGTCTTCTAAAGGAAGAAAGAAACATATGCTTACCGACAAAAAAGATATACATGCTTATTTTAATATTAACTATGAATGTTGAATTAAAAAAGTTTGCATTGCATGCGAATTGCATACGTAGCATGTCAACGGAGTATTTTAATGTATTTAATTAATTAAATAGACAGATATAAAGCTTCTTAAGATGATAATGTTAATAAGTAAATATATTTTTTCTTAATCAATTAAACATAAAATTTATAGATAAAATATCAATTTGAAAATAATTTTAACGTACAAACTGAAGGTTTTACTGAAAAAAAACGTTGACATTTTCGTAATTATTTGCATGTAGGGTAATTATCAAAATTACTCTATAAATGATCTTGTAGAATAATTTTGTAAAATGTTCTTGTAGAATAATTTTGATCTTGTAGAGTAATTTTATAGAGTATTATAATTACTCTACAAATGATTTTGTAGATTAATTTTGAATTCAACGTTGTTTGATAAATTTGCAGAGTAATTTTGATACACTTGTAGAGTAATTTTGATAATTGCCCTACAAGATCAAAATTACTCTATAAGATCATTTGTAGAGTGTACAAGATCAAAATTACTCTACAAGATAATTTGTAGAGTAATTTTGATAATTACCCTACGAGCAAATAATTACAATTGACAAATAACACTACGTGTTTTTTGGCTTGTTCAGGCCTTTCGTACATTTAGTACGTTAAAATTATTTTTACGAGAACTTTACTCTAAATTTATAATGTAAAATATTATAAGAGTAAATTGGCATTTTAGTCCCTAAGGTTTGTCCAAATTTGTCATTTTAGTCTAAATAGTTTTTTTTTCACCTTCTGGGTCCCTGAGTTTTCCATTTCTTTGCCATTTTGATCAAATTGTCTAACTCTTCTAAAACTCAGTTTTAACCAGGTGTATTTTTGGCATTTTTGTTGTAAACTTTTCCACTAGTCATTTTAGTCCAAATCTTATTTTATAGTAAAAAATAAAAGAAAAAAATAATTTTGTTATTATTATTATTATTATTGTTGTTGTTGATGATGATGTTGTTAATATAATCTCAGACACACATACACAGTCTAATTACACACACTCTTCCTTATCTCTCTTTCTCTCTCTCTCAACCACACCACCACAGCACCTCCATCGCCGACACCACCACCGCTGCACCCAAATCACCACACTGAAACCACTGCCAACAAACCCACCACCCCTTCTCCAACCTAAAACCACAACAGGTAAACGACCAATATTCCGACGAGGTTAGAATAAACGACGAAGAATGGCAGTTTCTTCAATCGGGTTTGGTGGGATGAACATTGATTTTCATTCGTGGGGTGGAGCAAGTGGAGATGGTGGTGCAAGATCTGTTGTGCGGTGGTGGAGATAGGGTGAGTATGGCGGAAGATAAGATGGTAGAGAAGGAGAAATCGAAGTAAAGTGAGAGGGAGACGTGGGTGGTTAGTGGGTGGGTTGAATCGGTGAATGAGTGTGGATCGATTGGTGCCATTGTTGGAATTGTTGAGGGTTTTAGGGTTTGCAGGTTGGTTGAAGATGAAATTGAGAGGAATGGGGGGTTTTTTATTAAATTGGTTAACACAATTTTTGTGATTCAAATGTATACTGACTGATTATTGACGGTGGTGCAGTGGTGGTGGTAGAGGGTGTTACGGTGGTGGTGGCAGGTTTGATGAGGAAGAGGAGGTAGAGGTGGGTCCCACTAATTAGATTTTTTCAATATAAAAAAAGAATGGATCAAAATGGCAATTTAAAGATTTAAATTGAATATCTCCAAAATACCCCTGGTTAAAAATGGGGTTTTTGGACGAAGTTAGGCAATGTGATCAAAATGGCAACAAAAGAGAAAACTCAGGGACCCAGATGTGAAAAAAAACTTTTTAGACTAAAATGATAAATTTGAACAAACCTCAAGGACTAAAATGACAATTTACTCATATTATAACATGGAGTTGATAAAATATATATAGACTAGTAAAATTACACGCACTATATAGTGGGAGTTTGGTTCGGTGCCAATACTCGGTATAGCTACGCATAAAAATATGACCAAAAAGATATTGATACGTGTTTTACATCGATAAAAAAACACAAAAAAAAATACATCGGACGGTATGATTGTGCGGCATTAAACCGCAGAAAAAGTTAACGATTTCGAAAAAAACTACGTCGGCAAGGGAGGGGATGACATTTGCGTGTGTGAACTGACCAGAAGAGGTGTGGTTGGGTTTCGAACCTGGGTCCACCCAGTGACGGATCCAAGAATTTTTTCCAATGGGTTCACTTTTTTTAAGTGCTCCAATATCATTTGTTCAAACACAAAAAATACAAGTCGGTTCGACGATTTGAGTCGGAACATATGTATAACTTAACAACTTGATTAATACACTCACTATAAGGAGAGTGATTAGAAGTGCTTTAGACTTAATAGTAAGTTTTTATTGTATAGGTGACATGATTCTAAGTGCAGGTTTGGTTGTCCACAATAAATACAAAAGATGGTTGAGTGAACAATCTAAAGATATCAACATGGTAATAAAATTACTAGAATGGACTATTACATTCCACTAATCAAAACGAACAGTTCTGCTTCCATTCCAAAGAATTGAACAATCCTAGTTCTTTCCTAATTCCAACATAATATTGACTGTCACCCACTGCAAACTACATTCAACCTCTACGCAATCTTGCAAAACGACGACTAAAAAGGAACACACAATAAAGCAAAACAAAATCATCTTGCAGCAACTTATCCCACCATACTAAATAGTGACTATCACATTATCTGGGAGTAATCAGGAAAGGGCCACAGTCACTAAACCCTAATCCGTTTTTGAGTCAAAAAAAACAACGCAAAAATGGCTTTAAGCGGACTCGAACTCAGGAAGTCATGTGGAATAAGCACGCGTATTAACCAGTAGAACACACACACACGTTTGGTTACAAGGTTCCCCAACAAAATATTAAAGGGTTCCTTCAAAATTTTATATATAACTTAGGACTATAAACTACGAACCAAAGGTTCCTGGAACCCCCTTTCAAGCTGTAGATCCGCCCCTACGTCCACCGGGTAACATACCAGGAGTCCAACAAGGTAGGTTGGATCCTTGGTTGTTTAGTCTTTCAGCTAATATTGATATATTTCGAGTTTTAGGTTTTCCTATTACCACTGTAACAACTCGGAAATTCGTTGTTATCTTTTTCCTTGTTTTTATCGTTGTACTTCTTTTGTAATTCCAGATTCGGTTAATAATAAAGTTTATGTTAATTAATTATGGTATTTTACGTTATTATCGCATCTAATCGCTTATTGAATCGCATCGCTAATCTCATCGCATCGCAAATCGCAGTTATTTACGTGGTTTTATGTTATTTATGTGTTTGTGGTTATGTTTGCAATCGCTATTGCATCGCTCTCGCACTCTCGAATCGCTAAATCGCACTATTTTATCAACTATGACGCTTAACGCTTTAATTTAACGCTTAATATAACTATCTAATGCGAACCGAATAACCAAATGAACCCTTAACGCGAAATAATCGAAGAAACCAACTTTTGGGTCAAGTTCGCTCGAATGACCTATTTGGTGACCCCAAGTTCGGCCGAACTTGACTGGCCAAAACTCAGGTTCTCTCCTCTAACTCAAGTTCGCTCGAACTTGCCTGAATCTTTAGAGATTCAGCAAGTTCGGCCGAACTTAACCTCATGCTCTCCAAAATCTCTCAAGTCCGCTCGAACTTGCATGTTTCCATGCAAGTTCGGCCGAACTTGTCTCCCTCAGCCCCTTCTCCTATAAATACCAAGCTCTGTTCACTCATTTGAACTTGCTGCAAGTTCGCCCAGAGCTCTCAATACCAAGCTCTGTTCTAAGTAAGAATCGACCCGATTTTACTGCAACAACGTTTATCAACAACCAACAAAGGTTTACCACAATTTTGGCACAAGGCATAGCCTTCGTTTTTCATCAAAACTCATTGTTTTACGAAAACCTTCATTTTTTCTTCAAAAACTTCCGTTTTAAGCTTAGATCTACACAATACGAGTTCGTTTGGCGATAGTAGAGACTTCCCAAACACGAGATCTGTAAGATCTCGGCTTGTAAGTGATAGATCTGAGAAAACCTTTGATAAATATCGATTTTGACATAAAATACGGACTTTTGAGGATGTTTTGTTCATTTTCTGATATGAAACGAAGCATCTATCATTCAAGATCCTAGATCTGGAAGCACAAGAACGTTTATGTTGGTTTACACAAGCCGGACTATTCCGAACAAACCCCGAGTTCGCCCGGATTAGCCCACGCTTTTGTAAAACGGCTAAAATAGCTCTAAAAGACCTCTCCGACCTAAGTTTGCTCAGTAGCACAGGGTTGGAGGGATGAACACTCGATTTCCCTCAGCAAGCGACGTGAAAACGCAAGATTTTGGACCCGAAAACATCAAGTTCGCTCGAGAATCACCAGCTCCACAGGTCAAGTTACGACTCCCGCAACTTGGGCTATTCTCACCAGTTTTCTTACAAGTTCGACCGAACTTGTCTAGTTTCCTAAGAAACTATGCAAGTTCGACCGAACTTGCCTGGTCAGTAAGAATTTCTTACAAGTTCGCCCGAACTTGACAAGTTTCTCAGGAAACTCATCAAGTTCGACGAACTTGGCTCTAATCTCACCAAAATCATACAAGTTCGCTCGAACTTGTGTGTTTACACACAAGTTCGCCTGAACTTGTCTACTACCCAACCAAGACTTAACTGTTTCAGCTTTTTGGAGACTGATGTACTTCTGTTCGTCTACAGGCTGAACCGGCATTCTCCGCAACTCTCCTCAGAATCTCTAAGCTAACTAAAACGCACCCCCAGTGAGTATACTTGACCCATTTTCACTTTAAACGCACTTTTGGGTGTTACATACGTTCCTACATCAAAATCACCTCACAAATCAAACTGTTTATCACACGCGAATAATCTGATTGTATATGCTCAAAACGTGATACTAGAAACATGTGACTAGGACTTATTTTTGTTAACTTGTCTCCTTAGCTAGTATGGTACTATATTGTGGCTTACACCCGACAAGGTCTAGTTAGGATGGACGCGCAAGCCTTCTCACGGTAGTTAGCATGAGAAATGAGCCTATGTTATGTTAAGTGTTTTGGTGTATCATGATATGGAATTAGATTGTTTCGCAAATGCTTTATCAACTATGCTAGTATTATTCAAACTCGTATGCTCACATTTACTTAATTGTATTGACTTGTATTTTAATGTATGTAACAGGTTGAGGATTTATAGCTTGGATGCCTTGGATTTGCATGCGTAGTTTAGTTTGTTTTATTTAGTTTGTTCTAGAACGGTTGTACTAAAATCTAGGGGATATCGAATTGGATTGTGTTAAAGAGATTTTGTTGGTATGTAATGGTTTTGAAGGTTTATGAGTTTGATAGTATGGGATATTAAATGATGATGTTTATCTTTGAAATGGTGTTATGGAAATTCTCTTGATCAATCTGATTCGCCTAGTGCCACTACCGCGATGATTCCGCCATCGGTTGGGGTGTGACAGATTGGTATCAGAGCGCCATAACTTTAGGATAATAGGTAGAATTTCCATGATTCGACCTAGTAGCATGTTTAAGTACCCGAATGACCTATCCTTGACTTAAATGTTAAACTACTTGCCATAAAAGCTTAAATATGCCTTTCCTAAGGCTAATACAATAATACACGCTTCAAAACGCACGCATCACACCAAACGAGTGGTCAAGTCGAGAATTGGTGTGAAAACCGAGAACTCTCGATGAGATCATTCACTCCGCGCATTCTCTCGCACGAGATACCTTTGTTGAGTTATGAGTGAAACCCGAATCTTAGTAACTAATTTTCGCAATTCGATTTCCAGTCTCACCAAAGTCTCGGTTATGCCGATGGTTTGGAACACGTATTAACTGGAAGGGTAAACGTCGTTAGCCGCTTGCGGTGAGAATGTTTATCTATTAGGCCAAAGCGTGGGTCCAAATGCAAAGGGTAGTCGAAGAACTTTGGCGTGTCAAATGTCTCAAAACCCCGGACACTCCCAATTGATTTAAGCCTATATCGTCGATTTACGCATCATCGAGTTTATTATTATTAAGTGTTTAAGAATTTTGAGAATTTTCGCTTTATTCGATTTCTCGCTTTGATGATTTATCATATCATCGATTTCTCGATTTATCGCATTTACGCTCCATCGAATGTATGCACAACTCGCAAAGCTCTCGTAATCTAAAACGCTAAATTAATACACCAACCAAACTAATCGCTTAACTCGCTTACGCCTATGAGGATGCGTGCCTCATACACGGTATTGTCTCGCCTATATCGCTATTATATATTGCATATATCTCGCTTATATCTCGCATCTCGCATCGCGCTACGATTTATTATTATTAGAAGGTGAATATGTGCAAATATGTGCTTATGTGCTTACGTGCCTATGTGCTTACATGCTTATGTGCTTACATGCTTAAGTGTCTATGTGGATACGTACTTATGTGTTTTTGGTGCTTTGTATGAATAATTATAATAAATATTTTAAACATAACTCTATTATAATCGAATCTTGTCTAATCTAAATCCTTCGTGTAGATGTCTTCTATGGGATCGCACACCCGAAGGAATCTCCAGGCAGCAACGCCGACAAGCGCATCACCTCTATGGTAGCCAAGGAAATGGCTAAGGTGATTCCACAGATTGTCAGCGAAATTCATGCGGTTAGCAGCAACTCTTCAGTTGACTCCAAGGGAGATGCCCCGAAACCCCGCTTCAGCTTTAAGCAGTTCAAAGCATGTGGACCGCTTACTTTCTCAGGCACCAAAGGGCCGAGTGCCATGTTCCACTGGTTTGACTCGATCGAGGTCACATTCCGCCAAAGTGGATGTCCCGAGGCTCTGCGCACTGTCAATGCTACCGGCATGTTTCAATCAAGGTCTCTCGACTAGTGGACAGCCGAGTGCAACAGGCGTGGGAACGACGAAGCTTACGAACTCACTTGGGAGGAACTTAAGGAAATTATGATCAAGGAATTTGTCCTCCCTAAGAAATCCAGAAGTTAGAGAACCAATTCTGGAATATCAAGCAAGATGGTCCCGATAACGCTGGTCTTACTGCTCGCTTCAAACAATTGAGCATCATCTGTCCTAGTCAAGTGGATACGACCGAAAAGGCAATCAAGAAGTACCTCAATGCTCTCCCAGGTTGCGTCGCTGACTTTGTTCAAGTAGCACGCCCTGCTACTATCGAGGAGACGTACCAGCTAGCCGCCGAGATTAATGACAAACGAGTTCAGTCAGGTTACTTTAAAAGCAGCAAGGTCGCAAATCAGGCAGTCACCGAATCAGCAGCTCCTACAACCGAACACCCCCGAGAGCCAAAGAACAGTGCCGTGGTCACAAAAGGGAAAACCCGAGCAAGAACTTTGCTCTACTGCTCCAGCGAACCCTCAGCCACTCCAGTCAGTAGCACCAAACGCACCGCCAGCAAAGCCGTGCGTACACTGGCCCGCACCCTATGGGCCCTAAGTGCACATATCATCATGCCGTTGGTGGCAATTGCTTTTTTGCACGAACTACAACATCTACGGCCACTTCACTGTCACTGTAGTGGTCCTCGCCAGCCAGCTCCTCAGGCTCCAATAGCTCCAGCTTTACCTGCTCCTCCTCAAGCCAACCAGCAGCAAGCTCCAAAGGCACGAGCGTGCTTCGTGTGTGGTGATCCAAACCACTTTGCTAATGTTTGCCCAAACCGCACTGTGAAATAAGAGCCTCAGCAGCAGCCACCACCGCAGCCTCAGCAGCAACAACAAGCTGCGCGTGGAAGAACCTTCAATCTCAATCACCGCCAGGCCCAAAATGAAAACAATGTTGTCAATGGTACGTTTCTCGTTAATGGTATTTATGCTTCATGTTTATTTGATACTGGTGCCTATAATTGTTTTGTATCATTAGAATTCGAAAAGGTTTTAAAATGTAAGCGCGCTAAACTCCCAAAGACTTTCGATGTGGAAGTCGCCACCGGTGGAACCGTTACCGTTAACTCCGTTTTACGTGGTTGTAATCTCGATCTCAACAACCATGTCTTCTCAATCACTCTCATACCTATGCAGTTATGTAGTTTTGATATCATAGTAGGCATAGATTTTCTTCTTGAAAATCATGCTGAAGTTGTATGCTTCAATAAAATGATTTTGTTTTCCTCTTCCTAACGGTGATCAACTTCATGTTTACGGTGAAACTCCCTCAAAGAAGTTGATGCTTTTGTCATGTACTCGAGCACACAAATGCTTGCAAAAGCGATGTGTTGCTTTCCTCGCTCATATCGTGAACCCGGAGAAAGAAAAGAAGACTTATAAAGATGTTCCCGTTGTTTGTGAATTTCCTAAAGTCTCTCCCGAAGATTTACCAGGTTTACCCCCTACTCGAGATTTTGAATTCTGTATCGATTTGATTCAAGGCGCTACTCCCGTTGCTAAAGCTCCTTATCGCCTCGCACCATCCGAAATGCGCGAGTTATCGAGCCAACTTCAAGAGCTTCTTGATAAAGGTTTCATACGCCCGAGCACTTCGCCATGGGGCGCACCCGTCCTTTTCGTGAAAAAGAAGGATGGATCGTTCCGAATGTGCATCGACTATCGTGAACTTAACACTCTCATGATAAAGAACCGCTACCCTCTTCCTCGTATCAACGACTTATTTGATCAGCTTCAAGGTGCTACTTGTTTTTCCAAGATCGATCTTCGTTCCGGTTATCATCAGTTACGTGTGTTGGAAGAAGACATTTCTAAAACCGCCTTTCGTACTCGATATGGATATTTAGAATTCGTGGTCATGACTTTGCGTCTTACCAATGCACCTGCGGTCTTCATGGATTTGATGAACCATGTGTGCAAAGCTTTCTTAGATCGTTTCATCATTGTTTTCATCGATGATATCCTTATCTATTCGAAGTCGAGAGACGAACACGCGCGTCATCTCCGTTTAGTCCTCGAACTTCTTCAAGGAAATCGCCTTTATGCTAAGTTCTCTAAATGTGAATTCTGACTTGAAGAAGTTCAATTTCTCGGCCATATAGTTAATAGTCAAGGAATTCACGTCGACCCTGCAAAGATTGAACCCGTCAAGAGTTGGATTACACCAAGAATGCTTCCGAAATCCGTTCATTCTTGAATTGGCGGGTTACTACCGTCGATTCATCGCCGATTTTTCTAAAAGTCGTTCCGCTTACCGCTTTAACTCATAAGGACAAACCTTTTGTTTGGGATTCCAAGCAAGAGGAAGCTTTTCAAACTCTCAAGTGTATGCTATGCAACGCTCCCGTTCTCGCTTTACCCGATGGAAACGACGATTCCGTTGTTTATTGTGATGCCTCAAACCTTGGTCTTGGTTGTGTTCTCATGCAACGAGACAAGGTTATCGCTATACGTCTCGCCCTCAAGATCCACGAGAAGACCTACAGAACCCATGATCTCGAACTCGGTGCAGTTGTTTTTGCATTGAAGATATGGCGACACTACCTTTACGGTACTAAGTGTACGGTCTTCACCGACCATAAGAGCTTACAACATATCTTTAATCAAAAAGAACTAAACATGCGACAACGTCGATGGGTTGAACTTCTCAATGACTACGATTGCGAGATACGCTACCATCCCGGCAAAGCAAACGTCGTCGCCGATGCTCTAAGTCGACGAAGCTATGTATATGGTATTCGTGACTCTCAAGCTTGTGCTAAACTTGAAACCCTCATCCGTGCCGCTCAATTCGCCTGCTTTAACGAGAATACCCTTCAAGACGAAATGAAATGTGGTGCCGAAACTCAGCTTGTATCTAAATCTGATGGTATTTACTACTATCTCAATCGCATTTGGATTCCCAGTCGTGATAATCTTCGTAAGTTGCTAATGGACGAAGCTCATATATCTCAATATTCCATTCACCCGGTGCCGACAAGATGTACCAGGACCTTCGTCCTAAGTACTGGTGGCCGGGCATGAAAAAGGATATCACCTTGTACGTCTCAAAATGCTTAACTTGTTCGAAGGTTAAAGCTAAACATCAAAGGCCCTCTGGTTTACTTGAACAACCCGAAATCCCGAAGTGGAAGTGGGAGAGTATAGCTATGGACTTTGTTACTAAACTCCCGCGTACTTCATCCGGTCACGATAGCATTTGGGTTATCGTTGATCGTCTCACTAAATCTGCGCACTTTATTGCTATACGAGAAGACTTTAAGGTCGAACGGTTAGCCCGAATTTATACCGACGAAGTCATTTGTCGACACGGGACGCCTCGTGACATCATCTCTGACCGCGACGGTCGTTTTACCTCGCGTCTCTGGAAGACGTTTCAATCCGCTCTTCGTACTGCTCTCAATCTGAGTATCGCTTTTCACCCTCAGACCAACGGTCAGACTGAGCGCATGATCCGCACCCTCGAAGACATGCTTCGTGCGTGCATCATAGATTTCGGTGGTAACTGGGATACACATTTACCTTTAATCGAATTCTCGTACAATAACAGTTAGCATACCAGCATTCAAATGGCTCCTTTTGAGGCACTGTATGGAAGAAAATGTCGATCGCCGATTGCATGGCACGAGATCGGAGAAGCACAAATCACCGGTCCTGAGCTAATTCAAGAAAAAAACCGACAAGATCCTCCAAATCAGTGATAATCTCTTGAAAGCTCGGAGTCTTCAAAAGAGTTATGCCGATAAACGCCGCAAGCCCCTACAGTTCGAAGTGGGAGATCACGTTCTCCTAAAGGTTGCACCTTGGAAGGGAGTGGTCCGCTTCAGCAAGAAAGGAAGCCTCGATACGTCGGTCCCTTTAAGATTCTGGAAAGGATCGGTAAAGTAGCCTATCGTCTCGAATTACCGGAGGAACTCAATAATGTACATCTGACTTTCCACGTGTCTAACCTCAAAAAGTGCTTAGCCGAAGAAAATCTGCATGTCCCTCTCGAAGATCTGCAAGCCAACGAGACTCTCTATTTCGCAGAAAAGCCTGTGGAAATCATGGACCGAGAGACCAAGAAACTCCGACGCTCTCGCATCCCTATCGTGAAGGTCAGATGGGAGGGCAAACGCGGCACCGAGTTTACTTGGGAATTGGAAAGTGATATGAAGGCCAAGTACCCGCATCTATTTGTTACAGCTACTGCCTAATTTCGGGACGAAATTCCCTAAAGTAGGGGAGACTGTAACAACTCGGAAATTCGTTGTTATCTTTTCCCTTGTTTTTATCGTTATACTTCTTTTGTAGTTCTGAGATTCGGTTAATAATAAAGTTTATGTTAATTAATTATGGTATTTTATGTTATTATCGCATCTAATCGCTTATTGAATCGCATCTCTAATCTCATCGCATCGCAAATCGCAATTATTTACGTGGTTTTATGTTATGTATGTGTTATGTGTGTTTGGGTTATGTTTGCAGTCGCTATCGCATCGCTCTCGCACTCTCGAATCGCTAAATCGCACTATTTTATCAACTATGACGCTTAACGCTTTAATTTAACGCTTAATATAACTATCTAATGCAAACCAAAAAACCAAATGATCCCTTAACGCGAAATAATCGAAGAAAACCCAACTTTTGGGTTAAGTTCGCTCGAACTTGGTGACTCCAAGTTCGGCCGAACTTGTCTGGCCAAAACTCAGGTTCTCTCCTCTAACTCAAGTTCGCTCGAACTTGCCTGGATCTTTAAAGATTCAGCAAGTTCCACCGAACTTAACCTCATGCTCTCCAAAATCTCTCAAGTCCTCTCGAACTTGCATGTTTCCATGCAAGTTCGAGCCGAACTTGTCTCCCTCAGCCACTTCTCCTATAAATAACAAGCTCTGTTCACTCATTTGAACTTGTTGCAAGTTCGCCCAGAGCTCTCAAACCCGAAACCTTTGTGTTCTAAGTAAGAATCGACCCGATTTCACTGCAACATCGTTTATCAATAACCAACAAAGGTTACAAGGATTTTGCACAAGGCATAGCCTTCGTTTTTCATCAAACCTCATTCTTTTACGAAAACCTTCATCTTTTTCTTCAAAAAAGTCCGTTTTAAGCTTAGATCTACACAATACGAGTTCGTTTGGCGATAGTAGAGACTTCCCAAACACGAGATCTATAAGATCTCGGCTTGTAAGTGATATATCTGAGAAAACCTTTGATAAATATCGATTTTGACACAAAATACGGACTTTTGAGGATGTTTTGTTCATATTCTGATATGAAACAAAGCATCTATCATTCAGGATCCCAGATCTGGAAGCACAAGGACGTTTATGTTGGTTTACACAAGCCGGACTAATCCGAACGAACCCCGAGTTCGCCCGGATTAGCCCACGCTTTTGTAAAACGGCTAAAACAGCTCTAAAAGACCTCTCCGACCTAAGTTTGCTCAGTAGCACAGGGTTGGAGGGATGAACACTCGATTTTCCTTAGCAAACGACTCGAAAACGTAAGATTTTGGACCCGGAAACATCAAGTTCGCTCGAGAATCACCAGCTCCACAGGTCAAGTTCGACCGAACTTGCACCCAAATGGGTCAAGTTCGACCGAACTTGGGCTATTCTCACTAGTTTTCTTACAAGTTCGACCGAACTTGTCTAGTTTCCTAAGAAACTATGCAAGTTCGACCGAACTTGCCTGGTCAGTAAGAATTTCTTACAAGTTCGCCCGAACTTGACAAGTTTCTCGGGAAACTCTTCAAGTTCGACCGAACTTGGCTCTAATCTAACCAAAAACATACAAGTTCGCTCGAACTTGTGTGTTTACACACAAGTTCGCCCGAACTTGTCTACTGCCCAACCAAGACTAAACTGTTTCAGCTTTCGGAGACTGATGTACTTCTGTTCGTCTACAGGCTAAACCGGCATTCTCCGCAACTCTCCTCAGAAACTCTAAGCTAACTAAAACACACCCCAGTGAGTATACTTGACCCATTTTCGCTTTAAACGCACTTTTGGGTGTTACATACGTTCCTATATCAAAATCACCACACAAATCAAACTGTTTATCACACGGAATAATCTGATTTATATGCTCGAAACGTGATACTAGAAACATGTGACTAGGACTTATTTTCGTTAACTTGCCTCCTTAGCTAGTATGGTACTATAGTATGGCTTACACCCGACAGGGTCTAGTTAGGATGGACGCGCAAGCCTTCTCACGGTAGTTAGCATGAGAAATGAGCCTATGTTATGTTAAGTGTTTTGGTGTATCATGATATGTAATTAGATTGTTTCGCAAACGCTTTATCGACTATGCTAGTATTATTCAAACTCGTATGCTCACATTTTACTCCCCCTGTGTTTTGTAAACGTTTTAAAGAATAGGCTGTGAACTCACCTTAGTTGCTCGGTTAAACTTTTATAAAACTAGAGTCAAAGTGGTTTCAATCACTTCCTATTATGATTACCACTTAATTTATTAGCGTGTTCAAGAACTAACATAAGTAATGAAATACTTAAACACGTTCAGGCAATTACGTTGAGATTTATATATGTATAGCATACGACACTTTCAAATAATGTCTAACTTGGTAATAACAGGCTCGTTTATTCTCAGGTAGCACATGCAACATGTAGATACACATAAAGCAAATTATCATGATCAGCTTGTACACTCAACTGGGCTGTTTCATGAATTTTTATAATAGTTCCCTAGTTCCACAAATTCCCAATCTTTTTACAGAAGGTGCCAATTAGCCTGTAAAATTTGTGTAAAATTTCAAATCCTAAATTACTAATTATTTATAAAAATTTATATATAGCTGCAGTCAGATTCGTCGCTTTCTGACTGCAGTCACGAGATAAATCATTTAAAAATCATCGTAATCCGATTAACGAAATTCCAGTGGGAGATTTTCGGAAGCTCCCATCTCCAGTTAGTGTACAGATTTTGTGACCTAACACCATACAGACTATGAGATACGACTCGATAAACAACCTGCAAATTCTGCAGAAATTACGCAGCTTCAGCTGCTACAATAAATGATCATTTAAAAATAGCAAACGACCTTAGAAAAATACGTATCTGGCGCCATTTGAAGCGTTTTTTAAAAATACACGTTTTAGGCTTCAGAAAGATATCTTTTCGATAAATAACGATCAGTTTACAGCCAACTAAAGTTGGCTGTAAATGTTAATCAGCTTTCTGTTTTCGATTTTATAATACTAGAACAAGTTTAAACGACCATGACACTTAGTTGTATCGATTAAGCAGGTTAACTTATATCATCTAGCACATCAAGATTCACATAAATCCTAGGTGAATAACACCCTAAACATCATCACGAACGCAGCCAACACTCATGTATAAAAGCATGTCATCGAATATCTCAAGCAGTAGTATTTCACCCGAAACTTATCAAGAAATCAGTGAATATTTACCATAAACGACACAAGAACACATCCATGTATCCACAAAAACACCCTAAACCGCAAACTAACAATCACACTAACCTTGGGGCGGAGAGAAAGAACTAGAAAGGAAGAAGACACGATCGAAGGGGCTGATTTGCGAGGGGGGGCTGCTGGTTCTCTTCTACCGTCGCACACAGAAATCAAGAAGTAGGGTTTGTGAATGCTCTAAAACCTTCATGCATATATACGTATACATAAGGGACCAAAGGGGGGGCGGTTTGGTTTAACTTGGGCTGCAAGGAGTTTGGGCCGCAAGGGTTTTTGGCCGCAAGGAGTTTGGGCCGCAAGGGGTTTTGGCCGCAAGGAGTTTGGGCCGCAAGGGGTTTGGGCCGCAAGGGGGTGTGGGTGGCGGGTTGGGCTTGATTTGCGCAAGGGATAGGGGGCTCGGTTTCAGGTTCGGGGTTTTAACAAGCACATTATGACACGTTAAATATTTGCGACGCTATTAAAAAGGTAGAATATATATATATATTGTGTGTGTGTGTGTGTGTGTATATATAAGATGGAGTCGAATAATTAGAAGGAATCGAATCAGAATGATAGCTGATTTTCCGAGATGTCACATTATCCCCAAGTTGAAGAAATTTTCGTTCCGAAAATGGAGTGAGTAAAGTTTGAAAGTTGAGCAAGGGTTTGAAAGTTGTTGTAGGATTTCCGAGTTGTCACATTCTCCCCCTGTTACAAGAATTTCGCCCCGAAATTCAGTTCACGTTACTTGGTTCTCGTGATTCAGTTGCAAAAAGGTGAGGATATTTGTCTTTCATTTGATCCTCTCTTTCCCAAGTGTACTCCTGTCCACGCTTAGAGTTCCAACAAACCTTGACAATTGGTTTTTATTATGTCTTCGTGTTTTGACCTCTCGGTCAATAATTTCGATTGGTTCTTCAATGAACCGTAGTTGTTCGTCCACATGGATCTCATCCAGTGGGACGTCTAACGTTTCATCTGACAGAAACTTCTTCAGATTTGAGACATGAAAAACGTTGTGAACTCCACTGATCTCATCAGGAAGGTTCAACTCATAAGCTACTTGGCCGATTTTCTTTGTGATTTCAAACGGACCAACATATCGCCGGGCTACTATTTCCTTCATGTACAGCGCTGCAAGGGTGTCGAACTTGTCCGTTTCCATGATTGCTAAGAAGTGAGCCGATTTGGTTAGTCGGTCGATAATCACCCAAATTGTATTTTTCCACTGGGTGTCTTAGGTAGACCTGTATAAAGTCCATGGCGATTTGTTCCCATTTCCAAACGGGAATCTCAGGCTGTTGTAATAGCCCCGAGGGTTTTTGGTATTCTACCTTGACCTTGACACAGGTTAGACATTTGCTTACGTAGGTGGCTATTTCAGCCTTCATGTTCAGCCACCAGTAAGTTGTTTTGAGATCTTGGTACATCTATCCGATCCTGGATGAACAGAGTACCTTGATTTGTGAGCTTCGTCCATTATAAGTTCCCTCAAGTTTCCGTAGAGGGGCACCCATATCCGACTAAGAAAGTAACGAGTTCCATCCGGTTTGGTTTCCCAATCACGTTCCATCTTGCGTAATTTCTCAGCTTCCAGATTTTCGGGTTTGACTGCCTCCAACTGAGCGTTGCGAATTTGTTCGAGTAGGTTAGAGTGTATCGTAAGTTCTAAGGACCGAACTCGACGAGGCTTCTCGTGCTCTTTCCGACTGAGAGCGTCGGCTACTACATTAGCCTTGCCTGGATGGTACTGGATGGCACATTCGTAGTCGTTCAAAAGTTCGAGACAACGGCGATGTCGCATGTTTAACTCTTTTTGATCGAAAATGTGTTGAAGGCTTTTGTGGTCGGTGAAGATGGTACACTTGTTTCCCTAGAGATAGTGCCTCCAGAATTTTAAAGCGAACACCACGGCTCCTAACTCTAAGCCGTGCGTTGTGTAGTTCTTCTCATGTACTTTCAACTGCCGAGATGCATAAGCAATGACCTTATCTCGTTGCATAAGCACACATCCAAGTCCCTGAATGGAAGCGTCGCAGTACACTACAAAGTCTTCGATCCCCTAAGGTAGGGACAAGATAGGCGCACTACAAAGCTTCTGTTTCAGGACCTGGAATGCTTCCTCCTGTTTGTCGCCCCATATATACTTGGTTCTTTTCTGGGTTACAGATGTAAGAGGTTGAGCGATCTTTGAAAAACTCTCAATAAAGCGTCGATAGTAGCCTGCCAAACCAAGAAACTGTCTTACTTCTGTTGGAGTTTTTGGCGCCTCCCAACTTTTGATGGCTTCAATCTTTGCCGGGTCAACGTGGATACCTTTTTCGTTCACTATATGCCCAAGGAATTGGACTTCTCGAATCCAGAAGTCGCACTTTGAAAACTTGGCATAGAGTTGTTCCTGTCGCAGAAGTTCCAACATTAAACGCAGATGTTGTTCATGTTAGTCTTAGAGTACACCAGTATGTCATCAATGAACACGATTACAAATTTGTCAAGATAAGGCTTACAAACACGGTTCATGAGGTCCATGAATACTGCAGGTGCGTTTGTTAGTCCGAATGGCATAACCAAAAATTCAAAGTGGCCATAACGAGTGCGAAATGCGGTCTTGGAGATGTCTTCCTCTCGTACACGCAACTGACGGAATCCCGACCTTAGATCGATTTTGGAATAGTAACTTGACCCTTGGAGCTGGTCAAACAGGTCATCGCTTCAGGGTAAGGGGTATTGGTTTTTGATAGTAACTTTCTTGAGCTCTCTGTAATCAATACACATACAAAAAGTTCCATCCTTATTCTTGACAAAAAGGACCAAAGCTCCCCATGGTGATAAGCTCAGACGGATAAAGCCTTTATCTAAGAGCTCCTGAAGTTGAGTAGAAAGTTCTTGAAGTTCAGATGAAGCTATTCGGTACAGAGCCTTGGCGATTAGTACAGCGTGTTTTGCTAGCTGAATTTCGAATTCGACCTGCCTATGTGGGGGTAAACCAGGCAAGTCTTCAGGGAAGACATCGGGAAATTCACGTACGATAGGAAAATCTTCAACTTTCCTCTCGTCGCTTGGTTGTTCGGTGACATTGGCTAAGATTGCGAACGAGTTTTTCTGTCGTAGGTACTTTTGAGCTTTCATGAAGGAAATGATGTTGGTTACTACACCACCCTTCTCGCCATGTATGGTTAGGATCTCGCCGTTTGAATGAGGTATGCGAATAGCCTTTTCGCGACATAAGATTTCCGCTCGATTTTCAGATAACCAATCCATGCCAACTACATGTCTCCGTCCCCCATATCCTCGTCTTCATTTGCTGCTGCCTCCTCAGGCTCCTCAGGGATCTCCTCTGGTGCTTCTTCCTCCGGCTCATTTGCCAACCCAATCTCAATGATCTTGTCCTCGGCTAAACTCATCCTCTCTGTGAGGTCCACGACTTGTTCGGCCATCACTCCGCTAATCTCTCTAAGGTTACTTATTTTAGCGGCTTCAGTTTGCTGGGTTGCCCTGACCTGTGCGAGCTCCTGTTTCACCAGTTCCAATTCCTGTTTCAATGAGCTATTGCTAGCGATGAGGTCTGTTATAGCCCCAGTCGCCTCACGCATGTACTTAAATTCACGCTCTATGGCGGCCACGAATCCAGCAAAGGCCTCTTCTATAGGATAGCCGAGAGGGGGCAAGGTACCATAGACCTCCATGTCAACATCATAGGAATCCTCCAAAACTACAGGTGGAACGTTCTCATCCACTATGTAGTTCCGGATGTGATATGGATACCAGCTCCAGTCGCCATTCCTCGAACTGGGTCTGACGATGAAGGGCTCGAATTGCGTGAGACGACGAGTGCGAGCGCCCCTGAGTCTTCCCGAGAAGATGGGAGACATAGGTGAAGGCGGGGCATCGCCTTGTTCCTCACTAGGGTCAGATGAGTCGTGCGAGTTAGACATGCCTATCAAAGCGAAAGAATAAGACATAGAACATACCAAAACACAGTAAATAAAATAAGCCATGAAATTTAAGCATTCGCGTTAGTTTCATACTAGTGTCAAGTTTATGGCTATAGTGTAGGTTTACTAGTGTATGCAAACCTAATTCTCTATAACCAGTGGCTCTGATACCAATCTGTCACACCCTCAAAAATCCACTTGCGGGGTTTTACCGCGAGGCGCGTGATAAACCAGGATCCAAGACACTAATCATATAGAATGACTCTATATACGAAAATATACGTTTAAAAAAATCCAACCATGCAGTTTAATAAATGCGGAAGCGTATGTAAATGTAAATAAAGTTTGCGCCAAAACAAACGCCCAAACCAAAGTACTTAAAAAAGTAAAATGCAAAGCGGTTAAAAGAAATAGTTTTTCATGCTCGTGCCGTGCTCCTATGCGAAAATGATACCTTAATAACCTGAGAAAACATGCAAAGAAGAACAAGTGTCAACAATTTATGAAGAGTGAGTTCACAGGTTTTAGTTCACAATTTTAATCATAAGTTTTTTTTCCCCACTGGTTCAACCCCGAACCAATGTCTTATAAGTTTCCCTGATCCAACCCGAGTCAGATTAATGTTAAGTAGTTTAGCAGTTCATGTTATATGTTTAGGAAAGCTAGCCTAGGTCATGTCAACGAAGTGTTCGATCCAAAGCTGACGTTGTTGCCCTTGTTGTGCCAGGCCTATCACCAACCATGGCTAAAAAGTTAGGCAAATTCTACACTCGTGACCATCAACGTTGGTCTTAACTGGCGCGACCAGATCGAGTGGGGCTTGTCGGGCCCAGTAGTACTACTAAAAATTCCTCGCTATAATCCAATACTAACGGCATCGTAAGTGTTAAGGGGACTGACATGTGATATTGCTTCCTTTGACCATAACCGTATAACGTAACTCTAAGTAAAGATGTGTTACTGTACCGTGATGTATGCCACTCATACACCACTGTAACGTGTATATGTTTTAAGTAGAAGGGACGTTACTGTACCGTAATATAATCAACCCATATATCACTGTAACGTGTACATGTTTTCTCCCCATGTGTTTTGTAAATGTTTAAAGAAATAGGGGCCATGAACTCACCTTAAATTGCTCGGTTAGACTTTAACGGAACTAGAGTCAAAGTGGTTCAATCACGTCCTATTATGATTACCACTTAATTTATTAGCGTGTTCAAGAACTACACATAAAGTAATGAAATTAACTTAACACGTTTCAGGCAATTATGTTGACGATTTATATATGTATAGCATACGACACTTTCAAATAATGTCTAACTTGGTAATAACAGGCTCGTTTATTCTCAGGTAGCACATGCAACATGTAGATACACATAAACGCAAATTATCATGATTCAGCTTGTACACTCAAACTGGGCTGTTTTCATGAATTTTTATAAAATAGTTCCCATGTTCCACAAATTCCAATCTTTTTACAGAAGGTGCCAATTAGCTTGTAAAATTTAGTGTAAAATTTTCAAATCCTAAATTTACCAATTATTTATAAAAATTTATATACTAGGCTGCAGTCAGATTCGTCGCTTTCTGACTGCAGTCCACGAGAAAAATCATTTAAAAATCATCGTTCATCCGATTAACGAAATTCCAGTGGGAGATTTTCGGAAACTCCCGTCTCCAGTTAGTGTACAGATTTTGTGACCTAACCCCATACAGACTATGATATACGACTCGATAAACAACCTGCAAATTCTGCAGAAATTACGCAGCTTCAGCTGCTGCACTAAATGATCATTTAAAAATAGCAAACGACCAGAAAAATACGAATCTGGCGCCATTTGAAGCGTTTTTTAAAAATACACGTTTTAGCTTCAGAAAAATATCTTTTCGAAATAACGATCAGTTTACAGCCAACTAAAGTTGGCTGTAAATGTTAATCAGCTTTCTGTTTTCGATTTTATAATACTAGAAACAAGTTTAAACGACCATGACACTTAGTTGTATCATTAACAGCAGGTTAACTTATCAAATACCATCTAGCACATCAAGATTCACATAAATCCTAGGTGAATAACACCCTAAACATCATCACAACGCAGCCAACACTCATGTATACAAGCATGTCATCGAATATCTCAAGCAGTAGTATTTCACCCGAAACTTATCAAGAAATCAGTGAATATTTACCATAAACGACACAAGAACACAGCCATGTATCCACAAAAACACCCTAAACCGCAAAACTAACAATCAGACTAACCTTGGGGCGAAGAGAAAGAACTAGAGAGGAAGAAGACACGATCGAAGGGGCTGATTTGCAAGGGGGGGCTGCTGGTTCTCTTCTACCGTCGCACACAGAAATCAAGAAGAAGGGTTTGTGAATGCTCTAAAACCTTCATGCATATATACGTATACATAAGGGACCAAAGGGGGGGCGGTTTTGTTTAACTTGGGCTGCAAGGAGTTTGGGCCGCAAGGGGTTTGGGCCGCAAGGAGTTTGGGCCGCAAGGGGTTTGGCGCAAGGGGGTGTGGGTGGCGGGTTGGGCTTGATTTGCGCAAGGGATAGGGGGCTCGGTTTCAGGTTCGGGTTTTTAACAAGCACATTATGACACGTTAAATATTTGCGATGCTATTAAAAAGGATTAATATATATTATATATATATATGTGTGTGTGATGTGTGTGTGTGTGTGTTGTATATATAAGATGGAGTCGAATAATTACAAGGAATCGAATCAGAATGATACCTGATTTTCCGATATGTCACATTATCCCCAAGTTGAAGGAATTTTCGTTCCGAAAATTGAGTGAGTAAAAGTTTGAAAGTTGAGCAAGGGTTTGAAATTTGTTGTAGGATTTCCGAGTTGTCACATTCTCCCCTGTTACAAGAATTTCGCCCCGAAATTCAGTTCCCGTTACTTGGTTCTCGTGATTCAGTTGGAAAAAGGTGAGGATATTTGTCTTTCATTTGATCCTCTCTTTCCCAAGTGTACTCCAGTCCACGCTTAGAGTTCCAACAAACCTTGACAATTGGTTTTTATTATGTCTCCGTGTTTTGACCTCTCGGTCCATAATTTCGATTGGTTCTTCAAAGAACCGTAGTTGTTTGTCCACATGGATCTCATCCAGTGGGACGTCTAACGTTTCATCTGACAGACACTTCTTCAGATTTGAGACATGAAAAACGTTGTGAACTCCACTGATCTCATCAGGAAGGTTCAACTCATAAGCTACTTGACCGATTTTCTTTGTGATTTCAAACGGACCAACATATCGCCGGGCTACTATTTCCTTCATGTACAGCGCTGCAAGGATGTCGAACTTGTCCGTTTCCATGATTGCTAAGAAGTGAGCCGATTTGGTTAGTCGGTCGATAATCACCCAAATTGTATTTTTCCACTGGGTGTCTTAGGTAGACCTGTATAAAGTCCATGGCGATTTGTTCCCATTTCCAAACGGGAATCTCAGGCTGTTGTAATAGCCCCGAGGGTTTTTGGTATTCTACCTTGACCTTGGCACAGGTTAGACATTTGCTTACGTAGGTGGCTATTTCAGCCTTCATGTTCAGCCACCAGTAAGTTGTTTTGAGATCTTGGTACATCTATCCGATCCTGGATGAACAGAGTACCTTGATTTGTGAGCTTCGTCCATTATAAGTTCCCTCAAGTTTCCGTAGAGGGGCACCCATATCCGACTAAGAAAGTAACGAGTTCCATCCGGTTTGGTTTCCCAATCACGTTCCATCTTGCGTAATTTCTCACCTTCCAGATTTTCGGGTTTGACTGCCTCCAACTGAGCGTTGCGAATTTGTTCGAGTAGGTTAGCGTGTATCGTAAGTTGTAAGGACCGAACTCGTCGAGGCTTCTCGTGCTCTTTCCGACTGGGAACGTCGGCTACTACATTAGCCTTGCCTGGATGGTACTGGATGGCACATTCGTAGTCGTTCAAAAGTTCGAGACAACGGCGATGTCGCATGTTTAACTCTTTTTGATCGAAAATGTGTTGAAGGCTTTTGTGGTCGGTGAAGATGGTACACTTGGTTCCCTAGAGATAGTGCCTCCAGATTTTTAAAGCGAACACCACGGCTCCTAACTCTAAGCCGTGCGTTGTGTAGTTCTTCTCATGTACTTTCAACGGCCGAGATGCATAAGCAATGACCTTATCTCGTTGCATAAGCACACATCCAAGTCCCTGAATGGAAGCGTCGCAGTACACTACAAAGTCTTCGATCCCCTAAGGTAGGGACAAGATAGGCGCACTACAAAGCTTCTGCTTCAGCACCTGGAATGCTTCCTCCTGTTTGTCACCCCATATATACTTGGTTCTTTTCTGGGTTAGAGATGTAAGAGGTTGAGCGATCTTTGAAAAACTCTCAATAAAGCGTCGATAGTAGCCTGCCAAACCAAGAAACTGTCTTACTTCTGTTGGAGTTTTTGGCGCCTCCCAACTTTTGATGGCTTCAATCTTTGCCGGGTCAACGTGGATACCTTTTTCGTTCACTATATGCCCAAGGAATTGGACTTCTCGAATCCAGAAGTCGCACTTTGAAAACCTGGCATAGAGTTGTTCCTGTCGCAGAAGTTCCAACATTAAACGCAGATGTTGTTCATGTTAGTCTTAGAGTACACCAGTATGTCATCAATGAAGACGATTACAAATTTTTCTAGATAAGGCTTACAAACACGGTTCATGAGTTCCATGAATACTGCAGGTGCGTTTGTTAGTCCGAATGGCATAACCAAAAATTCAAAGTGGCCATAACGAGTGTGAAATGCGGTCTTGGAGATGTCTTCCTCTCGTACACGCAACTGATGGTATCCCGACCTTAGATCGATTTTGGAATAGTAACTTGACCCTTGGAGCTGGTCAAACAGGTCATCGCTTCAGGGTAAGGGGTATTGGTTTTTGATAGTAACTTTCTTGAGCTCTCTGTAATCAATACACATACAAAAAGTTCCATCCTTATTCTTGACAAAAAGGACCAAAGCTCCCCATGGTGATAAGCTCAGACGGATAAAGCCTTTAACTAAGAGCTCCTGAAGTTGAGTATAAAGTTCTTGAAGTTCAGATGGAGCTATTCGGTACAGAGCCTTGGCGATTGGTACAGCGTGTTTTGCTAGCTGAATTTCGAATTCGACCTGCCTATGTGGGGGTAAACCAGGCAAGTCTTCAGGGAAGACGTCGGGAAATTCACGTACGATAGGAAAATCTTCAACTTTCCTCTCGTAGCTTGGTTGTTCGGTGACATTGGCTACGATTGCGAACGAGGTTTTCTGTCGTAGGTACTTTTGAGCTTTCATGAAGGAAATGATGTTGGTTACTACACCACCCTTCTCGCCAAGTATGGTTAGGATCTCGCCGTTTGAATGAGGTATGCGAATAGCCTTTTCGCGACATAAGATTTCCGCTCGATTTTCAGATAACCAATCCATGCCAACTACAACGTCTCCGTCCCCCATATCCTCGTCTTCATTTGCTGCTGCCTCCTCAGGCTCCTCAGGGATCTCCTCTGGTGCTTCTTCCTCCGGCTCATTTGCCAACCCAATCTCAATGATCTTGTCCTCGGCTAAACTCATCCTCTCTGTGAGGTCCACGACTTGTTCGGCCATCACTCCGCTAATCTCTCTAAGGTTACTTATTTTAGCGGCTTCAGTTTGCTGGGTTGCCCTGACCTGTGCGAGCTCCTGTTTCACCAGTTCCAATTCCTGTTTCAATGAGCTATTGCTAGCGATGAGGTCTGTTATAGCCCCAGTCGCCTCATGCGTGTACTTAAATTCACGCTCTGTGGCGGCCACGAATCCAGCAAAGGCCTCTTCTATAGGATAGCCGAGAGGGGGCAAGGTACCATAGACCTCCATGTCAACATCATAGGAATCCTCCAAAACTACAGGTGGAACGTTCTCATCCACTATGTAGTTCCGGATGTGATATGGATACCAGCTCAAGTCGCCATTTCTCGAACTGGGTCTGACGATGAAGGGCTCGAATTGCGTGAGACGACGAGTGCGAGCGCCCCTGAGTCTTCCCGAGAAGATGGGAGACATAGGTGAAGGCGGGGCATCGCCTTGTTCCTCACTAGGGTCAGATGAGTCGTGCGAGTTAGACATGCCTATCAAAGCGAAAGAATAAGACATAGAACATACCAAAACACAGTAAATAAAATAAGGCATGAAATTTAAGCATTCGCGTTAGTTTCATACTAGTGTCAAGTTTATGGCTATAGTGTAGGTTTACTAGTGTATGCAAACCTAATTCACTATAACCAGTGGCTCTGATACCAATCTGTCACACCCTCAAAAATCCACTTGCAGGGTTTTACCGCGAGGCGCGTGATAAACCAGGATCCAAGACACTAGTCATATAGAATGACTCTATATACAAAAATATACGTTTAAAAAAATCCAACCATGCAGTTTAATAAATGCGGAAGCGTATGTAAATGTAAATAAAGTTTGCGCCAAAACAAACGCCCAAACCAAAATACTTAAAAAGTAAAATGCAAAGCGGTTAAAAGAAATAGTTTTTCATGCTCGTGCCGTGCTCTTATGCGAAAATGATACCTTAATAACCTGAGAAAACATGCAAAGAAGAACAAGTGTCAACAATTTATGAAGAGTGAGTTCACAGGTTTTAGTTCACAATTTTAATCATAAGTTTTTTTTCCCCACTGGTTCAACCCGAACCAATGTCTCATAAGTTTCCCTGATCCAACCCGAGTCAGATTAATGCTAAGTAGTTTAGCAGTTCATGTTATATGTTTAGGTAGCTAGCCTAGGTCATGTCAACAAAGTGTTCGATCCGAAGCTGACGTTGTTGCCCCTGTTGTGCCAGGCCTATCACCAACCATGGCTAAAAAGTTAGGCAAATTCTACACTCGTGACCATCAACGTTCGGTCTAACTGGCGCGACCAGTTCGAGTGGGGCTTGTCGGGCCCAGTAGTACTACTAAATTCCCTCGCTTTGTGACCATAACCGTATAATGTGACAAGTAAAGATGCGTTACTGTACCGTGATGTATGCCACTCATACACCACTGTAACATGTATATGTTTTAAGTAGAAGGACGTTACTGTACAGTAATATAATCAACCCATATATCAGTGTAACATGTACATGTTTTCTCCCCCTGTGTTTTGTAAATATTTAAAGAAATAGGGGCCGTGAACTCACCTTAAATTGCTCGGTTAGACTTTTACGGAACTAGAGTCAAAGTGGTTCAATCACGTCCTATTATGATAACCACTTAATTTATTAGCGTGTTCAAGAACTACACATAAAGTAATTAAATTAACTTAACACGTTTCAGGCAATTACGTTGACGATTTATATATGTATAGCATACGACACTTTCAAATAATATCTAACTTGGTAATAACAGGCTCGTTCATTCTCAGGTAGTGCATGCAACTCTTAGATACACATAAACGCAAATTATTATGATTCAGCTTGTACACTCAAACTGGGCTGTTTTCATAAATTTTTTAAAAATATTTCCATGTTCCACAAATTCCAATCTTTTTACAGAAGGTTCCAATTAGCCTGTAAAATTTAGTGTAAAATTTTCAAATCCTAAATCTTTACCAATTATTTATAAAAGTTTATATACTAGGCTGCAGTCAGATTCGTCGCTTTCTGACTGCAGTCCACGAGAGAAATCATTTAAAAATCATCGTGCATCCGATTAACGAAATTCCAGCGGGTGATTTTCGGAAACTCCCGTGTCCAGTTACTGTACAGATTTCGTGACCTAACCCCATACAGACTATGAGAAACGACTCGATAAACAACCTGCAAATTCTGCAGAAATTACGCAGCTTCAGCTGCTGCACTAAATGATCATTTAAAATAGCAACGACCTCAGAAAATACGAATCCGGCGCCATTTGAAGCGCTTTCTAAAAATACACGTTTTAGGCTTCAGAAAAACAGCTTTTCGATAAATAACGATCAGTTTATATCCAACTGAAGTTGGCTGTAAATGTTTATCAACTTTCTGTTTTCGATTTTATAATGCTAGAACAAGTTTAAACGACCATGACACTTAGTTGTATCGATTAACAGCAGGTTAACTTATCAAATATCATCTAGCACATCAAGATTCACACAAACCCTAGGTGAATAACACCCTAAACATCATCACGAACGCAGCCAACACTCATGTATACAAGCATGTCATCGAATATCTCAAGCAGTAGTATTTCACCCGAAACTTATCATGAAATCAGTGAATATTTACCATAAATGACACAAGAACACAGCCATGTATCCACAAAATCACCCTAAACAGCAAACTAACAATCACATTAACCTTGGGGCGGAGAGAAAGAACTAGAGAGGAAGAAGACACGATCGAAGGGGCTGATTTGCGAGGGGGGGCTGCTGGTTCTCTTCTACCGTCGCACACAGAAATCAAGAAGTAGGGTTTGTGAATGCTCTAAAACCTTCATGCATACATACGTATACATAAAGGACCAAAGGGGGGGCAGTTTGGTTTAACTTGGGCCGCAAGGAGTTTGGGCCACAAGGAGTTCGGGCCGCAAGGAGTTTGGGCAGCCCAACGGGGTGTGGGTGGCGGGTTGGGCTAGATTTGCGCAAGGGATAGGGGGCTCGGTTTCAGGTTCGGGTTTTTAACAAGCACATTATGACACGTTAAATATTTGCGACGCTATTAAAAAGGTAGAATATATATATATATGTATATATATATATATATATATATATATATATATATATATATATAATAGGAGTCGAATAAATACAAGGAATGGAATCAGAATGATACCTGATTTTCCAATATGTCACATTATCCCCAAGTTGAAGGAATTTTTGTTCTGAAAATTGAGTGAGTAAAAGTTTGAAAGTTGAGCAAGGGTTTGAAAGTTGTTGTAGGATTTCCGAGTTGTCACATTCTCCCCCTGTTACAAGAATTTCGCCCCGAAATTCAGTTCGCGTTACTTGGTTCTCGTGATTCAGTTGCAAAAAGGTGACGATACTTGTCTTTCATTTGATCCTCTCTTTCCCAAGTGTACTCCGGTCCACGCTTAGAGTTCCAACAAACCTTGACAATTGGTTTTTATTATGTCTCCGTGTTTTGACCTCTCGGTCCACAATTTCGATTGGTTCTTCAATGAACCGCAGTTGTTCGTCCATAAGGGGGTGTGGGTGGCACGTTGGGCTTGGTTTGCGCAAGGGATAGGGGGCTCGGTTTCAGGTTCGGGTTTTTAACAAGCACATTATGACATGTTAAATATTTACGATGCTATTAAAAAGGTAGAATATATATATATATATATATATATATATATATATATATATATATATATATATATATATATATAAGATGGAGTCGAATAATTACAAGGAATCGAATCAGAATGATACCTGATTTTCCGAGATGTCACAGAGAACGTTTATCTATTAGGCCAAAGCGTGGGTCCAAATGAAAAGGGTAGTCGAATCACTTTGGCGTGTCAAATGTCTCAAAACCCCGGACACTCCCAATTGATTTAAGCCTATATCGTCGATTTACGCATCATCGAGTTTATTATTATTAAGTGTTTAAAATTTTGAGAATTTTCGCTTTATTCGATTTCTCGCTTTGATGATTTATCATATCATCGTTTTCTCGATTTATCGCATTTACGCTCCATCTAATGTATGCACAACTCATAAAGCTCTCGTAATCTAAAACGCTAAATTAATACACCAACCAAACTAATCGCTTAACTCGCTTACGCCTATGAGGATGCATGCCTCATACGCGGTATTGTCTCGCCTATCTCGCTATTAATATCGCATATATCTCGCTTATATCACGCATCTCGCATCGCGCTATGCATTGTTATTATTAGAAGGTGAATACGTGCAAATATGTGCTTATGTGCTTACTTGCGTATGTGCTTACATGCTTATGTCTTACATGCTTATGTGTCTATGTGGATACGTGCTTATGTGTTTTTGGTGCTTTGTATGAATAATTATAATAAATATTTTAAACATAACTCTATTATAATCGAATCTTGTCTAATCTAAATCCTTCGTGTAGATGTCTTCTATGGGATCGCACACCCGAAGGAATCTCCAGCGCAGCAACGCCGACAAGCGCATCACCTCTATGGTAGCCAAGGAAATGGCTAAGGTGATTCCACATATTGTCAGCGAAATTCATGCGGTTAGCAGCAACTCTTAGTTGACTCCAAGGGAGATGCCCCGAAACCCCGCTTCAGCTTTAAGCAGTTCAAAGCATGTGGACCGCTTACTTTCTCAGGCACCTAAGGGCCGAGTGCCATGTTCCACTGGTTTGACTCGATCGAGGTCACATTCCGCCGAAGTGGATGTCCTGAGGCTCTGCGCACTGTCAATGCTACCGGCGTGTTTCAATCAAGGTCTCTCGACTCGTGGACAACCGAGCGCAACAGGCGTGGGAACGACGAAGCTTACGGACTCACTTGGGAGGAACTTAAGGAAATTATGATCAACGAATTGTCCTCCCTACGAAATCCAGAAGTTTGAGAACGAATTCTGGAATATCAACCAAGATGGTCCCGATAACGCTGGTTTCACTGCTCGCTTCAAACAGTTGAGCATCATCTGTCCCGGTCAAATGGATACGACCGAAAAGACAATCAAGAAGTACCTCAACGCTCTCCCCGATTACGTCGCTGACTTTGTTCAAGCAGCACGCCCTGCTACTATCAAGGAGACCTACCAGCTAGCCGCCGAGATTAATGACAAACGAGTTCAGTCAGTTACTTTAAAAGCAGCAAGGTCGTAAATCAGGCAGTCACCGAATAAGCAGATCCTACTACCGAACAGCCCCGAGAGCCAAAGAACAGTCGCCGTGGTCGTAAAAGGGAAAACCCGATCAAGAACTTTGCTCTACTGCTCCAGCGAACCCTCAGCCACTCCAGTCAGCAGCACCAAACGCACCGCCAGCAAAGCGTGCGTACACTGGCCCGCACCCTATGTGCCCTAAGTGCACATATCATCATGCCGTTGGTGGCAATTGTCGTTTTTGCACGAACTACAACATCTACGGCCACTTCACTGTCAGCTGTCGTAGTGGTCCTCGCCAGCCAGCTCCTCAGGCTCCAACAGCTCCAGCTTTACCTGCTCCTCCTCAAGCCAATCAGCAGCAAGATCCAAAGGCACGAGCGTGCTTCGTGTGTGGTGATCCAAACCACTTTGCTAATGTTTGCCCAAACCGCACTGTGAAACAAGAGCCGCAGCAGCAGCCTCAGCAGCAGCCACCACCGCAGCCTCAGCAGCAACAACAAGCTGCGCGTGGAAGAACCTTCAATCTCAATCACCGCCAGGCCCAAAATGAAAACAATGTTGTCAATGGTACGTTTCTCGTTAATGGTATTTATGCTTCATGTTTATTTGATACTGGTGCCGATAATTGTTTTGTATCGTTAGAATTCGAAAAGGTTTTAAAATGTAAGCGCGCTAAACTCCCAAAGACTTTCGATGTGGAAGTCGCCACCGGAAGAACCGTTACCGTTAACTCCGTTTTACGTGGTTGTAATCTCGATCTCAACAACCATGTCTTCTCAATCACTCTCATACCTATGCAGTTAGGTAGTTTCGATATCATAGTAGGCATGGATTTTCTTCTTGAAAATCATGCTGAAGTTGTATGCTTCGATAAAATGATTCGTTTTCCTCTTCCTAACGGTGATCAACTTCATGTTTACGGTGAAACTCCCTCAAAGAAGTTGATGCTTTTGTCATGTACTCGAGCACACAAATGCTTGCAAAAGCAATGTGTTGCTTTCCTCGCTCATGTCACACCCCGACCCGCAGCGGAAATAAGAGTCGGGGCATAATTGGGTTATCACCAAAGCACATGACATTTACTATTATGTTTCATAATTAATAAAGTCAAAGTTACATTTTCAAACATCCAAACATGTTCATTCAATACAAAGGAAATAACCAAACATAACAATCCCGATACTTAATCGTTTTATTCTTCTAATCCAGGTCCTATGTGTTCCTAGCTGCTGCCGGTTCACCTGTATCATGTGTAAAATGGGAGTTTTTGGGTCAACATATGTTGGCGAGTGAACCTTATTAGATAAACATTTGATAAAGATTTTATGGTTAGTTTATCAATGAAATATTGTACATAATCATACATGAGCAAATGTAAGTAATCAAGCATTGGCAAATAGCAATTACAATTATAACATACAATAACACTTGATAGCATACATGAACATACCAACATCATACGATAACTAACATAAATGAACTGTGCGATCAAGGCTCAATCAAACGGAGCCGATCGTATTGCATGTACTGAAAATGTAAAATGAACTGTGCGATCAAGGCTCAATCAAACGGAGCCGATCGTATATGGGCACGCCAGGTTCAACCGCATAATAAAATGGGGAACAGGCTCAACACTCATAATGGGGAGCGGCGGCCTCGGTAATTGCATGTACTGAAATAATAAATTGCATCCAATAATAACTACTTAACAGCAACAAAATGAATACACATGTTCATGATATGATGTATGCACAATGGTTTAGTTATAATATGTAAATAAACAAAGACACGTGATACACCCCAAAAACGTGATTAAAACGGGGAATTTGTAAGATTCACTCACATTGGGTGCGTTGGATTGGAGATGGTGAGATGCGCACGATTTAGATGAGCGGATCGACGAGGAATACTAACCTAAATAATAATGAAAAAAATATATTAAATGGATGGATTTTATTAAGGATTTTAATGAAATTTTTAGATATATTTTTGTGAGTTTATGGCTATTTTCTATCTTTAAAAATGTTATTTTTAAGTATTTTTAATTGATTTTTAAATTAAATTAAATAAATAAAAATATAAAAAAAATATATATTATTTTTTTAGTGTTGACCGTTGACCGTTGACCGGTTCGGTCAGCGGACAATTCTGCGCCGGGTGGGATTCGAACCGGCGACCTCCCGTTCGCGTGCACGCAGCTCTACCAACTGAGCTACGTGTCTAACCCGAAATAAACTCGTTTTTAATTATATTTATACCCTTATTTGAATTAACTGAAATTTCCTTTATTTACAAAAACGTTTTAATTCAATCGAACCGGTGCTCGTGACGAGTTTCGAACGCGCGACGTGTAGTTCATGTTGCACACAGTCCACTGCTGGACTGTGTGTCTAACCCTGTTATTATCTCGACTTTGTTATACTTAACAACTATCTGTTTTAACCCGGTTTAGTTCTTGATCAAAAAGGCATGTTATTACACAAGGCGTGCGTGTAGCAGGGATCGAACTCGGGACGTGTGTGTGAAATTTGCACACAGTCCACCGCTGGACTGTGTGTCTAACCCGTTTAAAATACCGTTTTTAATTAATCTTATGTTATGTTATGACTTCATCTTCTTCGTCTATTTACACAGACAGCATAATTCGACTTGTTATGATTGATTTGTGACTTATACAATTCTTAGACATTAACAGTAATTCAAAAGTAGAGAATGGAGAGAGTTTAAGGAAAAGAATATACCGATTGATGTTATTCACAGAAATCCGACGGGGGTTCGTCGGTACTGGAAGTGAACTCCGGCTGTTGAAACCAATTAACAGCGTTGATAGATTATTCATGAAGTTGAGTCACTTAAACAAGGTTTAAAAGAAGTTTAGGATATCATACCAGTTCACAGTGTGATTCCGGCAGTCTCAGAAATTTTCCGGCGAAGATAAGATTTTCGATAAACGTTGACTAGAATCAATTCTGATGGTGGAGTTGTGTTAGAGACTGATTAATCACGTGATTTAAACAGAAAGAGTCGGAGGAATTACCATGAGAATGTGAGTCCCGGTTTTCCGGTGACTTGCAGAAATTTTCCGGCGAACTGATTCCGTTGATCTTGTGGTTCAAAAATGCGACGAAATTGAAATTGCGTAATGATATGATAGCTCTGAATCGCGAGAATGGTCTGAGGCTGGAGTTATTCAGGAATTTGATGAACTTTCGGTTTCAAATACCGAAAATGATGAAACTTTAAGTTCAATCAATTCTAACTTGATTAGAAACCGTCGTGCATCGGTTATAACTGAATTTGTGAGGTAAACAATCGATTTGACGATTTGTTTGCCGATTACCGTTTTTCAGATGGCATCATCGGTTAAACTGAGTTTGTGTATAAGTTTCATTTGTCTTCCTAGAGTTAACAGAAAACACATTGTGGCGGAGTGGTTTAGGGAATGAGTGTTAAGTCGTTGCATTGCCTTGGCTGACCCGGGTTCGAGTCCCGGCAGCTTCATATATTTTTTATTTATTTTATTTTAACTTTTTATCAAATATAATTTTTATAGTTTAGTTTATTTATTAATTATGTATCGTTTTAACTCAAAATAATCATAAATAATTAATGCAACTTTTATAACTTGGTACTTGATTACAAAACGGAGCGGGTTTTGGAGACCCGACTTTTACAAATGTTACAGCTGATATCGTGAACCTGGAGAAAGAAAAGAAGACTTATAAAGATGTTCTAGTTGTTTGTGAATTTCCTAAAGTTTCTCCCGACGATTTACCAGGTTTACCCCCTACTCGAGATGTTGAATATCGTATCGATTTGATTCAAGGCGCTACTCCCGTTGCTAAAGCTCCTTATCGCCTCGTACCATCCGAAATGCGCGAGCTATCTAGCCAACTTCAAGAGCTTCTTGATAAAGGTTTCATACGCCCGAGCACTTCGCCATGGGGCGCACCCATCCTTTTCGTGAAAAAGAAGGATGGATCGTTCCGAATGTGCATCGACTATCGTGAACTTAACAAACTCGCGATAAAGAACCGCTACCCTCTTCCTCGTATCGACGACTTATTTGATCAGCTTCAAGGTGCTACTTGTTTTTCCAAGATCGATCTTTGTTCCGGTTATCATCAGTTACGTGTGTTGGAAGAAGACATTCCTAAAACCGCCTTTCGTACTCGATATGGCCATTTCGAATTCGTGGTCATACCTTTTGGTCTTACCAATGCACCTGCGGTCTTCATGGATTTGATGAACCGTGTGTGCAAAGCTTTCTTAGATCGTTTCGTCATTGTTTTCATCGATGATATCCTTATCTATTCGAAGTCGAGAGACGAACACGCGCGTCATCTCCGTTTAGTCCTCGAACTTCTTCAAGGAAATCGCCTTTAGCTAAGTACTCTAAATGTGAATTATGGCTCGAACAAGTCCAATTTCTCGGCCACATCGTTAATAGTCAAGGAATTCATGTCGAGCCTGCAAAGATTGAAGCCGTCAAGAGTTGGATTACACCGAAGAATGCTTCCGAAATCCGTTCCTTCCTTGAATTGGCGGGTTACTACCGTCGATTCATCGCCGATTTTTCTAAAATCGTCGTTCCGCTTACCGCTTTAACTCATAAGGACAAACCTTTTGTTTGGGATTCCAAGCAAGAGGAAGCTTTTCAACTCTCAAGCATATGCTATGCAACGCTCCCGTTCTCGCTCTACCCGACGGGAACGACGATTTCGTTGTTTATTGTGATGCCTCAAACCTTGGTCTTGGTTGTGTTCTCATGCAATGAGACAAGGTTATCGCATATGCGTCTCGACCTCAAGATCCACGAGAAGAACTACACAACCCATGATCTCGAACTCGGTGCAGTTGTTTTTGCATTGAAGATATGGCGACACTACCTTTACGGTACTAAGTGTACGGTCTTCACCGACCATAAGAGCTTACAACATATCTTTAATCAAAAAGAACTAAACATGCGACAACGTCGATGGGTTGAACTTCTCAACGACTACGATTGAGAGATACGCTACCATCCCGGGCAAAGCAAACGTCGTCGCCGATGCTCTAAGTCGACGAAGCTATGTATATGGTATTCGTGACTCTCAAGCTTGTGCTAAACTTGAAACCCTCATCCGTGCCGCTCAATTCGCCTACTTTAACGAGAATACCCTTCAAGAGGAAATGAAATGTGGTGCCGAAACTCAGCTTGTATCTAAATCTGATGGTATTTACTACTATCTCAATCACATTTGGATTCCCAATTATGATAATCTTCGTAAGTTGCTAATGGACGAAGCTCATAATTCTCGATATTCCATTCACCCCGGTGCCGACATGATGTACCAGGACCTTCGTCCTAAGTACTGGTGGCCGGGCATGAAAAAGGATATCGCCTTGTACGTCTCAAAATGCTTAACTTGTTCGAAGGTTAAAGCTGAACATCAAAGGCCCTCTGGTTTACTCGAACAACCCGAAATCCCGATGTGGAAGTGGCAGAGTATAGCTATGGACTTCGTTACTAAACTCCTGCGTACTTCATCCGGTCACGATAGCATTTGGGTTATCGTTGATCGTCTCACTAAATCTGCGCACTTTATTGCTATACGAGAAGACTTTAATGTCGAACGGTTAGCCCGAATCTATACTGACGAAGTCATTTGTCGACACGGGACGCCTCGTGACATCATCTCTGACCGCGACGGTCGTTTTACTTCGCGTCTCTGGGAGACTTTTCAATCCGCTCTCGGTACAACTCTCAATCTCAGTACCGCTTTTCACCCTCAGACCGACGGTCAGACTGAGCGCACGATCCGCACCCTCGAAGACATGCTTCGTGCGTGCATCATAGATTTTGGTGGTAACTGGGATACACATTTACCTTTAATCGAATTCTTGTACAATAACAGTTATCATACCAGCATTCAAATGGCTCCTTTTGAGGCACTGTATGGAAGAAAATGTCGATCGCCTATTGCATGGCACGAGATTGGAAAGCACAAATCACCGGTCCCGAGCTAATTCAAGAAACAACCGACAAGATCCTCCAAATCAGAGACAATCTCTTGAAAGCTCGGAGTCGTCAAAAGAGTTACGCCGATAAACGCTGCAAGCCCCTACAGTTCGAAGTGGGAGATCACGTTCTCCTAAAGGTTGCACCTTGGAAGGGAGTGGTCCGCTTCGGCAAGAAAGGAAAGCTAGCGCCTCGATACGTTGGTCACTTTAAGATTCTGGAAAGGATCGGTAAAGTAGCCTATCGTCTCGAATTACCGGAGGAACTTAATAATGTACATCCGACTTTCCACGTGTCTAACCTCAAAAAGTGCTTAGCCGAAGAAAATCTGCATGTCCCTCTCGAAGATCTGCAAATCAACGAGACTCTCCATTTCGTGGAAAAGCCTGTGGAAATCATGGACCGAGAGACCAAGAAACACCGACGCTCTCGCATCCCTATCGTGAAGGTTAGATGGGAGGGCAAACACGGCGCCGAGTTTACTTGGGAATTGGAAAGTGATATGAAGGCCAAGTACCCGTATCTATTTGTTACAGCTACTGCCTAATATCAGGACGAAATTCCCTAAAGTAGGGGAGACTGTAACAACTCGGAATTTCGTTGTTATCTTTTTCCTTGTTTTTATCGTTATACTTCTTTTGTAATTCCGAGATTCGGTTAATAATAAAGTTTATGTTAATTAATTATGGTACTTTACGTTATTATCCCATCTAATCGCTTATTGAATCGCATCGCTAATCTTATCGCATCGCATATCGCAATTATTTATGTGGTTTTATGTTATTTATGTGTTATGTGTGTTTGGGTTATGTTTGCAATCGCTATCGCATCGCTCTCGCACTCTCGAATCGCTAAATCACACTATTTTATCAACTATGACGCTTAACGCTTTAATTTAACGCTTAATATAACTATCTAATGCGAACCGAATAACCAGATGATCCCTTAACGCAAAATAATCGAAGAAAACCCAACTTTTGGGTCAAGTTCGCTCGAACTTGGTGACCCCAAGTTCGGCCGAACTTGACTGGCCAAAACATCAGGTTCTCTCCTCTAACTCAAGTTCGCTCGAACTTGCCTGAATCTTTAGAGATTCAGCAATTCAGGCAAGTTCGGCCGAACTTAACCTCATGCTCTCCAAAATCTCTCAAGTCCGCTCGAACTTGCATGTTTCCATGCAAGTTCGGCCGAACTTGTCTCCCTCAGCCCCTTCTCCTATAAATACCAAGCTCTGTTCACTCATTTGAACTTGCTGCAAGTTCGCCCAGAGCTCTCAAAACCCGAAACCTTCGTGTTCTAAGTAAGAATCAACCCGATTTCACTGCAACAACGTTTATCAACAACCAACAAAGGTTACAACGATTTTGGCACAAGGCATAGCCTTCGTTTTTCATCAAAACTCATTCTTTTAAGAAAACCTTCATCTTTTTCTTTAAAAACTTTCGTTTTAAGCTTAGATCTACACAATATGAGTTCGTTTGGCGATAGTAGAGACTTCCCAAACACGAGATCTGTAAGACCTCGGCTTGTAAGTGATAGATCTGAGAAAACCTTTGATAAATATCGATTTTGACACAAAATACGGATTTTAAGGATGTTTTGTTCATTTTATGATATGAAACGAAGCATCTATCATTCAAGATCCCAGATCTGGAAGCACATGGACGTTTATGTTGGTTTACATAAGCCGGACTAATCCGAATGAACCCCGAGTTTGCCCGGATTAGCCCACGCTTTTGTAAAACGGCTAAAACAGCTCTAAAAGACCTCTCCGACCTAGTTTGCTCAGTAGCACAGGGTTGTAGGGATGAACACTCGATTTTCCTTAGCAAACGACGCGAAAATGCAAGATTTTGGACCCGAAAACATCAAGTTCGCTCGAGAATCACCAGCTCCACAGGTCAAGTTCGACCGAACTTGCACCCAAATGGGTCAAGTTCGACCGAACTTGGGCTATTCTCACAGTTTTCTTACAAGTTCGACCGAACTTGTCTAGTTTCCTAAGAAACTATGCAAGTTCGACCGAACTTGCCTGGTCAGTAAGAATTTCTTACAAGTTCGCCCGAACTTGACAAGTTTCTCAGGAAATTCATCAAGTTCGACCGAACTTGGTTCTAATCTCACCAAAATCATACAAGTTCGCTCGAACTTGTGTGTTTACACACAAGTTCGCCCGAACTTGTCTACTGCCCAACCAAGACTTAACCGTTTCAGCTTTTCGGAAACTGATGTACTTCTGTTCGTCTACAGGCTGAACCGGCATTCTCCGCAACTCTCCTCAGAATCTCTAAGCTAACTAAAACGCACCCACAGTGAGTATACTTGACCCATTTTCGCTTTAAACGCACTTTTCGGTGTTACATACGTTCCTATATCAAAATCACCACACAAATCAAACTGTTTATCACCGCGAATAATCTGATTGTATATGCTCGAAACGTAATACTAGAAACATGTGACTAGGACTTATTTTCGTTAACTTGCCTCCTTAGCTAGTATGGTACTATAGTGTGGCTTACACCCGACGGGGTCTAGTTAGGATGGACGCGCAAGCCTTCTCACGGTAGTTAGCATGAGAAATGAGCCTATGTTATGTTAAGTGTTTTGGTGTATCATGATATGTAATTAGATTGTTTCGCAAACGCTTTATCGACTATGCTAGTATTATTCAAACTCGTACGCTCACCTTTACTTAATTGTATTGACTTGTATTTTAACGTATGTAACAGTTAAGGATTTATAGCTTGGATGCCTTGGATTTTGCATGCGTAGTTTAGTTTGTTTTATTTAGTTTGTTCTAGAACGGTTGTACTAAAATCTAGGGGAGATCGAATTGGATTGTGTTTAAGAGATTTTGTTGGTATGTAATGGTTATTTTGAAGGTTTATGAGTTTGATAGTATGGGATATTAAATGTTGATGTTTATCTTTGAAATGACTGTTATGGAAATTCTCTTGATCAATCTGATTCGCCTAGTGCCACTACCCCAATGATTCCGCCATCGGTTGGTGTGTGACGACCACCCCTAATAAGGATGGCTTATCGATGATTTTTATCTTATGTGTTTAAGCTCTCAATAGTAAACCGTGGATTTATATAATATAAAATCTAAATAGTAATATACTAATAATGTTTTGAAATAAATGAATTAGTAAGAATTTTATGTATGTAAATACATTTGGATCATTTTTAGCTAACATAATAACATCTAAAGTAGTTGGATCACCTTGAGAGATTTGTATAAACAAATAAAAATACAAAGAGTAAATTAATTTTTGAGTACTATGTTTTAGTGGTTTTAACTACTTGAGTTCAAATTCAAAATGTTTAACGCCCTGGTCCCTAACCATTCATTTTATAACGTTTTGAGTATCTGTGTTTTAGTGGTTTTAACCACTTGAGTCTAAAATCAAAAGTACAAGTGCTAAAAAATTGGACTCAAAATGTTATAAAATGAGTGGTTAGAGACTCAAGGTGTTAAATTTTTTGATTTTAAACTCAAGTTGTTAAAAACACTAAAACAGAATAACTCAAAATATAATTTACTCAAATATAAACTTACAATATAATAATGAAACTTAATGAGAGATTTGTATAAACAATAATAAAATAAACTTGCAATATATTTATGAAACTTAAAAGAATAAACTTATAAATTTTATCAAAAGTAAATCATTCTAATCAGAATTACAAATCACACCATATAGTAAGAGTTATTATTTTGAAAGCTTAGGATATTACTAATTTCTAAAAGAATTGGAAATTTCTTAAACAAAAAAAATACATTTATAAGATCAGTCAAAACAAAAGCACATTTTGGAGGGTCAATTAGCATATTTTAAATATTTTTTAATATTAAGTATCACTATTTGTGTCGGTATTATGCATTAGAAAGTAAATTGATGTGGAAATATAAACCATTTGTATTTTTATTTTTAAAAAATGGAATGGGAGTGTGGGAATGATTGTGAATAGGTGGCATTTGGATATATGAGACCAAGAAGACATGACATGTTAGCGAGATTCAAGTTCATAGTCATGCCTCCCGACACCACCACCCCCCCCCCCCCCCCCCCCCCCCCCCCCCCCCTCGAGCCCTTCCCCTTTCTATTTTCATTTTTTTTTTGCAATTTGTACTTGATACTAACTTTTAATATATTATACCATATATTAAACAAATAATAATTACGGGTGAGAACATGCATTTTAAGCTACTCGGTATGGGAGGATGTAATCCTTGGAGGATGACCCTCCACCACAGCATCACGTCATAGTTCTTGAAGGATGCCTCTTCAATTATGAAACAAGGAAATGGGTAATGACTTTATCCCACCTAGTTAATTTATTTTTTTTAAATTCATCTAGTTTTTTAACATTTAATAAGATATAAAATAAAATCATTAATATTAAAAACCAAACATTACATAAGTTTTTTTTAGAACATTCACATCCCTTTCATTCATATTTTTTAGAACATAAGTTAAAAAAAACATAACCTAAAAAAATAAAAGTCCTAAGAACTCCACTTTTTCGTGATTTTTTCTTTCATTTTTCGTAAAATCGCTTGATCTTCTTCCGGATCGAGTTTATATCGGTTGTCATTGTATCCCAATTTTTGTATTCGTTCTTTTTATTCTTCAACTGAACCATTTCTTCCACTTCACGTTCCTTCGTTTTTGCCTTTTAGGCTGTGACCTCGGTGTATACTTTGAATTGGGCCATAAACTCGTCCATTTTGGAACCGTCCCTCGTTGCGGCTTGTTTTTTGCACCCGCCGCCTTTTTGGATTTGTCCCTGCTCAGGGGACGTGCCTCATCTCGAACCTCGTACTCTCCTTCGCCAAATTAGGGCTCGTCGTTTATATTTATTTGATATCGTGTGTACGAGCCCCCCCCCCCACCGCACTATAGCTACCGGTCTCCGAGGTTTTTGTTCGTTTAGCCGTTGCAACCTTGTTTGGAATCGGCGACCACTTGTTATTGGTTCGCAAAACATCCCAAGCCCGTACGTGTGGGAAAACGTCCCGATGCGAATCTTCGTATTTACGCATTGCCTCTTTAAAACATCTTCGTCACTCATCCCACTACGACGAATACTAGTATATAAATTATTATATATCGCCGAAAACCGTTTCACGACCGGTTGCATCTTTCGCCACTCCGAAGAGACGGAATCGATATCGCGATAGTGACCTTGATCTATAATCGCAAGAAACTTTGATAATATTCTTTCTAAAACCCATCGCCGGTTGGTTGTTACCTATATTTTTAGAATGTAACAAAAGAATACATTAAAAATATATAATTTATATATTCTTAGTATAAAATTTATATATTTTTATATAGTAGCCGGGTACCGAGAAAACATTTTGGTTTGGTTCGGCTTGTATGGATCCATGGCAAAAGTAGAAGAATTTTATAAAAAGTAGAAGAATTTTAAAAAGTGGTGTGAAAGAGGTGTATTTATAGGTAAAATAATTAATTTTTTGGTTTTTTAAAAAATATAGCTGTTTTATTTTTCTTTGTTCTTAAGGAATTTTTTTTAAATTATAGCCATTATTCAACGGCAATTTTTTGTCCTTTGTGCCCCGTCCTCAACGTCTTGGAGGGGATGGTGAAGACGACGCCGGAGAGGAGGAAATGGTGTTGGGGGCATCGTCGGGCCAGGCCGGGTCTGGACTACCCCCATACCGAGTAGTCTTAGAGGAGATTTACATGTTTAAATCTGGATAAAAAGTGTAATTTAGCAAATAGTTGTAAATACAGTAGAGTAACATTGCCATTTAAAATAATAATAATAATAAATCACGGATTCAGGAACTCTTTTACCATTTTTAATTTGTACAAATATATACGAATATGAATATGTCACTATAGGATGATATACATATATAAGAGCATTTGCAGCTCGGGAAGTCATGGATGCCTTTACGTGTGCTTAACTACTCTCTTACCCACGAATCTACGACTTTCCTCTCCTCTCACGGATAGTACATGTTCAAGGATCTCTTGACTTCTCTATTCTTTGTCTGCAGTTTCGGATGCCAAAAACCTCCGACAGATAGTATAACATATAATACCGAGTATTGAATACTATAAACCCAAAACAAATTTTTACATGATATGAATGTTGTCTACATGAATCGTCACTTTATATAAGTAATAAATAAATAAATGATATATAATAAATTAAATATCATAGAACATGTTCTACATTGTTTTTAGTTATTTATTTATAGATGATACAGAGTTAACTATTTTCTAAAAATTTGAGTAGGGCTCTTTTTAAGGGTTGATAGAAATATGTAATTTATGTAACTTTTGATAATTCAATTTTACGTCAAAATATAATGCAACACCAATAATTTAATCATTCATATAATTAAAATTAAAACTAACTGATAAAGAATTAAGTCGTAAAATAATAAGTATAAATTTGAAACATAAAAAATGAAAGAAATATGGTTTGAATTTGAAGATGACGAGGAAGGGGTTACACGCCACATCATTGTACTCGTGCCTGCCTTGGAATCTCACTCGATTGCTCCACGCAAGCTTCATCATCTCATTTGCATTTCCCCTTATTATTATGTTTCCAATTTCACTCCCCTCCCCTTTGTCTTCTTTAACATATCACATAATAATAATAATAATAATAATAATAATAATAATAATAATAATAATAATAATAATAATAATTATTATTATTATTATTATTATTATTATTATTATTATTATTATATAAAAACTTGGAGTTAAGACATACTTATATAAATGGGGAATATGAATATTATCTTACTAAATAAAAGATCACCTACGTTTTTACACGGAATCATATATTAATTTGTAACAAAACTCATGAAATGCTAAAGTATCATTAAAGATGTCACTCAACTATTTTTTAGCTTTTTAAATATATTGAAAATGAGTAATAACACAAACCGAATATCGTACGGTACTGGCTCAGTATCGATAGTGCAAACATACCGAAACAGTGAAACCAAACAGATCATAAGAGTGAACATCCATAATGGTGTCGATGTCGTTCAGTTGACATCAGTTTGTATGATACCAGTACTTAGAAAAAAATATGAGTAAATTGCACAAAACGTCCTTTAAGTTGCATCAATCTAGCTGGTTTCATCCTTAATCTTTAAAAGTTGCCAAAACAATCCTTTAAGTTTAAATTAGTTACGGGTTTCATCCTTTATCACTAACCCGGTTATTAATTCACGTTAAACGGCCTCACATGCATGGCATGTGAGGGTAAAACCGTCTTTTCACACATTTGAGCTTATAAATCCCTAATAAAATCCCAAAAACTTTGTGTTCTTGTTCTTCCACCTAACACAATTAAACATGGCAAACCCTAGATTCTAATCCCAACTTCAATGTCATCTGTTTATTGTTTGTGTGGGAAGGAAGCAATCTTACGAACCTCTCGGTCAGATAGAAACCCAGGACGACTGTATCACTCGTGTCCCTTCAAAGTAAGTTTTCCCCAAATTCACCATAATTTGAAAATCAATGTTTACTGTATGTTGTTTTGTTTACAGGCATCACCGATTTGTAAGAATTTCATTGGATGGGCTGAACCAAAGGCTGATGAAGAAGCACAATATACCATTCCAGGATTACTAAGGACTAACAGTGAACTTATGGATTCAAATCATGAGCTTCATGCTAGAAACAAGAAACTTGAAGAACATTTGAAAGACAGTAGAGCTGAATCAAAAAAATGGAAAAAGTACATGATTCTTAGTTGGTTGATGCTTTTCACTGTTGTGTTTCTTAAAAATAGTTAGTTAGTGGAATGAAATCTAGTATGATCTTGATGTATTGTGTTTTGTAGTTGTGAATCATGTTAAGGCGGTTATATATTTTGGATATTATTAATGGAATGTATTTTGGAAATTTCAATCATATGGATATTGTTGCAGTTGTTGTTTATGTCATGTTTGTATAGCTGCGTACATAACAAAGTGAATGCATAAGTGTCCGCGGACATAACAAGGTGAAAGCATAAGTGTCCACGGACATAACAAAGTGAACGAATAAGTGTCCGCGGACATAACAAAGTGAAAGCATAAGTGTCCGCGGACATTTGACACCTATCATCACCTAACAACCTGCATTACCTAACAACTTGCAATCCTTAACAAACTGTAACCCTTGATAATACAAACCCCAAACAATCTGCAAACAGAACCACCTGCAGAAATTGTAACCTGCCCCCTAACACCCTGCATTAAATGTATAGCATATAACACCCTCAAATCATTAAACGACCGTCTAACATATAACACCCACAAATCATATAAAGACAATAAAAACATGACATACCATAAAGAAAATACTGTCTAATACAAAACATAACAAAAGTCACCAAGTCTACATAGTTTTCAAAGACAATTAACATGACATAAGTTTTTAAGACCAAAAGAACAACCATGTAAACATCCTAACACTATCAAACATAAACAATCATTTTGATTTTTTCAGAGATTTTGCCTTTGCCCCTGCACCATTCTTGACAGCACGGGAGCCACCACTGGAGCCTGCACCCTTCTTCACACCACTAGATCCTGCACCCTTCTTGACATCACTAGAGCCTGCACCCTTCTTAACACCACTAGAGCCTGCACCCTTCTTAACACCACTAGATCCTGCACCCTTCTTGACATCACTAGAGCCTGCACCCTTCTTAACACCTAAAGAACCTTCAACATTCTTGCATGTCCTGGTATTATGACCAAGGCCCTTGCACTTTCCACATTTCACATAAGCATCCTTCTTTGATAATTTTCCACCTTTGGACATATCCTCTATCTCACTTACAGACCTTTTCCTTTTCTTTTTTGGCCTTCCAGCTTGCTTGTGGTAACTTGGTGGTGTTATAGTAGTTGGCACCTGGGATTTGGGCCATAAAGTTCTACCATTGATAGGAAATATCTTGAAACTGTAAACATGCTTCCATGATTCCATCTTGTACATTGGGTGCACCCAATTTTCTGGTATATCAACCTGTATACAACAATTATTGTTCAATAACAAATCAAAATGAATGTTATATAAATAAAGACAACCTGTTGACTATGGCTGGCCATATTCCAATTTGCTGCTACTGCATGCTTGCAAGGTATTCCTGTAATCTCCCACCTCCTGCAACTACATGTTTTCTGAACTGCATTGACCACACATTGGTCAATACCATGAGATACCTCAAAGTGTTCATCCCCATTCCAACTAACTGAATACTTTGCAGCATCTTTCTTTATGTTTGACAACTGATTGGTAGCATATGGTGTCAACAGACCATCACTTTTATCAATAACTTGTAAGACATTAACTATCCTTCTCATAAGGTATTCCCTTATGTATTCTAAAGCTGTGATTATGGGCTTATCTCTCCCTTGTACTATTTTGGCATTAAATACCTCACACATGTTGTTCAGAAGTACATCAGAGTGTGCCCTGCCTGTTCACAAAATATGTAGCACAAATTCAAAAACTTACAAGTGTAATAGTCTACATATGGAATTTAATATTTTAAATAATTGCAAGTGTATTACCTGAAAAGTGAGATCTGGTCCAGTGTTTTGGTGGGATCTTTGATAACCACACATGTGCATCAGAATTCAAAGTCTTTAGCTCATCCATACAAGTCTCAAACTATACAACTGTTGTAGCACTTGCTATTTTCCAAAGCATGTCTTTGTACTCCTTCCCTTTATAAGATAATCTCATGTTCTCATGGATATGTCTGAGACAGAATCTGTGCTCAGCATTTGGAAACAAATTTGAAACTGCATTCTGAATTCCCTTTTACACATTTAAAAATGCATAAGTATGATAAACCAATAGATTAATAATGTAAAACATGTACCTTTTGTCTATCACTCATGAATGTGACATTTGAATTGCTTGCAAGTTGTAAGTCATCACCAAGACATTCAAGAAACCAGGTCCATGAGTTAATGTTCTCAGCTTCAACAATTGCATAGGAAACAGGATAAATCATGTTGTTGTTGTCAATTCCAACAGCTGTGAGAACCTGACCAGGAAAAGGTCCTTTCATAAATGCACCATCAAGCCCTACCAAATCCCTCCCAATAGCATTGAATCCTTGCTTTAGTGAACCAAGACAAATGTAGATTCTTTTGAATTTTCTTGTAGGCTCACTAGGCTCTGCTGGTGGTTCCACATCTAACTTGATAGTGGTTCCTGGATTTGTCCTAAGCAATTCATCAATGTATTGTCTAAGTAGACCATACTGTGAACTATAGTCACCATGTAGCTGCTTCTGAGCTTTAGCTTTGGCCCTAAAAGCTGTCCATTTAGAGATTGAAACTTCATATTTTCGCTGAAACTGTTCCTGTACTGCTTTGACAGGGATCCTGGGGTTATCTTCGATTTGTTCCATCAATTGTTGTGCTAAGAAAGTTGAACTACAGTGATAAATGTTTCGGCTCTCTAAACATTTGTGTTCATCTATTAGAGTCTTAACTATCCAACTCTCTGTCACTGAATCCCTAGACACCAACAACACAAAGGGACATACAAACTGCTTAGGGTTTTTCTTTTTACCTCTTCCCCCAATGTGTTTTTTTTCTAGACCTCCTTCATTCCTATCATGTTCAATTTCAGTCCCTCCTTCAACAGAAATGTCCCCTTCTTTCTGGTTCTTTTTAACTTTTTTCTTTTTTGGCCTCTTAACAGCTTCCACCTTTTCAACACCAGGAATATCACCTGCACATGCCACCCTTACCCTATCCTTATCATCCTTTACTATTTTTAACAACCTTCTAGTCTCCACTGTGTGTTTTTTTAAAAACTTTTTAACTTCAGCCTTATTTCCAAACATTTGACCTATGTAGAAGTTGTTATCATTAGCATGTGCCCTTTTTATATGTTTTAAGGTTCTCCTCCTAACATTCCCTATATTATTCTCACCATCACTAGCACTATCAAAATTTTCATTGTCCAAGAGCTCTAAATCATCAACCCTGCCTCATGGTGAGTTTCATCTTCCTCTTCATCATCAATCATGAACTTGTAATCTCTCATGTCAATATCACTTTCATCCATATCATTCTCCTCATCAACCATATAATTACTATCTTGGTCACTATCTTCTCCTATATTAGTATCCCTATCCCTATCATTAACCTCATTAGTAATCCTATCATTATCATCTAAGAAAGGGTAAAAAGCATTCATAACAGAACTAGTCATTCCAATATCATGAATTGCAGCACTAGGTACCTGAGGAGTAACCATACTAGAGTTTTCAATATCTACTACATATGCTGCATTTTCAGTATCATCTTCAATGTGCTTTGTTCCACATTCCACGCCTCCATTGTTTTCATTTGATGATTCATTCCAGGTCAATGCTAGTACCTTTGGGTTGTTCCTTTTACTATCAATCATCTGAGCTTCAACTTCACTGACTTCTTCTAGTACCACACTTGATTGTGAGGGTATCTCCATTAAGATAATATTAGACATCCCATGCTCAATGTATATATCAATAAACCTGTTCCCCTGATGAATGATTTCTAACAACTGCAAGACATGGGAATCTTCAGCCAATAGATGAATCCCAGATTCCAAATCACCCCCTGGCTCAACATAATGGTAAAAGGTAGGGACATCAAGATCATACCCTAACTCTTTCGTCATTAGGGCCAATTCATAAATCCCAAATTTCTCGTCATCTACCAAATCAATGAAACTTAACAAACCATTTACATACATACGATTAGGATTGTTTGTAAATGATCCCCCACGATGCATGTTGATTGAGAAGAACATTGGATAAAGTTCTGCATTTTAAAGATAAAAAATCTAAACTTTAAACACATACATGAAATGTATCGAAGTAAAATATGATAAAACTGAACTTTGAACTTTACCGTGAAGTTCATCGACATCATAAACATCATCATCTTCTCCGCGTATATGAAATCCACCTCCTCTGTTAGCCATTTGGGGTTTTGATCGGAATTGTGAGTATTGAAGACGTCTGTGAGTATTGAAGACGACGTCTGGGATTTATAAGCTCAAATGTATGAAAAGACGGTTTTACCCTCACATGCCATGCATGTGAGGCCGTTTAACATGAATTAATAACCGGGTTAGTGATAAAGGATGAAACCCGTTACTAATTTAAACTTAAAGGATTGTTTTGGCAACTTTTAAAGATTAAGGATGAAACCAGCTAGATTGATGCAACTTAAAGGACGTTTTGTGCAATTTACTCAAAAAAATATTCATCCCTAGTTTACCACACAAAAAATACTTTATTTTAAATTAGACTCATTTTGAATAGCCAGTTTTTATTTTTTGTATACAAATAGGATTGACAATTTAAGCAATTACCCAACATAAAATTATTTAGTAAACACAAGCGTAAAATAAAAAAAGTTAAGTATCTAGCTTTTGTTATCAGCTGGTAGTCGAAATGCGTAATTATATTCTGTCAATACAAAAAAAAATCCTTTATTTTGAAAACAACTCCAAAATCAGTACCATACTAGAATACCGAAACCGAAAATGAGTAAAAGCATAAATTGAATAGCTACTAATTATGGTGGTACTACCGATAGTGCAACAAATACCAAATAATACCGAAACCATCTCGTATTTAAATTGAAAACCATAAAATGAATTTTGGATCAGTATTGATGTTGTTCACTCAGTATCGCTTCGGTTTCATACAGTAACAATGCTCCGAAAAGATGTGCATCCTTATTTTATGATACCAAATAAAATTATAACAATAATCCCTTTTATTTAGCTACTAATTTATGTTTATCTTTCCTATTTCGGGTATATTAAAAGTTATTGTAACAAAAGACCTCTTTCAATGTGCTATCAGTTTATGATCTATATAACGAACTATGATCCTTATACAATATCACGGCATAATATTTGCTAGATTTCTCTTTATGTAAATTAAGTTTCATTAGAAAACATAAGTTAGACTTCTATGTATACTCCACAAAGAATAGGACTCAATACTTATCCACGAAAAAAACTATGGGTTCGGCCAAACTTATGATGTTCCAACTTATATGTTATAAACAAGAATATTGTTATGTTTGTTTGTGGAGATTGCAAGTTTATGATTTTGTAACACCCTATTGTAATAGTACGAGTCCTATAAGCATAAGTTATTAAAAAAGTAGCCTATCCATTGAGAATTTGAGATAGAGAGATGGAAATTACAAAAATACCCAATGAAGTATGAAGGGGGAAGGGTTGATGACATAAAGATGGTGTCATGGATTTGGCAAAAAGCAAAAGGGAGTACAAAAGAGATATGATATGTGTAATGTGGTGTGAGTTCCAAGAGATTGATTGATGATCTTTTAGAAGGAGTGATAATGTTGGGGTTGAGGCTTGTAAATGTAAACATGGAGGCCATCATGTTCCCTCTCTTCCAAACTCTCAACAAACACACACCAATAGATTCTAATCCAACCCCACCAATCATTATTCTTCTTGTTTACTTGAGTTTAATCACTTCAAACCTTAAGACATGTTTCTCCTTTTAGGATTATGTTTTTAAATCTTTTCACTCTTTTCTCTATAAACCTTCTTTAAGTAATCATTTCTAATTTATTTTTTTTGTTAAAACAAATAAATAATTTAACTTTTTCACTCTTTTACTTTATAAACCTTCTTTAAGTAATCATTTCTATTTTTTTTTGTTAAAACAAATTTATAATTTAACTTTGAACATTTATGTCTATATAATTTTAATTGTTATATGATTTTATCATATAAGAGCAAGAATAAGAAACATATTGTTAGGATGATATATATTATAAAATTTTTAAAAAAAACTTCTTATTAACATCTAACAAGTTAAAATTGAGATAAACAGAAAAAAGATGTACGTGTAAACCAAAATTAATTATTAGTTCTATGTCCAAGAAAGTGAATTAATATATAAATAAAAACTTATTGAAAAATATATATTTGCATATTTATAACCCAAAAGGAGAAGTTGTTACTTTTAGAGTATTCACATCTCATTTTACATTTTTAAGTGAATGGATTCTTCATATTATAAAAAGTGTTTTTAGTTGTTGTGAGTAGAGTAGAGCGAAAATGTTATTATTTGTCTGTATATTTGAGGCCTATTATTTTTTTATTATTTTCTAAAAGTTGTTGTAAGGCCATGGGTTGTGAGGCTCGTCCCCGGGCCCGCAAGCTTCGGTTAGGGCAGGCTACACTGCCTCCCTCCGGCCCGTCCCGTCCTCATCTTCCTTTTGCAAGCCGGTGATGACGGTCCTCCAACACACACACACATATACATACATACATACATATATACATACATACATACCTAAGTATATACAAATGGGCTCATCCTCACACCCTAGGTCCATCCCTTTATGTTCATCCCTCACATCCCCGGATGTGAGGCCTACGTGGCGGATCATCCTCAAGGGACTACCTTTCTCCACCCCCATTAGCCTAAGTGAATGAGAGAGAAAAGGTAACGATAAAGATATAAAAATATTATTTAATTGGTAAAGAGAGAAAATATAGTGATTTTTAGTGTAATTATAGAAATAAAGATCGGGGGATCTGAACATTCATATCCATTTCATCATTTTTACCTTGTAACTACACTAAAAACTACATTTTCTCTCTTCTTTCCCTTAAATAATATTTTTTATATTATTATCATTATTTTTTCCCTCTTCTGCTTACAATTAGTTTCAAAATATATTAATAAAATTATAGAGAGTGAATAATGTCCTCTCAAATATATAGATACAAATAAATTTCTCTCTTCCATTTACAACCACTTTTTATAATATAAAAATTACTCTAAAAATTCAATTAACATGATGTGAATGCTCTAAAAACACATGTTTTTTTTTCCTTGTGGGGTCATGTGAAGTATAGCATTTGATATATTATTTTAATCCTAAATGTTACTTTATTTTATAACAGTAATCTTAAAATAATCTATCTTGCCCAAGTTTGAACCTAGAACCTCTTTTCTAAGAGTTAATGTCTTTATCAAGTGGGCTACCTTTCATCAAATTTTATACCTTGACCACTAGAAATTCTTGATACGACAACGTTTATTGGGTTGTTTATTGGTAGGAAAAATTAAGGTATCAATGGAACGAACCTTGTTCTTGATCATAGATATAAGCAATTGGTACCTCAAGTTGATGAAAACATTTTGATTCACAAGAAATGCCAATCAATATGGTAGATTATTCGGTTTACAAGAAGCCTTTTTCAAGAAACCTTTTGATGGAAACAAGTTTGTCGAACATTATGTTAATTTTTGAGGATTATCATATACTTAATAAGGATTATAAATGTTGAAGATGAAGCATGTAGACACATGATCCTAGGAAGTGATACAAGTATAGACAATCTATGATAGTTATTGATTTTGCTTTAAGAGGAACAATTATATAGTTTTCTTGACGTTAGGGTATAAAATTCATTGACGGTATAAACCAAACATATACTGACCAAACAACATTGGTAACGGTACCGTATACATATTTATAGATTTTGACGGTATAAATTCATTGAACAGAAAGTTATATTCGCAATAAAATATTTCTTGGTATCGTAAACTCTATCGAGTGTCTGTACGATACCACTATCGTAACGGACCGATACCAACCACGTATACATAATTTATTGTTTTCAATCGATGTAAAACACGTGTCGATTGACAATGACTGTTATGCTAAGTGCCAGTATCATAGGGGGTACTGAAGTGAATCAGACCGATAATGACCAAAGGCCCGCAGCGAAGCGCACGGGAATCCCACTAGTGACTAAACACAAATGTTTTTATAAACATGATATGTTTCACTATTTCGGTCAAACAGTGACCTGATGGTCAAAAACTTGTAAAATAATTTATTTTGTTCGACCTATTTGGCAACTTTAACTTCTAATCAATACACCCTAATGTAAGCGAACTTTTCAATACACCCTAATGTAAGCGAACTTTTCAAATATGTTCGTAGAGATTGATTGGGGCACATCACTAACAACATCAATGATTAATTACATATGCATAACGAGTCTTGGGACGAATATCTTTAGTCCTATTAATCAGCTGATCCGAGTGTTTTCTTTAGCAGCTTAAACGAATATCATAACAAGTCTGACAAGAGGCTGAACTCAAAGAAAAGAGTTTATATCAAAAGGAGTGGGTTTTTCATCTACTTATCCCAAGCAAACTTATATTTATAATTCTTATTCGAATACCATATAAACGAAAAGTAAAAAAAAACTCTGCTTCGAATCTTTTTCGGCTAAAAAATCAACGTATTTCTGAATTCCTAATTAACCCATCATGATCATGTAGCGAAACAAACACACGAATCATTTTTTCCCGTTTAGACAAGATGAAAGAGGTGTCGAGCATACTCATCATTGCTTTTGGGCGCCCCCGTTAAGGAACTCCACATCTATTTCACGAGATCGGTTGCAAATGAGATGAGGCCCTCTACTTTGCAACTACCTTTTGCACCCTTCGTTTATATCTTTAAATGCAAATAAAGATTAAAGGCGTTGTCGATTAAAGGTTAAATAGACCCGTTTATATAGCAAAGCATCACCACCTTATGATATCTTGTTTCAACTACGATATTGTGTTCCTATGTTATGATGTTATTTATATAACTTCTTTATGAAAAAGAAAACTATAGTATAATGGTAATTAATCATTCCATGTCTTGAAACAAAAAACAAACACATTCTAATACTCATCCACTTATTACACCCAATTTCCATAACCATATACTCAGGTTTCCCAGGATCATGTTGGTATCTCCCTTAAAATATGCTAAATTATGCCTTTTTGTATTAAACCAAACACAACTATAACTATAACTACAACTGAACCCTGTTATGGTTTCAAAGGTCCACACAGAGGTAGGAGATGACAGAACCTGCACGCCTTCGGGTCCTCGCACTAACCTTTGACTTCTCTATTAGAACTTTCTTGATATTGACACAGGTGGATATAACAGTAGCAACCCCGGCTGCAGTCACACCAGGGCAATAGACTATGTAGCAGGATTCAAGCCATTTGCATCTTTTAACAAGATGGGCTAGACCAACATCGGTTATCTCACGGCAATGTGATAATACTATATCCTTTAGTAAAGGGCACCCTTCACCTACCTCTGCCAGTGCCATATCCCGCAAATTCTGAAAAAAAGAAAAAGAAAAGAGGCCATGATTTTCGTATCATACCGAAAAGTCCGAAATTATGTAAAAGTATACCCTGTAAAAAACAAATTCTATCTAATTTTTTCTTTGGGTCATGTTCGAAACTGTCACCCTAGTTTAAGCATATAAACTAGTAAATCAATTATTTTTTTCTAATCATTTGTGTTTCAGTTGGATTTTACCTGAAGAACGCTAATATCCAAATAAGTTAGTTGAGGGCAGCCCCTTGCAATTGCTGTTATTCCGGTATCTCCTATTTGGTGGCAGCCACTTACATTTAAATGACGTAACAAGGGGCAACCATTACCAATAGCCACCAGAGCTTCATCCCCAACCCTGGTAATATAAACAGCAAAATTAATTATTAATTATTAAAAAACTAAAAAAAATACGAACATGGGAACCTTGTTGAAAGTGTTTTAAAAAAATTAAAAAACACAAAAATACAATGGCTTCTCTTTCCAATTTCCAAATGGTGATATGACCTTAATTATACTTATGTATATTAATATTGTAAAGAATGAGATGACTGTAGTTATATATAAAAGTGAGACAAAAAATTATTACCTATCACAAAACCGAATGCTAAGATCTGTAAGGTATTTACAGTTGTCACCAATAGCTATAATTCCCTTGCTCCCAACCTATAATATACAAAAGAGTTAAAAAAAGGACGATTAACGTCCTTATCAGAACATGAGGTTTCCAACTGCAGGTTATATAATTAACTTAAGACAAGCAAAAATATATTAGAACACAAATATTTCCAGTCAAATTCGTAGGTCAACTGAAAATGTACAGTGAATTTGTTATCACATATGATATATTAGGGGTGTTAAATGTGGCAGTGTTTGCAGGTCGAACCCGAACACGATACGAGTTTTCATGAGTTGACCCAAACACGAGCCGTTTAACCCGAAAACTTTATTTTATATTATATTTTGTGCATATTTTTCTCTTAAGTATCTGTGGTGTCAGATATTTATTACACCCTTATATCACATATGGCACTTGTCACCACAAAAACAAGTTAAATTTAAAAGCAACCTTGTACATACAAGAGAATAAAATAGAAAATGAGATGTATATACGAATTCCTAAGAGAATAACAATACCTCATAGCATCTGCGTATGTGAAGTTTTTTCAATTTTTTGCAGCCAATAGCAATGCTGCATATTGCATCATCCCCAATGACGGAGCAATCCACTAAATGAAGAGCTTGCAAATCTTGCAGCCTTTGCCAACTTCAGATAGGGCTTCATCGCCTACTTTTTGACAGTATAGTAATGCTAACTCTCTAAGATGCCTACAAAATTAACCATGTTAACCTCATAAAGCAAAATGGGCAATCATAGTTGTTAAATAGTGATTGCTATAGCGCGCTACGTAGTGTATAGGTCTAGTGTCACTATTAGGGTTGTAGCGATGGATAGCGAGAATAGTGACACTTTATTTTTTATTTTTTTTCTTAATATAAATAGCAATTAAATATAGCTATAAAATAGCTAGATTTTAGGTTTTTGTTAAATATACATGTAAAATAGCATATATACCATGGTATTTTGATATAATATACAGATAAAAAATTTCTAGGTATCGCTATTTATAAAATAGCCACCCGCTATTTATCGCTATTCGCTCACAAAAGTTTATTTTCTAGACTAATAGTTAGATCAAAAACTATTTCAAAAACTTTGTGGACAGAAATGTGCAGACAACTCAGTATACACTATGAAGGTACAACATCTCAAATATACCACTAAACCAATTGGTCTTCTTTGTACTTTCACCTCAGTCAAAACGTTCTGGTTGAAAACAGGTCATTTTTGGTGAGTGTTGAAACAGGGAAGACTGGGTAGGGTGTAATGGATTATGTAAAAACTTGTCCACTATTATAAGTTTTTAAAATAAAAATGCAATAATTACGATTAAAAAAACAATATCAATACAATTAGAATAAAAAATTCCAATAAAAAGATTTGGCCAGTTGTATGTATTAAAAAAGACTTTTAACTTATAACCCCAATATCCATTTTGACGCATTCCCCTTTTAGGTAAAAAAAAATTTAATTAACTTATTTGAGAGTAAAAAAAATATAATCCAAATTGACCCACTCATATGTAAATAGATCAAAATTGACATCTCTACATTTTTTTTTTCAGTTGGATTTTACCTGAAGAACTCCAAGTAATATCTACAAAAGTAACACCTATCATGCCAAGTATGTAAACAATAACTAAATAAATGAGAAAACGTAGAATTTTAATTAACCCCAACTAGTGTGGGACAGAATGTTTTTACTTGTCGTATAGTCAATAAGAGTTTAAAATGGCGCATATACCAAAAAAAACAACTCAACTGCTTACTTCAGGAGGATCTTATTTATTAGGAAATGAAAGATTATTAAAACTTTTATTCATAACTTACATGCAAGACCTTCCGATGCTCTCTAGCCCATATGTGCTAATATTGTGGCAACCATTGATTTCCAGGCGTGAAAGTTCAGGACAACCAGCTGCAACAGCCTCTAAGCCCTTATCACTCAGGAAATAGCAATCACTTAGCATCAAGCTTTTTAATTTTTTACATCCTTTCCCAATGGCACAAAGGCTCCTGCATACGTTAATCAACATACATAACATACGCATCATGAATTCCAATTCGTGTTTCTCTCTATCACTTTGAGTAAAAAAACCAAAAATCCTTCGAATATCAAATTATGAAAAGAGGAGATAACGAAAGAAAAACTAACTTGTCTGAAAAACGCTGAAAACTATGAAGTGCTAGCGACTCCAACAACACACAAAGTCTACCAACAGCAGTCAAAGCCTCATCTGTAACCATAATGCATTGCAAATTCAAATTTTTAAGAAGAGGGCATCCTTTTGCAACAGCTATTACTCCTTTGTTGTTGATATACTCAGAATCCAATGATAAAGTCTCGAGGTTTCTGCAATGAGACCCAACAGCTTCTAATGATACATCGGTTATTTTAGCACATGCAGCCACACCCAGTGATTTCAAGGTCTTCTCACAGCCAACGGCCAGGTCAACTAAACCAGTGTCGGTCAAACCTTCACAAAATCGTAAATTCAGTACTTCAAGTTGTTTGCAACACTCGCCAATAACACCTAAACCTTGATCTCCAACATAGCAACCCTTTGAAAAAAAGTAAAAATATTAAACGCTTAATACATGCTAAAACAAAACAATACTTGATGCCTACACTCTATGATTAAAACCGACAACACGCTTTAACACACCATATGTAATACTTACAGCCTGGAATTAAAACTAATGAACATACATACTATGCAGTTAATAACTTAATATCATGATATATCGGTCCCCATGTAAAATATCGGTCAGAATATCGGAACCGATATTATCGGCGATATTGACGATATTGGGCCGATATATCACCGATTTTCCCGATATCGATACCTTTCTTCTTAGTTCTACCATTCGTCTACCTTCTTATTACTACTATTAGTGTTTTAAGTCTTAATTGTTAATTGTTAGTGTTTTAAGTCTTAATCAGTTCCTACTTGCTACAATTGTTGGTGTTTTGCAAGTTGCAAAAGGTTAATATGTTAATGGTAGGAGAGTATTCCGAATTGTTAGTGGTAAATTGCTATATAAATATAAATTCAACATGATATTAAATTACCGATATCCCACTGCGATAACCGATATCTCAAATATCGGTTTCGATTTTTTACCCCATTAACTGCATAGCATATATAGGCTATAGCACATAACCAACCATTAACATTTGCTAAGACCTAATTAACTTTTTAATCAAAGATAAAAGAAGTATTTTTCCAATGTATTCTGAAAAAAGAACTGATTCATAGCTTAAAAATAAACAAACGTGAAACAGAATATTTTACCTGCAAATCCAAACATTTCAAAGACCTGCATTTCTGAGCTACAAATGTAAGGCCAGCATTTGTTGCATTAGAGCACCATATTAGGGTTAACTTTTCAAGTTTGGTGAATCCATCAGCAACAGCAGCCAAACCAGCATCTGATAGACAATACGACTCAAATCTCTCTGCCATAAGGCGAAGCCTGAGCCACGTAGATTGCCTAACACTGCCCCGTCTTCCCTGCATTTGGCAACAAATATTAACAAGATTAACCAAGATATAGTCTTTAATATGAGCTTGGACACACGTTTTGTTTATAATACTACTTTAGAATGTTAATAACTTCGAGAGAAATGAAACCTAAAAACCAACAAATGTAACAGTCGTGTTAGCCAATGTTAGTTGGTAAAACAGGCAACAATAGTTTATCTATAATCGATATAGGCGATGATACATTACTAGATAACTTTACAGCGAGATACTGTGAGAGATTCTGTATGTTATGCTTGATTTGAAATAATCTACCTCTTGAAGGGTTATACTGGAGAGGTGCTTACCTGTTTAAAGCAGGTTGTTTTGTAATGGTTTTTGTTTATCTATTAAAGCTATGACACGTTCTATCACAACATATGTTTGTATCAACGTTATGGGTATGAAAAAAGCTTACTCAATTATCAAGAAAATATAGAATTATATATTAAAGATCAAAAGCTCGAATCCTTAGTTAGCAAAAAACCTAAAGAAATTAAAATTTTATTTCGCAGCACTCTTGATGTATGACCAGTTCAGTGAATTATGAAAGCTAAATGGTTTATTTTATCAAATATATTTTTCTTAGCATAACGTCTTAGTCCCCCCCATACCCAAGACCAAGGATAGCTAAATCAGTTTGATAACTTTCTGAAAACGGGAGTATTATCCAAGGCCACACGTTTTGCTTGAACTGTATGCATACGTAAAGTCGTAAATGTCTACTCATAATAGAATAGGTAAGTTACAGAATTTCCTTCTTTTCCCGGCTGAAATCAACGACTTACTGATGCAACCCACATTTGGTTTTCAAGCATTTATTCCAATAAAGGAATATCCTAACAACACAGTTTCACATGTCTTTAGCCTATATATAAAAAGGCAAGATCTCGAAATTCTTTCTAACTAAAATACAGAAACTTTTACATAATTAATATCCATTGTTATAGAAAACTTGCGAACAGAGGGTTCGCAAGAGATATGATCTGCTTAATTAAAGTTACAGCGTACTCCCTCTACCCCTATAGAGAGACCAATTTATGTTATTAAAACACTGACTCTTATTAATCTTCAAGTGCATAGCGGATGAATAAAAGATATATGATACAATTATATACGTTCTTTTGTCCTAATGATAAACCTATTATTCATGAAGAAAAAAATGTGTCAACCAGTCAGGATCATGGAAAGCTATCATGCAAACTCTAATGATATCATCCCACACAGAGTAGTGATCAACTTGCCAACCCGACTGCCATAATGTTGTTTCCTAACCCTTCCATTTTTATATACTCTCAGATAATATTCATTTTCGATGATGATAAATCTCTATACGTACTTTTGAAACCGTCGTCAACCGTGTTTAAAATTCAAAGCAAAAATACTCTTCTTCTGCAGAAAAGTTCCTAAATTTACTAGCTTATTTGCTACAAAACAATAGAAAGAGTAGCCAATTCAATGCCTAAATATAAAACACCTCCTTTTGGGACACAAAGCAATTACAAAAGCTGCACATATTGTAACGAAACTGAAGGTCCATAGAACACACACCAACAGTACAAAACTTGAACAGAGTTTGTTCAAAATCCAACTTAAATTGACACTCATCTGATAACATAAAGTGTTGGTTCCTAATTTCTTCCAGTTTTATATACTCACAGATGATATTTATTTCCAAACTGATGATACATCTCCATACGTGCTTCCGTAAACCATCTTCATTAAATTCAAAGCAAAAAATACTCTTCTTCAGCAAAAAGCTCCTAAATTGATATAGCTTTACTTGCTACAAAATGTTAACTAACATATCAAAAACTAATGAGAAGAGTAGCCCCATCCAATACTTAAATGCAAATCACCTCATTTTAGGGAAACAAAGCAACTACAATATTAATTAATTAAATCAATACTCTTCTATCAATCAATCCTATTGCATAAGGAAACTATATTCATAAAAGTGCCCTAATTTTATCCAATACTGTACAACATTCAGAAAATTAACAACAGAACACAAGTAGGCAAAAACCAAGCTCACCGAATCAAACGGATGAGCACCGGAGAGTCGTTCATCAATATAAAGGTTAGTAACATTAACAAACCGACTCGCAATCAGGTTCACAAGCGAATCCGGGCTACCGGAGCCACCGATACGGATCGTATCACGGCTGAGTCGTTCTAGGGTTAGCCAACGACGGCATACGAGCGCACACGCGTCTCGGCTGGTCTTCGAGTCCAAATTACGGAAGATCTCCAAGATCAACTCGTCTGGTAGCATCGAATTGATCCAATCGTGACCTCTCATTTCAATTCAGATTGATTCAATTGATCGAATTGAAGAAGATTTTGAGAGATTTAGTGTGTGTTATTGCGGATTGTGATGAGTTGTTTGGTGACTCGGTGGATTGGCGGTTGAGGAAGGGATGGTGTATGGTTTCAGGTTTTGAGATTGATAAAAGTTGGTTTAGTGGGGTCACATGTGTAATAAAAGTTGGAAACTTTGGGAAAGTTAAAACCACATGGGAGGAAAGTGATGAGAATTGTTGTTTATTTTTACTTTGTTTAGTATGCTTTAAACTTTCCTACTTTGAAGGGGGATTAAACATGTTTGGAGAGTGTAAAGGTGATAATCATGTTTGTACATTCTTAGGGGATGTTTGTTTATCTTTTAATGAGTCTTTTAATATTCAGACATCTTACTGGTTCAGCACTTAATGATTCAGACTGTTTGTTTCATGAGCAGATGTCTGAATGGTTCAGGTATTTGCCTTTGAATTGTTAAGCATTATACAAAGTCTGAATGGTTAAGACCTCTAATCTGAATTGGTCAGACATTTGCCTTTAAACGGTTAAGCATTATACTGGCTCTTAATGATTCAGACCTCTTATTGATTCAACACTTAATGGTTCAGACCCTCTTACTGGTTCAGCACTTAACCATTTAAAAGTTGTCAAACAGCCCCTTAGTGTTGAAATATCCGACAATGTTAACGGTATCAGAGTAACGTATTTGTTATGTAATTTTTTTTATTGTGATTGTGTTTTACGTGAAAGAAAGTTGACTTGGATTGTCACTAGTGACTAGTAGGATAGGAGATCTCCCCTCCGTGAATGAGTACGTGTATTATGGTTGGTGAATGATGATTATGAGTAACTTGTTATGATAAATAAAGACATTAAGGCGTTGTGATGATAATGATAAGACATTAAGAGACTTGATTGTAGAAATTAGGGCGTTGTGATGATAATGATCAGCAATACTCCTTACTAATCAATACACTAATCACCTCTAGAACCTTATCCCTAAGAATGGTAGATATCACTATCGGCTTATCCTAATTTATGAAGGGTTGATACTCACGACGTAAGTGTTTGAGTGCATATTACTATAAGAGAAAAAACACGTATTCCCTTTATAATGTTATATATCTCTCTCTTTCCCTCTTGATATAAGATTTGTCTAAAGAATATATGTTATTTAAAATATGACTAGGTTTTAAGTGTGAAATAACGTGGGTCAAATATGCTATGATTGATTACTTAACCAGTGTAAAAAACATCTTTCGTAATGCTCTAGGACCCTAAGGTTGAGCCATGGTTTGATTGCATACATGCTGACAACACTTGTTCTTTTTTTTTTGTTTTTACCGTGTATTTTGAAGGCTCCAAACATTTTCCAAACTAGGGATGAACATTTTTTTCCCAAATACGTACCCGATTCGTACCGTACCGTATTCGTACCGTACCCGTACCAATTTTAGGTATTCGGTACACGTATTGGTACCCAGTTTTATTGATTTTGGTATTCGGTACTTTCGGGATTTGTACGGGTAAAAATGATACAGGTACCGAATTTTGTATAAAACTTAAAAAAAAATATTATGTTTTATTTCGTATTATGGATACTCGTATTGAGTTTTTCTATTTGGTACCCATATGGTATTGGTACTCGTACCAAGTTTACCTATTTGGTACTCGTACTATATTGGTATTCGTGCCGATTTACTTATTTTAATACCCCTACGAGTGCTCAAAAACTAAAAGAAAAACAAAGTGGTACTAAAACGGGTACTGTACCGAAATAATTGCACCCGTACTCGTACCGTACCAATATATTTGGTACCCAGTTTTGTTCAAATTTGATACCATTGTTTTCGATACCGGTACGGGTATCACAACCCCGACCCTACCCTAGGTGGGAGCCGTGAGCAGATTACAAGTGGTATCGGTGTTTGTTAAAATTATCGCAACGGAAATTTCATCAGAGAGTTTTCAAAACACCGTTGTTTTCATTTCATAAACCGTGGGATGAAACCCATATTTACATAAAGGATTTTCAAAGGAATAAACCCTTGATTACAAAACACGTTTTATTCAGGTTTACATAGCCACTTATTTAAGCTTGAGTGCCTCATAGCACTTTTCCTTCTCTTCACAGTAAATCACCTGAAACACGTTTAAAAACATTTTATCAGCTAAAAATACTAGTGAGTTCATTCAGATTTTATAAAAGAAAAGATACGTTATAATTACGGCATTAAGGGTTTTTATATTTGTTTATATATTTCAATTACTCAAATCATTATTTGTCACACACCCAATTCAATGACTGTGGTCAAAACCCCATATATCGGTAGTAATTTTAGAATACAAAAACTTAATCACTGCAATAGCTTTCTGGTCTAAGTCCTGGTTCCTAATTAAACACACAATGCAACCCGTATTAGTGCATTATCCCAATTCAAACTTTAACGATAATCACGAGATCAAAACCTCAACATATATGACAATGTATAGCCTTATTCAGGCAGCACTTAAACATCTGTTGATTTGGTTTTAGATCGATTGGACAGGGTATCGTACCAGTGATTAGGGTTAGTACGCTGGCGGAGTTTAGGGGCTTCGGGTATTCAAACAGCAAAACGAGAGGGAAAAAGTTATCGATTTTAAATTGAACAGGTGCACCAAAACTCGTCCCACGGCTGGCCTTGTATAGCCCATCTGGGATTCTCCTGTGCGTCGCTGGAGAATCAAGACCCTCCCCCGCATGGCGCGATAGCTGCCTATTAGGGCTAGGTCAGCCTCATCAACCACATAGCCAAGCCACGTGTCTCGAAACGGTGCCACGTGGCCTAATACTCTCCCGCGCGTCGCTGGAGAATCAGAGGATTCTCCCGCATGGCGCTTGGGATGTCCATTTTTTTCATGCTGGGTCTCGTCGTTCGTGTCCAGGGTTTCGATCAGGGTTCTTTCTAGGGTATTTTGGGAGTTGTTACAATGGGTACTGTACCAATCTCATTCCTATTCCAAACTATTTGACCTAGAATTTGACATCTTAAAAAACACAAGAATTGATCACTCTGGGAAGTGTTTTCACACATTTTAGAAATCATCATCTTACGAAAAAATTTTCAAACCATTTTGTGTTATACCAAAATTTATAAAAGAAATGATATTATTCATAAACTTTAATAAGTATTATATTATATTATATTTTATAATATTATATTATATTTTATTATATAAAGCTACAATAGAAAGATGGATGACCAGTTGCAGCATGCTGCATGACAGCTGGCCACCGATCTCTTTTTTTTAATACAGCCGCCTTTCGTTTTGGTTTATAAAGAAAATTCGTTTGATTTTGTTGATTTATTAACGGATGGTGTAGTTGTATTTACTACACTCTGGAATCGTTATTACCCGGGTTCAATTCACACTAACCACATCCAATTTTTTATCTTTTGCTTTTTACATTGATTTACTATCTTTTTACCGGTATTCCAGCTAACAAAACTGGTAAGCCACTTGACTTTTTACCAGCATGCCAACCGAGAACTGGTGAGTCATTTGACGGTTGTGCAATATCCTGGCGCTCATCAAGGTTTTCTTAATATTGTATCTTTCCTTTTATGAAACCAATGCTTCAGGACACGTATGATTTTAATAGTCTCTTAAACCACACTAAATTTCATATGTTTATTGACTTTTCACACATGATATTTTAATTGAATATTGATATAAAATTTTGATACTAGATTTAAGCTTCTGCAAGAGGAAGCTGTCGGTTACAATAAGTTTGGACTGCGAGATAATGTTGCCCAGGTATGTGTTTTAGTGGTGAGTTGGTCTTTACATGATATGCTTTATGAACTTTCACACCCAAGACTAGATACATATTTATTTCCCATTATTCACTAAACGCTATTCTTACCTACATTAAACATTCACTAAGTGAGAAAAGTTCAGGAGGATCACATCAACCTGCATGGTAAGTATAGCATATCCTCAGGTTTTGTACTTCCTTTCACTTATCTGTGGTGTGGTTTGATCACTTGAGCCTTACTTCCTTAGCCTTGCAGTGGAGAATGAAAAATTGTTTCTGGTTGTTATACTTAGGGTTTATACCATACATAACCGAACTAGAACTAAACTGATAACGATCAAACACTGCAACGTAGCGCGAGTAATCTTCCTAGTTATATTCACAAATATAAAGTTGAATGTACAGTAAATTTATTGTTATTTTATTCAATTTATTTTGGGTTTAAAAATTTCTCTTCCCGTTTCAATTGTGAAAAGCCGAGAACGTAAATGTTAATATAATAAACTTTTTTTTTGTGTTTAATTACTTAAAGCAGCAACTTTTTTCCTTTCTTTTTCTAATTTAAAGTTTTAGCACTTCTTACTATTTTCTTTTACATTTAACCTACTTATATTTACACACACTTATAGCCAATTTCTAAATTTATGAATCTTATTTTATGACAAGTAAATCCATTTTTGTAATTTTTAATATAAATTTCGTTGAAATTGAAATTGTATTAGAGTATATTTTTATATCATAAGTTAAAGAGAGTATTCATACCGTAACGATATCATGACAAACCTAATTGATACCTTTGCAACAATAGTGATACTATGAATGTTTTTTTTTATTTCTAATAAAAATTTTGTTGAAAATAAATTGTATTAGAGCATATTTTGCATATCGTAAGTTAAACCGAGTGGTCATACTATAACGGTATTGTGACAAACCTAATTGATACCATTGCAACAATAGTGATACTATGAATGTTATTTTTTACCCTACATGTAAATTAATTTTAATGGTTTATAATATTCCTTTTTATGGTTTTCGATCGATATAAAACACGTGTCGATATCCTTTTAGACATATCATAACTTTTTTTTGGCGTTTTATCTTTCAGTTGCCATACCGAGTGCCAGTAACGTACAACTACAGTAACAAACCGAACTGATATTAACATAATTTCGAGAAATGATCAAATACAAAAGACTCTTATTGTAAGAAGGGTTCTGGTCCATTGATCTAGATTTGGAGGGTTGAAATTAATCTCAGGGAAAAGAAAAGAATGAAAGTGCATAAAAGGAATCTCGTATTTATTGACTTTCTCTCTCCACATGCAAGGCATATGCCAATTTCCCCATCGATTTAAAACGTCCATAACTTTTTCATATGACATTTAAAAAAAATTCACCATAATAGCGAGTGTTTTTTTATCTTTAATATGAGTACCATATTATCATAATTTCATTTTTACTGGGTTTTTTTTTTTGCATTTGGTTAAAGGTTCACGTCATTGTGTATTTTAACTGGGTTTTGGTCATTACATTTTAGTAGAGTTTCTATACATTGTGTTATTATCAAAACCTGTAACACAAATGTTAATTTGGGTTCTACCCATTGCTATTTTATAAGAACCGATAACACAATATATGACACAATGAATATGGTGTTATATCTGAGTTTTCTATATATTGTGTTATTGGTTTAGGTCATTGTGTTTAATTTATTATCCATTTGTTTAATTTTTTTATTCTCTTGTTCATTGTGTTTTAGTTTGTTGTGTATTGTGTTTTTAGTTTGTTTTCCATTGTGTCTTTATCTACTCTCCATTGTGTCTGTTACCTGTTGTCATCAATTGTTTTTTTATTTAGTCTGATACTTATTGAGTTATACGTTATCGCCATTGTGTTATACGTTATGGTCATTGTGTTTTAGTATGTTGTCTACTGTGTCTTTATTTGGTGTATTGATTGTGTTTTTATCTACTTTACATTGTGTTTTACATCATGTCCATTGTGTAATACGCAACTGGGTTTTTGAAATTTTTTTTTGAAAAATATAACAATATGGTACTCATATTAAAGATAAAAAACGCTTGATTTTATGGTATATTTTTTTAAACAAATGATGTATAAAGAATTTACGTACGTTTAAAAACGGGGGGGGGGGGGATAGGATGTGACTTGCACGTGTATGTTTTCTTTCCTCTTGTAGACAAAATTACCCTTTCCATTTGATTCCTCCTAGGACACTTGTCACTCTCTGTTGATTTCTTACCCTTCTTTCATTTATACATCTTTGTAGAATAACTTTGATAGGACCGTCCTCCTTAAGCATAGGAACCTAGATTTGTATCTAACGTCCGATTAGGCGGAAAACTAATGATGTGTTAACCGAATAACAAGAATTACTCATTTAATGTTTGTTTATTGATCAATAATGTTCAATACATTCAAGTCCCTGATCCGACAGAACTTCACAGTCTCTGTGCCAAAATCTCTAACACTTACAAATAAAAAACCAAGGCACCTATTTATAGAATCACAAGTTCGCTGGAGGGTGAACAAGTTCGGGCGAACTTGTCTTGAACAAGTTCGGCCGAACTTGTTCTTACAATGTACATTCCGGGCGAACTTTGGGCCTTTACACACTAAAATACGCCTCGTTTCTAACAGATTAAGCTCTAATCACTCAGACTTGATATATAATGACGTAGTCAACAGACATATGCACTAACAGACTCCCCTTGGATGTTGCCGCAGTCATTTTTGCACTAGTCATTTGACTTCAAATAAGCTCCTGAGCCTTTATCATCCTTGATCTTTAGTCTTGAATAACTTTAACATCTTTGATCTTCAATTCTTCTCTTTTTCTCCAGCTTGTCTTGATAAAAGTTTTAAAATCCATGCTTCCCCTAGCTTTAAGCTTTAGTCTTCAGACTCCCCCTCTTGATTAAATTTTCAATTATGAAATCCACTTGGTTGACCAAGTCCAAGTTAATGACCTTGGTTAACCAATTTCATTTACCAAGTACAATTTAATGACCTCGGTTTGAACCGTTGTGAACAACCAATGTTTTTCTTTAATTTTAAAGTTTCAAATTAATGAACTTTTTCAACACTTTTGATCATTTTGGATTTTCACAGATGTCGACAAGATTTTCACCATTATAGTACCTTACAAGACTTCGAAGAACCGTTCTCCATCATTGGCTTGTAAAAACTAATGAAGAAACAAAAATCTTTTTGATTTTTAGAAAGTTTATGCTAAAACACACTAAAAAAAATTTTAGTTTTAATCTATAAAGCAAGTAACAAAAGTAAAATATGTACAAACATGTTTACAGACATATTTTTGTGAATTGTGTCTAAGGATCATATCAGTTGTTTGAGACATATCACCAGTACCGTTGACCTTTTGATGACTTTAAGTTTTAAACTCGTTTACCTAGATTGTCGATATGTTTCTCCACTTAAACTTCGACACATTTCTCAATTGTTCCAAGATATGTTAGATATGAATTATGGTTCCCATCTCAGAATATACTCCCGTATCAAGATTCCCTAGATTTCATCATATAGGTGAATGTAGCGTAACTGATATCTGTATCCGGGTTATGCGAGACCTTGAGAGCTCAGGTTAGTACTACCGTACAGACAAAGAGATGAAGGCTTGTCTTTATAGTGTGTTCCAAAATGGAATCTTTTAAGCATTGCAAATAATTAGATCTTTCGATTCTTTTCAAGTTTTGCATGCTATTTTGGAGTTTTTAGCAAAAGCATTATAGAAGTTCTAGGCTATTGCTTCCGCAAAATCAGAAGAACTTGTATAATACCCCAGATATCAATCATCTATAAAGACCTTATATCTCAGAATCAGGCAATCTCTCAAACGAAATTTCGAAGTACTAAGTCCATATATCCGAGAGATGTTAATCCACAAGTTTAAGCAGTTGTAAAATTTAGTTTATATCTCAGAAACAATTTACTGAACGTGTAAAGTCTATCGACACATCCACAGTAAGACTTGTTTATCACTTTTAAACTTTACAATTCTTTAGCATACTGTGATAGTCTACTGATGTACTATCATTTCTTTTTGACAACAAAATTTCTTTTTGTCTTTTTCAATGTTTTTGTACTTTTTGAATTTTTCAAATGTTTTTGAATTTTCAACTTTTTCATATGTTTTTTATTTTTTTAACAATTTTAATTTTTTAATTTTCTTACTCCCCCTAAAATCAAAAACATATTTTTTATTTTAGTTTTTAAGAAATTCTAAACAAACCAATGTGGATCACGAGAACTCGTCTTCCGATCCTTTTTCCAACATCTGCATCTGCACCTGTTCAACAAATATATCATTAAACTCATTTACGTGAAAGAACAAATGGTTATAAAATTAGTGTTTCGTGTTCAACAGTGTGGATTTTCACAAATTGTTTTTGACAAAATTTTATTTTCAAAACTTCTTTTTCAAAAATGATTAAAAATTTTGGCTTTCTGAATAAGTTAAGTAACATGAAGCTCCGCTATCCAGATTTAACTTTGACAAAGTGGATCTTTGGAACTCCTGCACAACAAAGCAACTATTTGAATAAGGAAACCCAAACCTTTTTGGTTTTGGGTTTGAGATGATAAGCATCATAAACACTTTCAAACTCATCATCGTAATCAAAATCATCATCAAACATTTCATCCAAAGTCGATTCTGAAAACGTTTTGACCTTTTCTTTCTTTGTCTGTTTAATCACTGACTCGGTTGATTTGACATTTTCAGTTATATCAGCAACATACTTTGTTTTTTCAGATGATGAAAGCCTTTTCTTCACAACCCAGGATTGTAACTTGCTTCTTGCTTTCTTGATATAAAATCTAGAATCTTTATTTTCATTCGTCTTTTAAGTTTCCCCTTTTTCAAAAATTGAGTTTTCAAACTTTGATCCATTTTTAGGTTTCACTTCGCATTTAGACTCATAGTTTCTATTTGACTATGTGACAATTTTACAATCTCTGGTTGCTTTTGCTTTTCATCTTTTGACATTGTTTTTCTTCGTGGAAACACAGGCTTTAGATTCAGACACTTGCGAGCAATATGACCAACAGTATTGCATTTAAAGCAGGTCCGATTATCAGAAGCATGTCCACTAGTGGGTTTTACTCCACTTGTGAACTTGGACTTAGCCTTGTCCCGAAGTTCCTTTTCTTTTTTAAATTCATCAATCGATTTCTTACCGATCATACCTTCTTCTTGAACCGTATTTGTCCAATACACAAACTTCATGTGTTTACCTTTGTACTCATGAAATGGCGACTTCCGGTTCCTTCTCGGCTCATCTTCATTTTCCTCCAAACCCAATCCTGTTCTCATGTTCTCTGGAAAATCACCACCATACTTTCGATAGTTGTTAGCATTCCTTTTGGGTTTTGAGTAAAATCTTTTCTCGTTTTTCTCAAGATCATCTGATGAAACTTCCACAAGTTTGAAAAACTTGTCAAGTTGATCTTCTCTCACGTTCCGAATCGAAAAACTATCATCGAAGTATAATCTATCAGATTCCTTAATCTTGTACATGACAACATTAGGATCATCACTTAGATCGTTTTCAGATGATGTATCGTCATCTTCAGATTGTGATTCCGAGTTGTTTGAACTTTAGTTGGCGCTTACAGAGCTGCCTTCATCAGAATCACTTCCCAAAACATTCTTTACCACATTTTTAACAATTGCTTCACTGTCATTGTTTGATTTCGTATAGACTACGTCAATGTTCTCAGGCAATTGATCTTTCATTTCAGATAAAAGCGTTATGTTCTTTGCCTTTTCAATACCGTCCTCTTTCTTGCGGCAGTAACTCGCAAATAGTGGAGGTGGAACATTTCCGTACTCTTTACGTTTTTTACTTTTTGGTTTATCAATCATTTTCCTCCGATTTAATCGTAGGAAGAATGTGATCAATGACATATTCGTTTGTAGTGTAGCTTTTTAATAATTGCCTTACCCTTTCAGTTTCTATCTTCATGTCATGAAGCTCTCTTCTTGTTTCTGTAACATCCGTAAAAAAACCGGGTTAACCAAACCCGCTTCGTTTATTATCGAATATCCAGTTAAAATTTTCGTTGCGTATTTAATGCTCAAATTAATTTTATACAATACATAATTAATAAACATTTTAGTATTTAAAAACTATAATTATTAAAGGTTAAAAATTTGTGCAAAAAAAATAATAACAAGCTGCCGGGTTTCGAACCCGGGTCAGCTAGTTCACCAAACAACCAACACACCACTCCGCCACACGCTTAGTTTGGAATAATACTGAAACAATTAATACTTAATATAAAACTCGAAACTCAAAACCAGCGCGCCCAAATCTGCAGTCCCCGGAAAATACGCGAAATTACGACTGTTTCCTTTGACTCCGGAATCAAGCAAGTGTAACTGACGATTAACGTCAGTTATAACCGAAAACTCAATCAATTTCATTCATGGACCATAATTTCCGTTCGAAACCGAAAATCCAAACCGGTTGAAGAAGTTTATACACACCCTGTGCGATCTTTCCTAGCTCGCTCACTTTTATCCAATCTACACTCTCAACTCTCACACTCTGTTCAAAAGTTCTTAATCATCGGAGAACATCATACTCGCCGGGATTCTCTGCAAGTCGCCGGAAAACCGAACCCATTCCATTTCTTTGCCTTACTCTAAAATAGGACTTCTGGAGCTCAGACAGAAATCACCACACTCACTCTAAAACTCTCTGATCAACTTTTCTGTTCGCCGGAATTTGTCTGCTGTCGTCGGAAAAATTTGGAGTCCGCCGGAGTTGGTCACCAGGATCATCAAGGTTCTATCTCCAGTGGGTATGAATCTTTAAAACCTTTCAATGTTCATGTTTAATTCCGTTAAATTCGTAAACCAGTAATCAGAATCGATTTGATAAAGTTAACAGTCGGATTTTTGTTTCTGGGTAATGTTTAGGAAGAAGATGAAGTTTGCCCAGAAAATAAGTATATTTAAACATGATGTTTTAACCAGGTTAGACACACAGTCCAGCGGTGGACTGTGTGCGATTATAAAGCCTACGTCCCGGGTTCGACTCTGTCTTTGTTCCGATTCGTCACAATATTGAAACCTTTTTTTATAAAACCCAAATACGGAACTTGACAGTATGTATATAAGAGAAATAAAAATCATAATATAAACGGGTTAGTCACCCAGCCCAGTTGGTAGGGCTGGGTGCGTTGCAAGACTGAGGTCGCGGGTTCGAGACTTGTTATGTGCACCGGTTCGACATAATTACAAATCTTTTTAAAATAAATGATTTCAGAATAAATCTAAACAGTACATAAGTATAATTAAAAACAGAAATATTTCGGGTTAGACACGTAGCTCAGTTGGTAGAGCTGCGTGCACGCGTACGGGAGGTCACGAGTTCGAACCTCACTCAGCGCAGGAATACACACAATCCGACCGGTCAAACGGTCAACGGTCAACTGGTCAACGGTCAACTGGTCAAAAAGTCAAAAAATTTTATTTTCTTTTATTTATTTATTTTATTCAAAAAAATCAATTAAAAATACTCAAAAATAATATTTTTAAAGTTAGAAAATGACCTTAAACTCACAAAAATAAATCTAAAAATCCTATTAAAATTGTTAATAAAATCCACTTATTTACCGAACCATTATGTTATTATTTAGGTTAGTTTCTCTCGTGGTTAAAACCAAATTCGTGCGCATTCATCATCAATCCAAGAAACGCAACCACTGTGAGTGAATTCTTACAAATTCCCCTTTTTATTCATGTTTTGGGGTGTATCATGTGTCGCTTAAACTAATTCGCTTATTCAAACTCGTGCTATACCATATTATGATCTAAACTTAGAATGTAGATATTGTTTGTTGTTATGTATTACATATTGTCAAGTTGTATGCAAATTATTTGTTAGGCCCATCAGTTCCTCGTAGGAGACGAGTTGAACAACGCGTGCCTCAAAACTCATTCATTAGGCCATCAGTTCGTTGAACAACGCGTGCCTCAAAACTCATTCATTAGCCTATCCGTTCCTCGTGGGAGACAAGTTGAACAACGCGTGCCTCAAAACAATCAATTGTTGTATGTGTGTGCAATATTTAATATTATGTGGTTTGTGAATAAATTTACATCTACATTTACTCATATGTGGTTATGCACTTTATTTTATAATCAATACAATAAAAACGTTTAAATATTTTCATAGGATTCACTCGCCAACTTTTTATTGATCCAAAAACCATTTTTACACATGATACAGGTGAACAGGATGAAGCAAGGAACACATAGGAAATTGCCTTAGAAGAAAAATAATGAAGACTAGAAAGATGTATAGATCATGTTGTACTTGTATGATTTGATTGTATGATCTTCTTTAAAATTGTAATAATAAATGAAACATTATAATAAATGTCATGAGGTTTGATGAAAACCCAATCATGCCCCGATCACCTTTTCCGCTGCGGGTCGGGGTGTGACAGTTTCAGCAATTGTGTCAATGTACATTTTAATTGCTTTTTGTTTTTCAATGACAGTTGCACTTAACATTGTAACATTAGCACTTAATTCTAGATTAGCTTTTTCGACATTACAATACGTTCCTTTTATTTTTTCATAAGCTTCTTTTATAGTTCTGTAATCATAACAAAAGTTTTCGTTATGTACAGTCATTCACTTATGATCTTTGACTTTTCAGCACATTGTTCACAAGGATTTGCGCACTTTGTGCAAGGTTTTTCAACCTCCACAACTTTCACAATTTCCTTTTCATCTATTCTTACCTCAGTACTTACCTTTTCAGCCTCTGATTTCATTGCATTTTTCCTTTGTTCTTCAAGATAAATCATTTCCTCTTCCTCTCTTTGTTGCATATATTGCTCCAGTATTGCATTCTCCAGTGCTGCATTCTCAGCTGACATATCCTGTTCTTCCACAATCTCAGTCATAAGAGCAACTCCAGTCTTCTTGTTGATATACTTATTCCAATCAAAACCTTCATTATCACTTGAAGCTACCATAGCTTTCTCTGTGGCATTTGATGATTGATCTTGAACTTCAACTTTTTTTGGAAGTGGCTTGTATTGCAGTGCTTTCTTGTAGTAATCATTTCCTCCAAAAGGACTTTGATTGCCACTTACTTCTTGGTTCGGACATTCTCGTTTGAAATGCCACTTTGTCGGTACTTGAAGCAAGTAACTTTTGTCTTGTCGAAGCCCAGTTTGTTGCTTGAATTACCAATATCTCTACCAGTTAACGCTACAAACTTGGCGACTCTTCTGATTATCGACGCCAGACTCCACTTAATGTCCATCAGTTCCACTTCTTCTTCATTCACCTGATCGTAATCCTCAGCAGTCATTTCAGGATTTCCGATCTTCCCAGCAACTAAACCTTCATACGATTCCAGAACTGTAGCAAGAAGTGCTATGTGCTGTTTGGCCACTTTCTCCGGGAAAACATTCTTCAAGTTAACGACAATGTTGCATTGAAACACATTCGGACAGAACTAGATTGATTTGTCTGATACGACTGATTATTCTGACTTTGAAACGAAGAATTTGAACCCATGCTAGAATATCCAGTGTTTGGAGAATTCTGATTCTGTGACGAATAATTCATGGAATTCATATTAGCACTGAATGCTGTTTGAATTTTCGGACACTGAATCGGAGTATCTTGAACATCTCCTTTGTAATATACACCGACATCTTGAACAACGTTTGCATTCTTAGACTTTGCAATTTTTAACAGCTCCATCTCATGGCCTTCTAATTTGTCAATGAAAGATGACAACTTTAAATGCATCCACGCCGGACTGTTCTTCAAAACCATCAGATAAGTTGACCACTCTCCCTCAGGAAGTGTATCAGCCAACTTTTCTATCTGTTCTTCTGTAGTTCTCTTGATATCGTGTCTTCGCATCTGGACCATTAGATGACAAAATCTGTCAATCATCTATTTCATCGTCTCTCCTTTGATAATCATGAAGATTTCAAATTCTTTCTTAATTAGCGCCTTTTTGCTCTTTACCATCTCATCACTTCCTTTGAATTTGTCACAAAGAGCTTGGCACATTTCTTGTGATGTTTACTTTCTGGTAACAGTATTAAGATATCTTCCATCACAGATTTTTGAATGAGACTAATCATTTTCTTTTCGGCCACATACGCCTCTTTATCAGCAGGTGAAAACTTGATCAAAGGTAGATCTTGTTCGCGTTCATCCTTTGGCCATTTGTACCCATTCTTTACTGCCACCCAGCTTTGAAACTGATTAGCTTGTACCCAGTTTACAAACTTCTTTTCCATCCCTCAAACTCATGCATACTCATTAGCTTCGGCGGTTTAGTCGTAGTACCCATCTCGTTGTCGAGATTCATCTGGTTAACCGTTGACGTTGAAGCTTGAGCTACTCCAGCAGCAAATGCGTTATAAAAATCTTTCATTTTGAAAAACAGATGAATTTTACCTGAAAACACACGTTCACAAACTTCGAAAAATTATCAGTATACTAGAAGTTCGGGCGAACTTGCAGTTGAAGAGAAATCAGTTTTTGATTAACACAAGTTCGGGCGAACTTGTGGTTGAAAGATTGAAAATTTTTCACTCTGATGAAGTTCGGGCGAACTTATAAGATTTTCAAGAAAAATGAACAAGTTCGGGCGAACTTATGCTAGTTTTCAACAAACTTTTAATCAAGTTCGGGCGAACTTAATATGAATTTGAAGAAAAAAATAAGTTCGAGCGGACTTAGTATGAAAAACACTTGAAATAACAGTCAAGTTCGGGCGAACTTGATTAAAATCAATGAAATTTTAATCAAGTCCGGTCGAACTTGATGTTAAGTTCAGCCAACACTTGTTTGCAAAACGTGGTTTTTTCAACTTTTTTATATCAATTCGTTTAAATTTGATGTCCAAACTCTCAGGGGTTTACCACAAGTGTATTTTACATGACATATTAAAGTTTTAGCAACTTTTGTCTATAAATTCTTCAAATATGTGAAAATTATAAGAAAAAATGGTAGAATAAGGTAGAATTAGAGTGACTCTTGTGATCAATTCAGCAAATCTAGGTATCCAGGCTCTGATACCGCTTGATAGGATCGTCATCCTTAAGCATAGGAACCTAGATTTGTATCTAACGTCCGATTAGGCGGAAACTAATGACGTGTTAACCGAATAACAAGAATTACTCATTTAATGTTTGTTTATTGATCAATAATGTTCAATATATTCAAGTCCCTGATCCGACAGAGCTTCGCCGTCTCTGTGCCAAAATCTCTAACACTTACAAATGAAAAACCAAGGCACCTATTTATAGAATCACAAGTTCGCTGGAGGGTGAACAAGTTCGGGCGAACTTGATTTGAACAAGTTCGGCCGAACTTGTTCTTACAATGTACATTCCGGCCGAACTTGGTCCTTTACACACTTAAATACGCCTGTTTCTAACGGATTAAGTCTAATCACTCAGACTCGATATACAATGACGTAGGCAACAGACATATGCACTAACAAACTTAACCCCATAATTTCTCGCCGTAAGTTCTATATATTGACAAAAGTAATTGTGAACGGTCATATTATCTAATATCTAATTGGTATATTTGACTTATAGGATTACAATATTTTATTTCTTTAGTTATTCCTTTTTTAACTTTTTTTCCCAGGTTTTTTTTCGTATCCATTCTGTTATTTTTTCTTTTCTTTTATATAGATTTTAGCTTTCGTTTTCTTTTTCTTTTTTCTTATTTTAACGTTTAACTCTCGTTGTATTAACTTTAAACGAGAAGTACGAAAGTGTCGCGAAGCCGGGTTAAATACTAACTAACTAATTCTATACTATAACAATTTACAATGTGAACAGTACTAAATCAATATTTGGGCATTTGTGACTTTAATTAATAATAATTATAAGGCTAGAATTACAAGGCTATAATATTGTTGTTTTTTTATAAGTAATTTATGTTTATAATCCTAAATTTTAATAGAGTTATTACACGACCCCTAAACTATAATACTTTTTTATATAAATAATTTACATATACCCCTGAACTTTAATAGATTTACCGTTGAGACGTTTAATAATAAGTATTTTTTTACTATATTTATGTTTCGACACAAACTTTAATAGAGTCATCATACGGCCCTTGAGATTTTTTAAAGGTATTTTTTTTAACAAATCTTTGTTCTTTTATCTTTTTTATAGGTTTAGTTCCTTTTTATTTTACTTATTATAATTTAGTGGTATTTTTTTTTTAACAAATATATGTTATTTTATCTTTTTTATAGGTTTAGTTCTTTTTTTATTTTACTTGTTATAATTAAAGCTAACTTTTAACTCTGGATATGGTTACTTAATCGTGTTGCTTGCTTATATTTGCCGTCGTTTAGATTAAAGCATACATGGTCTATATTAACCCTTTAATATAAAAGGTAACAATATAATCATTTTTTGTTTACATTATTATAGCCAAAGCGAACTTTTAACTCCAAACACCAAACGTATTTACTTAACTGTGTTGATTGTTTATTTTTACCGTCATTTAGATTAAAGCATGCATTGTTTATACTAACCCATCCATATATCATGAATATATGCGTAATTGCCATCAATCTCCTACGACCCACTGCGAAGTGCGGGCTCTAATCCTCACCAGCAACCTCCGACGACCCGTCGCGAAGCGAGGGCTTCACATGAACGGTGGTTTTCGATTTATATAACAAAATGCTAGTTATATAACAAAACGCAACCACATGAACGGTGGTTTTCGACTTTTTTTATAATTTTTAATTATTCAATTATATTATTTTTATTCATCTTTAATTTTCGCATATAAACTTTTAGATACAACGTGATATAAAGTTTTTTTTATTCAAAATCATGTTGTGAATAGTAATGTACAAGTGATCGATGCATAAATAAACATGTCATCAAAGTTGTCTTGCCTTTTATTTTTTTATAAACTGATGTTTACCTTTTTCGTTATTTTAGTAATATAATATAACATTTTATAAAAATAGATTATATGGTTGTGATGTGCATATTATTTAGATACACTTCGATAAAAGTTTAATTTAAATGGGTCAAATTTATTTTTTTATATTCTTTACCGTGACAAATTTAACCAATTCCATCTAAACAACATCCGTACCGTACAATATTAGTTTTTATGGTTTTCTCAATGTATCATAATAGAGTAATTTTTGGTAAAATAAGCTATAGCAAGTGTCATCGAATCAATATGGACGAACAACATTGGTACCGATAATGTAACGAACCGAACCGATGTTGACCAAAAGCTCGTAGCGGAGCGCGAAGAATACACTATCGATGTCCTCTTTGGGCATATCTCTTTGATTGTTTACATACCAAATCGTACTATAATGTTAAACCGAACCGATGCTCACCAAAAGCTCGCAGCGAAGCGCGACGAATTCTACTAGTTATAAACAATCTCATTTGTTTTATAAAATATCTATTTTAGAGTTATCTCTTTTGATTTTATATAGTTTATTTTAGTATTTTTTTAAACTTTGTATTTTATATCTTATTCTCATGAACCTAGTATTTTATATAGATATTTAATTATTTATTAACTTTGATTATTAAATAATTTTTTTATGATCAACATTTTTAATGATCTAAAGGTCATTTACACAATTATAGTTTTTTTCTAACATGATGCTTTCATCAAAACTATGAAGAGGGGCTCACCATTAAAAAAATGTTTCCCTCTCTCATGTTAGAGGGAGGGGGAACTTGTCACACACCGGTCGATAGCGGAAGCGTGCGGTGTGAACTTGGTTAGTTTTCATCGCATACGATATAAGTAAACAACTATATGATTAAAATAAACACGATGTTCATCTATTGATATAAGTAAGAGATACACATCATAGGTTGTTCAAATACAATACAACATAAGTTATAAGTTTTACAAAAGACAAGTTCAACTTAGTTTTTAAAAGCAAAGGCTTTACATCCTATATCTCATTGAAGATGAGATATATGAACCAAACCCTTCAAAACATGGATGACATCGACTACTTGTTATGCTGAAACCACTTGACCAACGGCACCAAGATCCACTTCAATTTCCTGAAATACATGTAAGTTGAAAACATCAACAAAAGTTGGCGAGTTCATGTGTTTTGGGTTCATAACAAAGATCTTAAAACATTTGAAATATCATTGTGTGAAAATGTGGTATGTAAAGCGTCATGAACTTGTTGATCATTAGTGTTTTGGAAGGACATTAATATGTGTGACGACATAGGAAGCACTCAACCCTCGACGATTTAGTTTCCGGTCCATCAGGCTGGGACAACAAAAGCACTACATGTGGCCACACAGGGACCCATGAGTGGGGCTCGCCTACACCCGATAGATCTACCACTCTTGTTACAAAGGTCTTATAAAAGATTAATGGTGCTTAAGTTTCACCCTATTCGCACATGATCTAATATTTCATTCCATAGCTAAACCATACCATCGAAACCTGTATTCCCCCCCGAGAGTTATAAAATCAAAAACAGTTAAGAGAAAATGGGGACATGAACTCACAGGTTTGTGTCCTAACGTGTGCTAGCGAAAAAAGTATCCAAAAGCGCGTAACAACCTACAAGTGCTCTAACTCATTAGACACTTGGGTTTTGAGTTAAACGTATACACGTTGTTCATCTTGAACGTTATGGTATTAGTTATGTATTTGGATACTTTGTGTATTTTAAAAATGTTGGCATTTGTTTCATGTGCTCGTTTTAATACATATATACTTTTATATATATATATATATATATATATATATATATATATTTGCATTCATAATGAGTATGAACGGACCTCGCCCTTCGTGAGTCTTCGTGCCTCGCACGATCGTAAGTGGGCGTAGCCCATGAGAGTTGTTGTGTCTTGGGCCTAGCCCATGTCTTATGTCGTTGGGCCTAGCCCATGTCTTTACGTCATTGGGCCTAGCCCATGTCTTATGTTGTTAGGCCTAGCCCATGTAGTTATGTATTGGGCCTAGCCCACACATTTTATGTCTTTATATAAATGGACCCAAGCCCAAATGAATATGTATGAATGGGCCTAGCCCAATTCAGTTATGTCAGTGGGTCTAGCCCAAAGTATTATATAAATGGGCTTTTACTAGCCCAATATAACTTCAAGTATTTTTTTTCCATTTTCATAAGTGTATTTTGAGGTATTTTATACGTATTCTTATACTTGTATACTTGCGTATTTATGTACACTTAGAGATATTTACCTTATACTTTCCGGAGTTTTTATAAATGTTAACATATATTTATACTTCTCTTGTCAAAAAAATAAATATTATTTTTAGAGTTTCGTCGTAAGGTTGTATATGTATATCTTCGTATCGATAGTAACCATGGTTCGTTCGCGGTGGGTGCACGCTCCGGGTCGATACGCAAGAGTGGTCGGCGACGCGCTTTATTTGATAGAGCATTTATTGTATATTTTGTGTCGGGTTCGAATATATATTGTCTTGTTAATATATATGGTTATAAGTTAATGGATTCGTCCAATGTCCGTTCGCCCACTTATCACTTGTCCGATGGTTCGTTCGTGATTACAATATAAGTGGGTTCTTGTGTATATATATTGAGTGTTTTTTTCCAAGTGGGCGATTTTTAGTATTTATGTGTATCTTCCTATCACTAGTACATACACTTAACATACAAGTAATATATACCAAATAAGGTATTTGAAAATTATGTATATAATTTTCTCAAAAATTATATTTATTGTTATATTTATAACTTTACCCACTTTTATTTATTAAAACTAACTTTCAAGTGTTTAAATAAATCTTGTATGGTTTAAGACTTAACCATTGTCATTAGGGTTTGTCTAATCACGATTAGGGTCGCTAATCACAATTAAGGTTACTAATCACGATTAACCATGTTAATCGCCCTGTAATTCCTAAGATTTTAGAAAATTTCGCCATAGTTTCCCTAAACTAGGGCTTTTTCCACGTTTCGAAAACGTATTTTAAGCGTAATTAAATCCCTTAATCATAATCAAACTCAAATCAAGTTTCAAGATACCAACTTTACATGAATAATTTTTGCACTTAACTATTCTCATACTCCATGAATCTTATATTTATTTTCTAGTAACACCTTTTAATAATATATATATATATATATATATATATATTATAATATATATATATATATATGTGTGTGTGTGTGTGGAGACATCTTTATGTTTATTTAACAAGATCATTAAAAAAAACTTATTTTTTATGAACTTCCATCTTATTCATTCATTTAAACAACTTATTTAAACCACTTTTTAAGATGCTCTTAGTGTAAATCATGGTTTTTAATATTTATAAAAGTTATACTTGTAAGAAATCATCTTCATGTTGTAGTAAATTTCATGGCTCATAAGGATGATGATCTTGTCTAGATTTAAACATCACAATGTTTAAATCCTCATTTTTGTTCTTAATCATGCAAGATCATACATTTAAACAACCTACTTTAACAAGATCATCACATGTAAAAGCATCATCTAGCAAATAATAGGATAAACAACATATTATACATTAGATTTATTAGACTTTTATGACGGGGTTAGGGTTTTAAGCTTAGTTTTGTTGTAGGATTCAAGATGAACATTTGTATATATAATTTACATATAATAACAAGCTTAAGAAAAATATTAATGAAGTAGAGTCTTACAACTTTGCAAGTGCTTTAAAATGAAGATTAAGGAGAAATTAAGCTCCAAATGAAGTCCTAAAAGTTCTCCATGCATGTAATCACCTTAAACCATCTTATGATGACTATTAATAGCTAAATATGGTGTATTTAGTGGATTAAAAAGGAAGAAATAAGGTTGTTTGGGCAGCCGTATATATGAGGGAAAAGGGGAAATGTTTGGTGTTTTGAAAAGTTGTAAGGAAATAAGGGATATGGTGGTGAATGGTTATGTTATAATTAGCAAGTCTTTCATTGGTCAAAATAATATCTTCATATACCATGCCTTTCTGCATCATCATATCTTTGGGTGATTGGAGATGAGTATGGTTGATGAGTGGATCTAGGTATGGTGATTTGATCCTTTTTTTTATAAAAGAAACATGTGATGAATAAGATGAATTGTTAGATATTTAGGGGATTATTCTAACTAGATTAATTTGGGTGTTAACGATAGTTTAGTCTTTTAAATAAAGACTAACTAGTTTATTAGTTTAGTGGGTATTGATTTTGGATGGTAAAAATGCAACTAGTTTGCTCATCGGTTCGATATCAGGTGTCATATAAAAGATACTATATAATACCAGGAGCTATGGCTTTATTTTACCATGGATGTCATGGCGTTTACTTAAGGCGTTTACGACACCAAAATATGGCTAACTAGTTCGCTAGCCTTTTAGTTTAGTAAATTGGATGGTAGAAATATAACTTGTTTGCCTAGCTGCTCGAATTTGGGTAATGTGTAAAAGTTGCGGCGTAACATCGGGAGTTTATGTTTTGGGTATCCCATTGATATCCCTAAGCTTATTTAGGATGTAAAATATTATTTACAAGTCCTACGGACATTAAGAATGCCGATTTTTTTTAGCTTCGCGGACAATTTATTTGGTTATATTTTAGCGTGATTTGGACGAATTTTAACCACATGTATTTTCTGGAAAGTTAAAGTGTTTTTGTATTTAGTGTCCATAATTAGGGATTTTTATTTGTATTTCATCCGTAAATTGTTTTCGTGCCATTCGTTGCTCGTTCGAACAACTTTCAGAACTAGCTAGCATGAATAGTGTGTTCAGGTAAATAGTGATTTCAGCAGTTTGCCAACATATTAGGACATGTTTGTAGTTTTCTCGCGGCGCGGCGAATGTATCGATATTGTTTAGCATAATTAACCATGTCCTATGATTGCTAGACATTTCATGACCTAATCATGCATCAAATTAAATCATAACAAACACAATTAGATATATAATTGAGTTGTTAAGTTGTACGGAATTACCATTATTTTGCCGGTTGTCACAGAACTGTAGGCAGCCATTAATACTAAACCTCTATAGAGTCATATTCCATATAAATCATGGGTTTTCAACTAACAACTAAGAGAAAGCGATAAATAGGAGAACAAGAAAGCAAGCGAGAAATAGACGAAAAGAAAACAAAAAGAACGCAAGAAGAACTAATAAACTATGCACACATAGTGAAATCAGAATGGAAAAGACGATTGCTTAGACAGAAATCCTATTGATAAAGTCAATTGCTTTTGGGAAATTACAGGTCAAATGGTTACCGAATGTAAAGAAACAATTGTCTTGGAAATCATAAAGACATCGTGGATCTCCTCTCGGTCTCACTAGAATAACCAAATTAACCTTAAGGGTCGTGTAAAGCACACTTGGATAAAGTATGGGTCTCCTCTCGACCTCACCACACCACACCAAGGAATGTCTAAGTCTTCAAAAACTAGCCCTCCTCTTGGTCTTACTAGTCACAAAATACATGAAGGTATAAAGGGGAAATCTAATTCTTTGGTAGATGCTCAGAAATACAAGGATCAAATGTAAATGGGAGGGATCCACTCTTATGTAATTTCTCAAAGAACCCAAACAAGCGCACAACTTTTCACTTCTCTGTCTCAACATGCGATAAACCAGGATAGAGTCTAACATGCAAATCCTAATTCCTAAGTCAATAAACTAACTCATCAAACCATCAAAACAAAACAAATAGCCAAAACATGCAATTTAGTCTAAAGACACCAAGTAGTCAAACTAGGATAACACGTGGAACTAGGAAAGCATATCAAACAACATCATGGCACTAAATTGGAACACCAACCAATAAAAAATAGAGTTTTATATAAAAACTAGCCATTTAATCATGAATTCTTAAAAGAAAGTTAAATTCTTCAATAGCAAAAAATAAGCGCCTCTAAGAAACTAGCCAAAACAAGGCATACAAAAGCAAAATACAATATGATCAACAAAAATCTAACTTTATCACAAGTTCAAAACGAGATCTAAGGCTAAAAACGGAAAAAAAAACCTATGATAAAACTAAACCACTAAAAACCTCTTATCTTCACGTGCATGCTACTTTTGGGAAGGATCTGGAAATTAGTTTGTGATATCCCACATCGGTTGTGAAGGGGAACAAAGACTTCATTATAAGGGGTTGGATACCTTCACCATCATGATGCGTTTTAAAGCCGTGAGGGGCAGGCGCTGAGGGCGTGCTGGCCGCCAAAGCGGACAATATCATGGTGTGGTTACGCTGGGCTGTTACAGATGGTATCAGAGCCAGGGCCGGACCAGTGGTGCCAGGTCCCCCGAGGACGCTGGACCCCTCTAGGGGGTGGATTGTGATATCCCACATCGGTTGTGAAAGGGAACAAAGGCTTCCTTATAAGGGGCTGGATACCTTCACCATCATGAAGCGTTTTAAAGCCGTGAGGGCAGGCGCTGAGGGCGTGTTGGCCGCCAAAGCGGACAATATCATGGTGTGGTTATGCTGGGATGTTACATAGTTAGAGTTTTCTAAATGGTTAATCTTGATTAGTTCATAAATCACAATGTTCGTAGATCAATCTCGAACCTAACTTAGAAACCCTAATCCATAAGAATCCATATTAGTACTTGCTTTGTTAAAGTTGATTTTGAGGTGTGTCTATGATAACTTCATTCATGTCATTCAACAATATTATCCTTATCGGGCGCTGATCCATCTTAACACTTCACATGTTCTCAGATTAACTTTTCAGCTAGGTTTATAAACATAACCATTCATCCTATCTTTCCTCCTTTGTTGATTCAATTTGGAGTAGTTATCTTTCGAAATATGATTGTTTACAACTCTTCCCAATTCGCTTTTTTAGTTTTAATCTGTTTAGTTTTTGCTTTTCTCCATTTCATCGATTACATATTAATAGATAACTAGTATCAAGAGCTACTCTGTCCACGGATTGATATCATTGTATCTTACCTTCGCTATACTATATGATGATAAGTTCGCTTGCATGTTACGTGTGTAGTTAGTATTTTTGGTATTTACCATTTAAAACAGTATGTGTATCTTAATAATTTATGTTTCTATAAGTGCACGTCTATATACAAGCTGTATATATGACCCATATACATTTATACGAGTCATGTATTCGACTCAAACAACCCACACACACTTTGACATTTCCTGACCGGTATATTACTTGTATATGTGTATACGAGCCATATGCAGTGCATCAAAATGAGTCTTTTTAAGTATGCCATTAGGTAACACCCCAAATTTATTATCCCCAGTTTGTAAAAGTCATATGTTGGTTCATATCAGACCATTATACGTACAAATTGATATGAAAATCTTGAAGAGTTAACTTGTGATCCTTTTTGTTTGCTTTCATGGATACAAATAGTTTCGTTGCAAGATTAGCAACATATAGACTGTCAACGGGTGAAGCAAATTTAGACACTTCATTCTTTCCCTAATATCACGCTTGAGATAAACAACAACCACTATTTCATGTTTTCTTTTTAAACCTTTCATTTCGAATTCCAAACATAGTAATGCACAAAATAACAACTCAATATTCTTTGGCTTGATTTCAAGTTCCATATTTACATTCAATTCTTCAATCATCCACATAGGTGTGTTAAAGAAGAACAAATAAATACAAAGATTTGGTTCATCAATCTGTTCTTCACATTTGCTTCATCAAGTAAGTCATGAATTTTTGTTCCTCCATTATATCTTACATTGAATCCCGATTTATGGACATGATTTTGGTGCTAGGAGTGTAAATTTATGACACGACACACGAACCTAACACGAAATTCATAAGTTTGAGTGAGTTTCGCCTAAACATGCTGCGTCCAGTTTTGGGTCGAGTTGACAGACACATTAACGGAACGGGTTGGCGTTCGAGTTAATTTTACAGGTTTATGGATTGGCCCGTCTAACCCGTTTATTATTATATTATATTATATTATATTATATTATATTATATTATATTATATTATATTATATTATATTATATTATATTATATTATATTATATTATATTATATTATATTATATTATATTATATTATATTATATTATATTATATTATATTATATTATAATTTTTATATTTATTTATTTTATTTTATTTTATTATTTTTCGAATGTGGTTTATGTCATAACTTAAATGGTTGGCTATTTTACGCCAAAATTTAAAAATAAAAAGAGAAATTATCGTTTATTATAATTTAGGCACAATAGTTTTATATACATTTGTGTTTTTGTTGTAAATTTGTAATTATTGGGTTTAAATGGTACATGTTCATGTCAACTTGTGAATACTCGTGTCGTTTTTAGATTCACATGTATGACATGATTTTCGGGTTCGTGTTGGGAAGCCACCCTACACACACGACACATTTAGCACCTCATTCCATAAGAGGTCTCAGGTTCCAATAAATTATGTGAACCAAACATGTTAGAAGTGGAATTCAGGTGTCAATATCATTTACACGAGTGATACTCGCCCATTGAATATGCGTGGAAGCAACATATACACTACACTATGCATTGTATGAATGATAAAGTAACATATTTCATATTAATATCTTTATATACAGGAATTAACAAAGGAAAATGAAGAGGTTATAGGAACGGTATTGCCATGTGTTGGAAGTGGTATAAGAACAACCTAGATAAAGTAAGCTTCCACAAGCAACTACATCTTAAATTTAAGTCGCTATAATAATAATAATCCTACATTGATAGTTTTTTCCATAACGAAAAGTTAGGTGGTTGTAGCAGAATTCAACATCTCACTGTATTGTGACGAATGTGAAAAGCTCGTCGCAGAAACAATTTCAAAGATCAAAGGTATGTTTTTGTATAATATGGGACGACTTTTGATTAATAACATGAAACTGACATTGTATCAACTATCCTGAAGGGGTTGAGAAGTTTATCACAGATATGACGCGGCATCATGTTGTGGTGATGGGCCAGATAAGGCCCGAGAAAGTGTTGAAGAAATTGAAGAAGACGGGAAAGAGAGTGGAAATGATTTTGTCGTGTGAATATGACATCCCGGACGATGTAGAACCTGAGGATGGAGACGGGGACGAGTTCTTTCAACCTGCTCCGAATCCTTTGATGTATGACTATTTGCGCGAGAGTACGCTTATACAATATTTAGCGATGAGAATCCTAATGCTTGTTCAATAATGTAGACTACTTTATATTGCAAAGAATTTTCAGCTACCAAACTTATGAATGCATTATTTCAGATGAGCTACAAGTCTTAAAATTTTGATATAAACAAACGAATTGGAGACTAAAGAACATCAAGAATTCCAACTACCACTATAACAATGGTGACTAGCTTTTTTATTTAAAAAAAGAAATGGGTTATTTTAAAAGCTTATAACATGTTGGGTAATGTTTATCTTTGTTTTCAGTTTTCAATTTACGGATATTATTCGCTATCTAGATTAGTTACTGGATTTTGGAGTTGCCGATATATCAAACCACTAACTAGTGTTCAGATTTTTGTCTTAGTTAACGTCACTACTATTTATGATATCGACGTCAATAGCAAAAACACAACTCAAGTGAATAGCAACTTACCATTTTTAACCCCATCAAAACAACTTACTTCCAAAACAAACTTTGATAACCAAAGAACAAGTCGTTGAACTTGTATGCTTCGGTTTCATGGCCAAACTAGCCGAAGAAGGATTAGAACAATTGCTACCGTTGGAGTCAACATTAAGAAACTGAATGTCACCCATCAACTGCTTGCAGATTATAGGAGATGGGTTTGTGTTTACCGTTTGTTGATTCAGTCAAAGCTCATATAGCTCTGTTTACTATTATTAGCGTTGATATTTAGTGTTGTTGACATGCATAGATCTTTCAGGTCTATGCACGTCAACGGCAACTCCTATTTCAATGGATCTACTAGAATCAAACATCAATAAAAAACATCATAGAAACATAGCAATAAAAATGATAATGACACATAAAATAGCAATAAAATGAAATGAACATAAAATAGCAATAAAAATGATAGTAACATAGTCTTTCATAGGTGATCAGTAGCATTGTATAATTTACAAAATTTAAATATAGTTATGCATGGATAGATTCATTATAAACACTATATTTTTAAGAGAAAAATCATGAAAATGAAGTTGATAACTCAACTAGAAATAGAAAAAGAATGAAATTTATCTCGTCATAATTTACATTTAAATTTCAATGATTGTTTCACAAACCAAATATAACTATGACAAAGAATAGAACTTGAATTGAAAAAGCATGGTTTTAAAAAACGTTGGAACTGAACAGAATCGCCTAAATCTAAACAAGTAAGCTGGTTCAAGATCCAGTTCGGCTTTCACGGCTCGGCATTTTATTTTTATAGCTCAATCCGGTTCAAAACTTGAAACCACCCATTTGACCTTTTATCATTCATACATTTATTTACTTTTCATATATAAAGGTTAACGTTACAATATTCCTTAACGTATGAGCGTACGCGATAAAATTATGCACATTATGAAACTTAAAACCCTAATCACGCATGTTGAAAAAACTTAATCACGCATTGTTATGATTTTTCAACATGCATGATTATTGTTTTCTAACATGCGTGATTATGGTTTTTCAACATGCGTGATTAGATTTTGAGTTTCACGTGCATAATATCATCGCATACGGTGTATGTTAAAGAATATTGTATTTTACCCTCTCTCTCTATCTATATATATATATAGAAAAATGTATCGTACAATATGGCTTCACGTACGAAGCGTACGCAGTGTCAAATTCGCACGATATAACAAAAGTTTGCATGTTGTACAAGCAGAAGATCGCATGTTCAAAAAAAATATCGCATGTTTATAAAGAAAAACAATTTCGCATGTTAATACAAGGTAGAAAAATCACATGTTCAAAAAACCAAATTCGCATGTTATAAACCATTTTTCGCATGTTGATATTGAAATTCGTACGTTAAGCCATATTGTACAATAACCTCTTTCTCTCTATATATAGAAGAAGGATCTCTTAGGAATCACCCTTTATTGCGAGAACTGCGAGAACCAATGTGAATACAACAAAAAATACATAAAAAAATCTAAAAACCACCCAAAGTTTTTTTTAGAACAGTTTTTACAAAAAGAAATCCCTACTTATCGTCACAATTTTTTTTTGACAAAAAGTAGCGGTTTTTGTTAAAAAAAAATGTTTAAATTTTTTTGAGTGGTTTTTAGATTTTTTTTTTGGTGTGGTTTTTAGATTTTTTTTTTGGTGTAGTTATTAGCATTTAGCTTTTGGGTGATGATGTAGTGGGTTACTTTTATGTTCACAATGGTTCTCACGTTTCTCTCGATAAAGGTGGTTCTCGCATGAACCAAACCGATAAAACCAACCAGCCAACCCAACCGGTTTGGTTTGTCGTTTTCCGAAACCATAGTATTTTGGCCCAAAATTTTCGTCAAACCAGACCATGAACACACCTGGATAAAATATTCCAATTCTAGCCGGCATCCAAATGCACGATAGATTCTAATTTTAGTCTCCTTAAAAGATTCAAATTCCTCCAAAAACATTCTTTGAACCAAACATCCTAACAGATGAGGGTGAAGTAACATTTTGTATATAAGCCCTAATCAACTCAAATCTGTATATAAACTCTATCTATGACCAACCTTAATAGTCACACATTTTCACCTTCCATTAATTCAATCAAACTTTGGATTTTGAAGATGTAACCAAATGATGCAATGTTGTTGCTTGTATTATAGTACTCGGGTTTGAGACTGGCTCCCTGGTTCTGAGAGAGTTAGGTTGCCTCCTCTCCAGCGGTCGCCACTTCCGGGAAGAAAGCGAATCAACCGCGTTGAAGTCACCAATAATGTCACTCCAGTAACTATTAGCAACCTGCAGTTGGACACCAAATAATATATCAAATAGCCTTCAGCATTATATGGTTATGTGTCAGATATGAATCCAGCAGATAATAATCTAATCTAATTAATTAAATAAAACGATTTAGAAGGTTTCGGACTTCCTTTGACTTGTTTCCATTTCGGCTTATTTTTGTATAACCACTATTAGATCAAAATTATGAAACGCATAACTTCCACTAATTACGGTTGAACAATATTACAAAAAAACATGGAGTACCATCCAAGCAAAAGCCAGGAACGAGAAGTTGGACTTTCGGGCAATCGTTCTCCAAGAGCAAGCATACCAGCAAGTACACCTGTCACAATCGAAGCCACAGCAGCACAGGTGAACACTACAACCGCCCTCCCATGCTTCAATCCACGGGTCTACTTATACGTATGCATCAAACAATAATGAAATTAGTTCCAGACCAACCAAGCAAAATCAGCAATTGTACATAAAGTGTATCGACTCTCCCAACAGAAACAACTCAAGCTGGTTTGAGATATTTTATGGCTCGGTTTTTTGCGGTTTAAACTTTAACGGTCCCCCCTACGGTTTTGGAACTTGGAACATGCCGTAAAGCCTTTTTTGTTTTTTATTTGGAAATTTCAATTAGGGATATGTGTTATATTCATGAGCCTATTTTTCATTTTTAAAAGAGTAAAGTAGACAGATGGTCCCTAGCTTTCCAAAAGTACATGGATGGTCCCTGTGGTTTGCACTTTGTAACGCATTTAGTCCCTAGCCAACAAACCTAAAGGTTTCGGCAGGTCCAAGTTAAGGACTAAATGTGTTACAACGTGAAAACCACAAGGACCATCCATGTAGTTTTGGAAAAAGCTGGGGACTAATTGCGCAACAAAATGCAAATCATAGGGACCAAATACAAAAATTTTAGTAAACCACAGGGACCATCTGTGTACTTTACTCTTTTTTAAAACCTTCTATACATACTAACGATTTTGAAAGAGAAACAAAAAGTTGTTCAAACTGCCAAACCGCTAAAACTGACGGGCCAACCCAACCAACCAGGCTGGTTTGGTTCGTTGATTCCCGAAATCATAGTTAGCGGTCCGGTCCAGAATTATAGTCAAAACCAGCCAAACTGGACCGTGAACACCACTAGATGTGTTACCACGAAACTATAGAAAATCGTAAAACGTAAACAGAGGTTAATGGTATTTTAAAGAACCTGGTAAACAAGGCCTGAAGCACTACAGCATATACTGATCGAGATACAAATAGGAACCAGCAATGCAGAGAAGCCCTGCTCCAGAAATAAAAATCCATTTTCGAAATCACAGATGCAATCCTGTAGTTGAGAGATGCAATTATTATTATAACCGTATCGGGGTCGATTTGGGTTATATTTTTACCGGCAATGAGGAACATATAGCTAGTCAAAGAGTAATATACCCGAACAAAACGCCAGATTCCAAGCCATATATGATCTCCTCAACGACTTCAGATTGCATCTGGATAAAGTTCCAAAACAACAAATAAATATCATCAGACAATTGTATTAAAATATCAAACACGTTGAAGATCTAGGATACCTGTTCTTGTTCTCTTCGCTGACGTCTGTAAATACGAAGCCATCCGTTTAGGAGTACCTACGTATAGAAACCTGAAGATCATAACATATACACAAACGCCAACATGTCCATGTATGTAGTATATAGATACATACGCACTTATCCACAAAAGAATGAAGTAAAACTGTGAAAGTTGGACAGGACTACAACTACAAACATAAACAGTGTAGATACTAAAATATAAAGGACATCCAGTTAAAGGTTAAAACAAACCGAGCAGTTACTAAAGTATGGATAGAAACAGAAACATGGTATGGTAACAAGTATCAGATGGTGCAGAGAATAAGATACCTACAAACAAAAATGCAACACCGCATGCTAACAAAGGTAAGTGTAAGATAGAGATTGACGAAGCCTTTTGCTCCTCTCCTCCCGCACCAACACCTGCAGACGAACAACCATCTTAATAATTTAAGTTAAATCTGTTTGGAAAAAAGATATTTTCAATTAGCCAATTGAATCTTTCTGAATTTATCGTGAAGAACAATCATACAATCAATATCTTTGCTTTAAAGATTTAAAAAATAACCAACTGATTAGATTCTGCCACTTAATTTATTATTTGTTTTATACGTTCGCATGCATATACCTAAAGCTTCATCCGCAAATGTTATATCACATTTTTTAACAGAAACTCACATTACCTATGGTCCCAAGGCCAGCCAAGGTAATTCCCATCCAATCAACAACATTCATGACTTCCTTCAGGTAGAAATGAGAAAAAACGGATAGGATAGCAAGGCCACAACCGGAAACTGGTTGAATCACAGAGACCTAGAGCATATCAAAAGGTTGGATATAAGTCTTATATGATCTTGCAACGCAGAAAATCGCAAAAATTTCAAACATGCTGATCAGAAGTGGCACTTTTTTGTTCACTTCAACTTTAAAAAAATGTATTACACATGATTACACTTGTGAAAATAAATCTATGCAGTTAATGCGATCCAAAATCAAATATCAGTCAACGACCGATATTTGAAATATAGGTTACCGCGGGACGAAAAGTAGCGATTTTTAATTTAAAAAAAATTTGTGTTTTTTAATTTTTTTTAGATATTTTTGGTTGTGTTCACATTGGTTCTCGCGGTTCTCGCAATAAAAGGTGGTTCCTAACGGATCATTATCCTATATATATATAAATAGGGTAGGGATCCTAAGAGAAGTCCACCCTATTTGAGAAACTTGAGAAGCATTCTGGACCACACATTTTCCTTGATCTTTTTGTAATATACACATATGTATAGTTTAAAATTGACTATATACATATATGTATACTGTCAAATCATGAATTATACACATATGTATATAGTCAATTTTAAACTATACATATGTGTTTTATGGTGAAGTATAGGAAGAAAACTCACTTGAGTTGAAAAAACTCAAGAAAACCTTATGTATCATTTTTATTTTTTTTCTAAAACAAACAGGGAATGTAACATACATCTATTTGAACTTTTTTATAAAAAAAATGTAAGACTAGTTTTTTTTTAAATGTTCAAAATCTGTATGTTACATTTTTTCTGGACATATTATATTATGTAACATGGAGTTTTTAACATTTAAAAAAAACAACTCAACGCTTTTTTTATACAAAAATGTTTAAATATATGTATCTTACCTTCTCTATTTTTTTTGTTTCAAATATATCGGAACCAATATTAACTGCCTAGAAAATAATAACATAATTTGTTTCAAATAAAGGGATTCAGGACATTCTATGCATCTGAATACACATTAGGTGGGTTTTGACCCGTTTGCCACGTTTTATTATTGGTTTTTTTAATTATATTTCACTTGTTAGACACATTATCAATAAAATAAAACTTAGATTGACCTAATTCTGAGTGGCAGGAAAAAAAAGAGTGAGGGGTGACCTAGATTTAAGGAGATGGAGGAGTGGGGAAGAAAACTACTGATAGTTTTAGTATTTCTATTTCAGAATTGTTTAGTTTAGGGTTGTCTTGTTTTTTTTTAATCTAATTTAGTTCTGTAAATCAGAATTGTGGAGATTTAGCCTATCTCGAATCAGGCTGTTTTTTTTTAATTTCAAGCTTTCGATTTCCAGCATCTATCAGATTGCCACATGCTCACATCTAATGAAGACCATTGCAACTTGCAAATAATAAATGTCATCTCAGATTGTCTACTTATCCCAAACGTTATAGGGATGTTTCTGTAGATATGTTCGTTGTCTAAGATAATAGAAAACTTCACAAAGTATACCAAGATGACTTTGGTGCAACACCTTACAGGAGCTAGAGATAATGCCCGTAACATCAGCAGTGCCCCAAATATATCCATTATAAAACCTATCAGCCAAGGCTTATTAGAAGCATATGCTCTTACCACCTACGAAACAGAGCATTCAACAAAATTTACAAAAACGTTAAAGAGTACTGAATGCAACAAGAAGTCATGACCATCTTCTCTACAAAAAAAAAATGGAACTATGCAGTTAGATACACATGTAAAACTTCATTGTTAATATTTTGAAACTGTTACAACTTAAGAAAGATTATACCTTCAATGAGCATTCTCAATCAAACTGATATATTTACAAATATAGATATATAAGCAAAAAAAATATATCAATTTTAAAGCAGATTTCGGGTATGTTTGGCAAAAGTAGCTGGTGGCTGGAAGCTGGTGGGTGGAGGCTGAAGGCTGGAAGCTGGTAGCTGGTGGTTGTAGCTTTTAAGAATATTTAGGTGTTTGGCAGAGTAGCTGGAGCTTTTAATAAAATGTATAAAATGACCAAAATAGACATTAAAAAGTTGGTACATTAAAAAATTTATTATCTTTAGAGGTTTAAATAGACATTTTTCCCTAAAAGCTTGTAGCTCCTTCTAAACGCTACTAGTAGGAGCGTTTAACCAAAAGCTTCAAGCTTCTAACCTAAAAGCTTAAAGCTCCTTCAACCAAACAAGACTTTTTATTGAGTAGGAGCTTTTTCTTAAAAGCTTAAAGCTAGAAGCCCCTAAAAGCTTCATGCCAAACATACCCTTCACCTTCAACAAGCATTCTTAATGAAAGCCCAAGTTATATAAAACGTCTTCTAATCAAGAACATAACAACACAAAAACAAAAAGATCATATTAAAAAACTTTGCCCTGGGTTTTCAAAAGTGCGCCTCAGGGCACAAGTCCTGGGGCTTTTTATCTCAGTGCCTAAGGTAAATACAAGAAGCGCCCAAAAGGAGCAGAATTTAGGGTTTTTAGGCCAGAGGTGCGTGCCTCATGCACCTAGGGTGTTTTTATGCAGAAAAGTGTCATACCTTTGGTTTTTTGGCTTGTACGTGTAGGTAAAAACATATAAAAAGCTTATTTATAGCTATATCTTGGGTAAAGGAAGCTAAAAACCTATAGGATATATACAAATTTTACATAATCACCTTGCGCGTCTGGTACAAAAAGCCCGCCGCTTTTGCGCTTTGCGCCTCAGTTTTAGACCTCGTCGCTTTTGTGCGCCTCGGCTTTTTAAACCCAAGCCTTTGCCAGACTCAGTATTCCCTAATTCTCCGAATCTTTTCATTTCCCATCCCAATCGAAGAATTGAGTTCACTTCCAATTTCGGGAGCATTCAAATTAAAAGTCTGGTCATTCTTAGTTGTTTGAGCTTCTAGAATATAATCTACTTCAAACCTTGTTTTCATTTGATCAAATTTTCTCCATATTGCATACTAATTTAAAGCCAAAGTTCCTTGTTCAACACTAACTCAAAAGCAGATTTGTAACTTCATATGGGATGAATATAAATTTAACCTAACACCAATGCATCATACTTTTTAACAACAAATCTCCATCAATTTGACATAACCTAATTTCACATTACGAATTTCCAAATGCTTTCGAATGTGATTCGCTAAATATATCAACACTGATCGAGCAAACGATGATCAGAACAAAGTATGAATCAACATATAATAAGGTAAAAACAATCGATACGAAACAGATCATAAGTTCACAAATCACACATGCCTTGAGTTTGAGCGAGAGGGGAGGCAGAATGACGGTCCCCTTCTTCTGGAGAACTTCGCCGATGTTGTTACCGGCGGTGGCTGCAACCGTCAGGAAGATCGCTTCCCACATCTCACTTTGATCTCTCTCTCTCTCTCTCCTCTCCAACCCTTCTTTTTGCTTAAGTTATTTATTTTCAAGATCAGATGTAATATAAATAAATATGACTTTTTTTACATATTTCCGTTTCTAAGATCCCTTATTACATATTTATCTAAATATAAAATTTAATAACATATTTCTCCTCCCTAACCCATACAAATTACATATTTCCTCTTTTCATTAAAAACACTCTTATTAAATGACTATTTTACCCTTAATCAAATGAATATTTACATATTTCTTCAATTTATAGAGTATTTCAATGTTAAATTAATAATTACATATCACCCTTTAGTGAATGAATATTTAGCTCCGATGCAAATTTAATTACGATGAAAAATACGTAGAGGGAGGGGTCCAATTCAATTTAGCTGCATAATAGAATTAACGTTTTTATACATTAACAGTTTACTTTTTCCCTGCATAGTTGTTTTTGCGAATCAACTTGAATTGATTTCCAATTCAATTTTGATTCTAGTTCAATTTCACTTTAAAAACTAAATTCAAATAACCCAAGTTAAATAATTCGAGATGCTGATGCATAACACATATGTTTAAATCCAATGCAATTTAATTATAATTTAAAATATAAAATTCCTTACCTGCAAAAGCACTCAAATAATACAGAATTAAGAATATTTTCAATTTTCCTATCCTAGTGCATCACTATCATCCGCTTCCACAAAAATTTTTTTATTGGTTGATGCTCATAAAATCAAGGTGCTAAACTATAACAGAAACCTTGACCATTACATGAATAACTATAACCAACTCTTCCCAGCATTACCTATCTCATCTACACATCTGCAGTTTCACCGTAATCAATGACTAAACTTGTGCCTTCTGCCTTCCTTGCTGTGCTCAATGACAAATCGAAACTCGAAAAACAAGTCGAAACTCAAAAACCATACCTGAAAGTCGAACTGGGATTACGAGGGGAACGATTATAAAGATGGGAGAGGATTCATTGTGTGGCGTGTGTCTGTGATGTAGGTAAGGCATGAGAAGAGGAAAAGATTATGAAGATGGGAGAACATTATCGGAAAAAGAAAACGGTAACCGGGTAATTTCTCAAACAAAAAAAAGGGGGAAACATTTAATTGTTTTTTTTTTCTTTGGGGAAATATGTAATAATCCCTCTTAGGAGGGGGAAAATATAAAAAATCCCTATAAATAAATATATTAATAAATTAATTAATACGAGTTCGTTGCAAAACCAATAATATGTTAGGGAGGTGTTTGGGATTGAGTAGGGATGTTTAAAAAGCCCGTGGTTTGAGCATTCCTCGAAGTTCGCTTGAAAAAAGTTTGAAAAAAACTCGGCTCGAAGTCAGTTCGGTTTTAAACGAGCTGGCTCGGCTTGTAAACGAGTCGAGCCCGAGCCAAGGTAGGTTTGGTTCGTGGCTCGCTCGTTGGCACGTTTAAATTAAACCCCAAATAGATTTTTAAGCTATAGTTTTAATTATTAATATTGATTTAATAATTTATAGATTAAGGTAAGTAACAATAAATCATTTCTTGTTCGTTTTATAGTTTGCCGAAAATTACTATTATGTTTAAAAAGTTCGTGCCACGAGGCTCGCTCGAAAAAAAAACTCGTAAAAAGCTCGGCTCAAAGTAAGTTCGGTTTTAAATGAGCCGGCTTGGCTCGATTCAATTTTTAAACGAGACGAGCCTGAGCCCACCCTGGTTCGGTTTGGCTTGGCTTGGCTTGTTTACAGCCCTAGGATTGAGTTTGGAAATAATTTATTGGCTTTTTGAAAAAGCAAATAAGTTAAAAAAAATGTTAGGTAATGGTAAAAATGCTTTTCGTTTTGACTTTCCTGAAAAAAAAAAAAAAGTAAAGAGTTAATTTTCAAAAGTCATAATATCATGTTTTTTGAAATGACTTTTAGCTTTTTGATCATAAATATAGAAACTTATTTCATTTTTTTAGTCATTTTACTTTTCATACTACAAAAGTTAAAACAAACATTTTTTTAAAAACTTCTTTTGAAAAAGTTAAAAGTCAATAAGCATTTTTGACAAAAATCACTTTTAGAGTTAAATAAGCAATCCCAAGTCTGAATAACATAATGTATTTGTACTTATTGACTTTGTGACGTGTAAATTAAATGAACAGATGTATACAATGCTTATTTGTGTTTTTCAATTAGTATATGTTTTTTTTTGAAAGGCTAGTGAATAAAAGTATGGCTAGCCGGGGTAACAAAATGGCAACTCGCGATCGCAAACAACGCTGGGTAGCCCAAGTCTACCATCTCCAATTTCAAGGAAAACCCCTCGCCTGAAGGTCCATTACGGTAAAACTCAGTTAGGATCGGATTCGAACTTAAGACCTGTGGTCTTCAACCCAAATCTTTACTTCATTTCCAATAACTGTAGTGCAATCGGTATGTATTTAGCTAGTAATCAATGTAGAAAAAGAACAAACATTGATGTTTAATGTTATGGTTCTTTTTTAATTATTACATAACTAGTGGTATTCCTCGCCGCGTTGCGGCGAAAATTTAATAGAACTCGGTTGGAATAGAATTGGTTCATTACAATATCGGTACATGCTAAAAATCAAATTTAATATATATTTTTACGTATTTTATTTCCAAAATCTTAAAATTATACAATCTCTTAAAAACAACTAGTAGAATTCCCGCGTGATGCGGCGGAATTCTCGTATAAGTTACCAACATAGACTTATGAGTTAAAAGTTACGTGCGATCTTATACTGAATCGTATCGTAACAAAAAAAAGAATAAATTTGAATATCTATATCTACATATATATATATAAATAAGGTTTGGGATACATGTCCTCGTCACATGGTGCAACCATTTAGGTGTTTTGGTGGGAAAATGTGGGAAAAAGTGATATTTGCTGTACGGATCCCGCACTGGATACCCATACCCATGTGGTGACCCGGGTATATAATGAAGTTAAAAAACGCTGAATGTTCTACTCCCTCATTTTTTCACACCGTCAAATGATTTCTTCATTCGCCTCTCCAAGCTCTGAAACCCTAGATTCACAACTTCATCAACTGATCTGATTTTGTTGGTTTAGAAAACTAAAGATATTGAACGATTTAATCATCCCCAAGGTTCGATTTCCTTACCCTTTTTCATATTCTACTATTTTAGGGTTATCACAAATCTTTTGCATACAGGATCTGTAGTTTCATTTTAACGATATTAGTGTTTTCATGAATCGATAGTTATTGTTATTGTGATTGCTTCACCTTCTACGATTTTAGGGATTTCAGCAATAAATTATATCCCTAATCTATTTTTTCATCTTCTTTGATTTTAGGGCTTTTACTTCAAAATAAGCGGATGTGTACTGTGTTATTAAAAAACATCGGTAAACAATATTTTTTTATGTTGATTAGATGATGAATTGTTGATTACTGTTATTAATATATGAATTGGCTTATGGTTCTGTATGATGACAGGGAAATTGCTGTGAAGAAGCTTTCAGAGACATCAAAATAGGGGAATAGAGAATCTACAAATGAAAGTAAATTGTTAGCTTGCATATAACATCGTAATGTAGTGAGTTTGTTGGGTATTTTTCTTTGGCTGTCTATAAATTATTTATATATCTTCTTTTACAAGTGCATCAAAAGCAATTTATATCATGGAAGGGACTTTTGAAGATGATTATCCTCCAGAATGTGAGCATGGAGAAATGTTGTTATACAAGGTTATAGTTGTGCTAGGTAATAATTTTATAAAAATGAGGTCCTTATGTTTTTTGTGTTGAATCCATTATGCATGTTAACATAAAGTGTGTGCTTTTTTATGATTCTATATCTGGATGCTAACTCTTTACATGAATAATTGTTTGTTATTGAACCATTCCAAAATTTGTGAGGAGATCATAAAGGCAATCACTTTATTAGGTGGTGTTTTTTCTTTTTAGTTGTAACTCATATTGCAATTTTATATGTTGATTTGATTTTGTAACAGCTATTTTTCTTGGTGTTCGAATTGGTGCCCTAACTTCTGTAAGCAAAATGCTGAGATTCAAAGTGTTAGTTACCATGTGTGTCAGATTTTACAAACTGACAAAAGAGTGGTAAAAATTGTCATTATATTTATAGGTTGGTCAAGAACAGTTCTCTCAAATGGCTACTTTAAGGTGCGTGGTAAATCGTTTCTAATCATTCGAAATAGATTGAGATTTCATTTACTCTCCCGGAAACAAAAGATAATATCACCCTTATGATGGAAGCATCAAACTTATTTTACATAGTTTTATTTATCCCACATTCGTTTCTCTGACAGATATAAAGGACCTAATGACTCGATCCGGTGAATAGGTGACTATGACGCCGACTAAACTCAGGGTTCAAACCGAATTTGCTGACAACTCAAGTAATATTGTGGGGTTTCACTGATGGTTGTGTTTTAATTCTTATAACTCAAGATGGATTTATATTTGCAGGTCTAAAAAATATGAGGAAAGAGTTGCAGATTGAGATGGCTAAACTATCTGAGACCCAACATTAAACATGGTCAATTCACTGCTGATGAAGACAAAATGATCTGCAGTTTGTATGCTAATTTTGGTAGCAGGTATAATCACTTTATCATGCCTTCCAATTATTAAATTCAAATCTTGCAACTTTCATCTTTGCTTTTGCCAGTTTTGACTTTCCCATATGAAAGCAACCTATCAATAAAGACCTAAAAGATATCAAATGTATAAATAATTATCCATTTTTAAGCAAAATGATTCTGCAAATTTTCAGAATTATGGATCCAAGCACACCAGTTCAATTGGATTCTAATATATCAAATTCTTACAAAACTAAGTAGAAGTACCATCTTTACTTCCATTTCTTCAAAACATTCTTCTTGGTCTCTCAGTTATTATTTATTTTGTAGCTACATGTCTAGCTCTCTCCATTTTAGTCAATATATAACTGAAGTATTTTAATCATTAAATTATATTTATTTAAACGCTTAATTAATTAGTTTGATTTTTAGTTTGTCATACATTATTTGTTAGCTACATGTCTAGACATTCTCTTTGAAACAAACAGCAAGGACTATAATATATTAATTTGAAATGGAATCACAAGTTTAGACATGTGTGATTCTCAAATTCATTTAACCTCATGTTAATTTGGAGTGGGCAATTTATGTGTAGTTTTTATACATGAAATCAGTTTAGTTAGTAATTGGCATGAAACCCTGAGGTAATTTTACTTCATTCAACCCTCTTTAATTGATAATGCTCAAGTCATAGGCTTACCTAAAGTCAGGATTGTATTCTATTTTGGTTGAAAAGAATAACATTTTTACCATGCATGACTACATTAGAATCTACACTAAATGACTTTTTTAGAGTTAAAAATATTTTTTTGGCAGATTATGAAAAGATGGAATATTCTGATACAATATTAATAGTTGGCGGAGGGCCCACCATTGTGGAACTCGTGGATGAAGTTGCAGATTATGAAAACAATCCAATATTCTGATACAAAATCATTAGATGGTTCATTGTTTGGATGATCATGGACGGTTAATGGTTGATGAGAATTTATAGGTCAGGGTTTTCGCTAATATTTTTGCGATTGGAGATGTTACCGATGTTCCTGTAAGTTGGCCCATTTATGCATTCTTTCATGTTTTTCTTTTTCGCTAAAAAAAATATTTATCTACTTTTTTTATAGATGTACAATGATGTTTCTCACACATTTTCTTCGCCATGTATTTAACTCTACGGGTCAAACAGGCTAGAGTCATTCAAAGCGTATCTATAAGGAATAAGGTTGTCTAAATGGTTTTATTCAAGAGTATTACTGACATAATGTAATTTTTGTAATGTTCATTATGTGACTGCGGGTCAAATCCCTCTTCTTTTTGCAATATGTTACTGCAATTTAAGTCCATCCTCTTGATAGAGAATGAAGCGGGAATGCGAGATTATTCTAATGGGCTGATCAAAAGAGGGCATATCTCATCTGCATTGGTCGTTTAATGACATCAGTAAAAGAAAATCTTCATTTAAGGTATACTGACCCACATGTCTGATTATTGATGTCACATAATTTATAAGTTTATAATGCTAATCCTATCTGTAATCACAACTTTAGGCAGGGAATGATGCATGTTATCAAAGGTACTGGGCACTTGTCATAGGTACTCCAAAGGAAAAGGAGGGCTTAATTTGTGTCCCTCTTACAAAGGTTTTTGTCTCTCTCGTGCATCTTTATCTTTGTTTTTAAAAGTGTGCCTAAGGCGTGAGGCGTTCTGGAAAACGCCACAGGGCCTTGAAGCGACCCTTCATGCACTTTTGGGTTAAATATTGGGTCTGTAGGAGGTTGACATGTAAAAACAGCCAAATAGATGAAAAATTATGAATGGTTTAAAAGTTTCTTGATAAAAGCCCAATATGTAAAGAGATAAATGATCTTTATATTATCACCTGATGAAGGTATGAATAATTAATAGATCCATGTTGTAAGTGGTTTGACTTAACCGGTTCGAACATATAAATCTGGACGGTAAAAATAGGTATGTGATAGGACCTATAGTCGAGCCAATTATATTATGTACCTGTAGTGATGACCATGCTTAACAAGCTCCTTTTAAACTCAAGTACGAAGAGTCGATAGTGCAATTCACCTTGGATTGAATGACTATGGGTATGGGATACGCTCATGACACTCCCATTTTCAGTAGGCATTAGGCAAGGGATTGATCAAGGAGAAGAGAAGGCAGCCTGCAAAGAACGTAGACTGCACCGAAAAACCAACGGATCCTTTTAAAAGATAAAATAAAAAGAAAAGGAACGTTATGATGCCACTTATATTTTGTATCTACTCTTTTTTATATATAAAAGTTATGATGCCACTTATAATTTGTATGTACTCTTTTGGTGTCTCGGGCTGATCGCTCTTTTATGTATTGCTAATACTCTTGCGGAACTCGACTACAAGTCTTATCACTAGCCGATCACGTTATTGAGGAACAAGTAATATCTCGAAGTGATTTGCGACAATTATTCAAGAAAACGTCATTTTGGGTTTACTCGATGCATCCATGGTTAAAATTTAGAGAAGTCACTCGTTTGTCCATTTTTCAATGCGTATAATACTCAGGTCAGACCATTTTTTTGCATTGGAAGTGTATTGTGATCATTTTAAGCTAGACCTATTGGTTTGCTTTTGGTCATGTAATTGTTTTAGTAGGGCCTACTTTAGTAGGGCCTACTTGTGTGGATTATTAGGTTATTAATTAATAAAATTATATATTTTTTTTTATTTTTGGGGACCACCGGATGGGCCGCACCTCGACTTAGAGATATCGCATTGTCTCTATGTAAGTTATTGGAGTGTTATGATGATGTACGTTGAGATTGTTTTACAAATATTCGATGTGGCAATTTTGACCCATTTATTTATGAATGAATCTTTTGGTGATTATTAATTGATTAGTATTTCTTTCTTGCAGGGTCACATGTACACCATTGATGTATCTCAGAGAGAGAACGATGGCACGATGAATGTTTTTAGAGATAGAAAGTTGATGTTTTAGATAGAGAAACAACAATCTTTATCACAAAGACACACGCACAAGTGTGTGTGAGAGAAGAAGGTTTGAAGATCTTCGTGTTCATCGGACGGTTCTAGATCCGGTAAGTGTTCTTGAAATATCATTTCACACTTGATTTTTTGTTGAAATGGTTGTTAATATGTTTTTATGGGCTGAAAGTGTTCCAGTAATGGTTAATGTTCATGTATTTTTAATATATCGAAAACTTTAGGATGAGATTTTGAACGGGTTTTTTTGTTGGTTTGGTTGCTTGTTTGGGGCTTTTGATCTTAACAATAATTTTTTTTTCGATGGTTTGGTTGCTGGTTTGGGCTTTTGATCTGAACAGTAAGTGTTTTTTTGTTGGGTTGTTTGATTTACAGATACAGACCCATAACATGTGTTAAGCACCTATTAGAATGATATATAACGTGTGTTGATTTACAGAAACAGATCTATAAAGATATTCAATTGACAAGCTGGATGGATGTAGGCGACGTTAATGCGGGGACCTTGAATAAGTCACATCTTTTGGGAAAGAACTCTTCGTTCATTTATAACATGTGTTAGTGGTCCATGCTGTAACAGAACACCATGATGTAACCTGACATGTGTTCATGTATAACATGTGTTAAGCCCCTGTTAGAAGAATGATATATAACGTGTGTTAACCTTTGTTAATTAAAAAAAACAAGTAATATCTATTTTATTTTTGTTGATGTTTAAAATATCCGATAATGTGGATACCGAGCGTAACACTTGTACAAGTAATAAATGTACAAGTTTGTATGTAATGTGTAATATGAAACGAGCCATTTATGGTAACACATGTACCGGTAATTTTGTAATATATAATATGAAACGGGTCATTTGTTGTGCACAATTTGGAATATATAACATGTGTTAAGCCTTTGTTATAATCTTTTTGTAACCTGACATGTATTCATGTATAAGCTTGTGGTTTACAAAACACCATGAATGTGTATATACTGATCTAACATGTGTTACAATTTGTCTGTTTGGAACATGTAGTTGCTTAACATGTGATAAGGGTGAAAACAGTTGACGGGGCGATGGGTTTAATGGTGAGCTTAGTTAATATCGTAATATTGTTGTAACCCCACTTGTATACATATGATAACATGTGTTAAGCATCCATTATAATCTTGTTGTAACCCGACTTGTATTCATGTATATGAAAGTGGTTTGCAAAACACTATGATGTGCATATACTGATCGTAACACGTGTACAAGTTAATATGGAACATACAAGTTAATATCGTAACACCGTATACCTGGGATAAAATTGTTAAGCCTCCGTATAATCTTGGTTAACCTAACATGGTGTCATGTATAAGCTAGTAGTTTCCAAAACACCATGATGTGTATATACATACTGTAACATGTATTAAGCGACTGAAATGTATAACGTGTGTTAAGCATCTATTATTACGTGTGTTAAAACTTCCATAATGGATGCATAAACTCCAATAGTAACTTAATAATAACAGAGTAAACCTGATATAACGTGTGTTAAGCCTCTATTATAACATGTGTTAAGACTTCCAGAATGAACGCATAAACTTCAATAGTAACTATAATAGTAGAGGTACAAATACGGGTGCCACCAACAGAAAATGTGTTAAGTCTAGACCATTTTAACATCATGTACTAGAGAAAACAATAAGAGTCTCACATTACATATTACTAGTAAACGAAAATACATAGCACCATTGTTGTAAAAATCCCGAATAGTCTTCGATTAGTCCCCGGTTTAATCACTAATTGGTGGTTCACCGATTAACGACCGATTGATTGCTAGGCGGTCAATGACGATCCTATTCTGGCCATATGTCGGCTATTTTTTGACCAAACCTTATAAATTTATGCCAATTACTTATAAACAATTGGTTAATAAGGGGTTAAAGCATGTCTACTTTAAAAACCACGTATAAAAATGGTGTGCATATATATAATTAAAAATTACATGCAAATATCTCAATCCGACTAATTCCGATTAATCCCTATTAATCCCGATTAATCGCTAGTCGGTACTCCACCGCCCGACTAGTGCCTACTTCAATAGTAACTGTAACAGCAGAGGTACAAATACATCATGGTGTTTTGTAAGTGAGCTTATATATGAATACATGTCAGGTTACAAAAAGAGCATAATAGAGGCTTAACACATGTTATATATTCCAAAATGTGCACAACAAATGACCCGTTTCATATTATATATTCCAAAACTACCGGTACATGTGTTACCATAAATGGCTCGTTTAATATTACACGTTACATACTAACTTGTACAGTGATACGCTCGGTATCCACATTATCGGATATTTTAAACATCAACAAAAATAAAATAGATATTACTTGTTTTTCTTTTTTTAAAATTAACAAAGGTTAACACACGTTATATATCATTCTAAAAGGGGCTTAACACATGTTATACATGAACACATGTCAGGTTACATCATGGTGTTCTGTTACAGCATGAACCACTAACACATGTTACAAATGAACGAAGAGTTCCTTCCCAAAAAATGTGACTTATTGAAGTGTTACATTGTTGAATGTAGGGCATTTTATCAGGTCATTTTGTGCTATTATTTAGTTACCTCTCACATAAGTTACACATGTTACGTCCAACACCAGTTACAAATGTTAAACAAAACAAAAGTCACTTGTCATCATGGGTTGTTAGTAATTGCGCACATTACAATCATAGTTAAAGGGAACAAAATGTTTATACAAACTTAAATATATAACAATGATCCAAAAACTATCATAAAGGTTACAAAAATCTAGCTACACTTTGCGTCTTGATAACCATCTTTATCTTGAACATAGACATCCATTCACCTATGAACAAAACAAGTACATTAGTGTTAATCCCCTAAAGTTAAACTTATTAACACAAATGTAACTACAGGTATGTAACTTGTGTTACGTGTTATACACGTGTAAAATTTTATTGTAACATGTGTTACCTCGTATTATAACACACAAAAACAGTTACTATTTAGATCAAAATCCCCAAACAAAGAAACCAAACCAACAAAAAACAGTTACTATTCAGATCAAAATCCCCAAACAAGCAACCAAACCAAACACAATTTTTTTAACACAAAAATAGTTAATCCATAGATCAAAATCAACAAGTCTGAAACCAAAACAAGTAATCCATGGATCAAAATCAAAATTTATAAACACCATTATTGATTGCTGGAGACATAAATCAACATAGAAGAATGAAAACCAAACTAAAATTAATAGCATTGAAATATTATTACCTATAAACGTCATTCTTTCTTTTGAAACAATAATCAATGGTATTGAAAATTAAAAATCTTTTGGCAGCATTCTTGATTCTGAAAAAAAATAAAACCAATTGTGAAGAACGAAAATCAAAGTAAATGGCAATTAAATATCAAAACTAACTTATTATTGAAAGGAAACTAAAACCAAAATGAAAATATTTTGACAGGATCTTGATTCTTCGATTTCTTTTAAGAAAATAACATGTAAAGTTCAATTAGGGGTGTAAAAAAAAACCTCGAACCCATCAAAAATATAGAATGACAAACCTTGATCATTCACTTCCTCGTCAAATGGGGGACTCGTTGTGAATGACGATCCCGTCAGTGGGGATCTTGAAATGGAGGTTTTGAAAGGGTGGATCTTGAAACAGAAATGAAGTTCATGGAAATGGATCTTGGGTGTATCTTGAAACAAAGATGAAGTTCATGGAAAATGGAAGTTTTGAAAGGGTGGATCTTGAAACAGAGATGAAGTTCATGGAAAAATGGAGGTTTTGAAATGGTGGATCTTGGGTTTTGAAAGTAGATTTGAATGTGATGGGAATTAAATATTGTCAAATCAAATGGAGGGAAGATATCTTCTTGGATAAAGTAAGATAGAGGTGAAAATACAATTGTGCCGTCAAGGACAAAAAAAATATGATATTTACTATGGACACGTGGCAAAAATAAAATAGATATTACTTGTTTTTTCTTTTTTTTTAAATTAACAAAAGTTAACACACGTTATATATCATTCTAAAAGGGGCTTAACACATGTTATACATGAACACATGTCAGGTTACATCATGGTGTTCTGTTACAGCATGAACCACTAACACATGTTACAAATGAACGAAGAGTTCCTTCCCAAAAAATGTGACTTATTGAAGTGTTACATTGTTGAATGTAGGGCATTTTATCAGGTCATTTTGTGCTATTATTTAGTTACCTCTCACATAAGTTACACATGTTACGTCCAACACCAGTTACAAATGTTAAACAAAACAGAAGTCACTTGTCATCATGGGTTGTTAGTAATTGCGCACATTACAATCATAGTTAAAGGGAACAAAATGTTTATACAAACTTAAATATATAACAATGATCAAAAAACTATCATAAAGGTTACAAAAATCTAGCTACACTTTGCGTCTTGATAACCATCTTTATGTTGAACATAGACATCCATTCACCTATGAACAAAACAAGTACATTAGTGTTAATCCCCTAAAGTTAAACTTATTAACACAAATGTAACTACAGGTATGTAACTTGTGTTACGTGTTATACACGTGTAAAATTTTATTGTAACATGTGTTACCTCGTATTATAACACACAAAAACAGTTACTATTTAGATCAAAATCCCCAAACAAAGAAACCAAACCAACAAAAAACAGTTACTATTCAGATCAAAATCCCCAAACAAGCAACCAAACCAAACACAATTTTTTTAACACAAAAATAATTAATCCATAGATCAAAATCAACGAGTCTGAAACCAAAACAAGTAATCCATGGATCAAAATCAAAATTTATAAACACCATTATTGATTGATGGAGACATAAATCAACATAGAAGAATGAAAACCAAACTAAAATTAATAGCATTGAAATATTATTACCTATAAACGTCATTCTTTCTTTTAAAATAATAATCAATGGTATTGAAAATTAAAAATCTTTTGGCAGCATTCTTGATTCTGAAAAAAAATAAAACCAATTGTGAAGAACGAAAATCAAAGTAAATGGCAATTAAATATCAAAACTAACTTATTGTTGAAAGGAAACTAAAACCAAAATGAAAATATTTTGACAGGATCTTGATTCTTCGATTTCTTTTAAGAAAATAACATGTAAAGTTGAATTAGGGGTGTAAAAAAAACCTCGAACCCATCAAAAATATAGAATGACAAACCTTGATCATTCACTTCCTCTTCAAATGGGGGACTCGTTGTGAATGACGATCCCGTCAGTGGGGATCTTGAAATGGAGGTTTTGAAAGGGTGGATCTTGAAACAGAAATGAAGTTCATGGAAATGGATCTTGGGTGTATCTTGAAACAAAGATGAAGTTCATGGAAAATGGAGGTTTTGAAAGGGTGGATCTTGAAACAGAGATGAAGTTCATGGAAAAATGGAGGTTTTGAAATGGTGGATCTTGGGTTTTGAAAGTAGATTTGAATGTGATGGGAATTAAATATTGTCAAATCAAAAGGAGGGAAGATATCTTCTTGGATAAGGTAAGATAGAGGTGAAAATACAATTATGCCCTCAAGGACAAAAAAAATATGATATTTACTATGGACACGTGGCAAAAATAAAATAGATATTACTTGTTTTTTCTTTTTTTAAAATTAACAAAGGTTAACACACGTTATATATCATTCTAAAAGGGGCTTAACACATGTTATACATGAACATATGTCAGGTTACATCATGGTGTTCTGTTACAGCATGAACCACTAACACATGTTACAAATGAACGAAGAGTTCCTTCCCAAAAAATGTGACTTATTGAAGTGTTACATTGTTGAATGTAGGGCATTTTATCAGGTCATTTTGTGCTATTATTTAGTTATAAGTTACACATGTTACGTCCAACACCAGTTACAAATGTTAAACAAAACAGAAGTCACTTGTCATCATGGGTTGTTAGTAATTGCGCACATTACAATCATAGTTAAAGGGAACAAAATGTTTATACAAACTTAAATATATAATAATGATCCAAAAACTATCATAAAGGTTACAAAAATCTAGCTACACTTTGCGTCTTGATAACCATCTTTATCTTGAACATAGACATCCATTCACCTATGAACAAAACAAGTACATTAGTGTTAATCCCCTAAAGTTAAACTTATTAACACAAATGTAACTACAGGTATGTAACTTGTGTTACGTGTTATACACGTGTAAAATTTTATCGTAACATGTGTTACCTCGTATTATAACACACAAAAAAAGTTACTATTTAGATCAAAATCCCCAAACAAAGCAACCAAACCAACAAAAAACAGTTACTATTCAGATCAAAATCCCCAAACAAGCAACCAAACCAAACCCAATTTTTTTAACACAAAAATAATTAATCCATAGATCAAAATTAACGAGTCTGAAACAAAAACAAGTAATCCATGGATCAAAATCAAAATTTATAAACACCATTATTGATTGCTGGAGACATAAATCAACATAGAAGAATGAAAACCAAACTAAAATTAATAGCATTGAAATATTATTACCTATAAACGTCATTCTTTCTTTTGAAACAATAATCAATGGTATTGAAAATTAAAAATCTTTTGGCAGCATTCTTGATTCTGAAAAAAAAAATAAAACCAATTGTGAAGAACGAAAATCAAAGTAAATGGCAATTAAATATCAAAACTAACTTATTATTGAAAGGAAACTAAAACCAAAATGAAAATATTTTGACAGGATCTTGATTCTTCGATTTCTTTTAAGAAAATAACATGTAAAGTTGAATTAGGGGTGTAAAAAAAAACCTCGAACCCATCAAAAATATAGAATGACAAACCTTGATCATTCACTTCCTCGTCAAATGGGGGACTCGTTGTGAATGACGATCCCGTCTGTGGGGATCTTGAAATGGAGGTTTTGAAAGGGTGGATCTTGAAACAGAAATGAAGTTCATGGAAATGGATCTTGGGTGTATCTTGAAACAAAGATGAAGTTCATGGAAAATGGAGGTTTTGAAAGGGTGGATCTTGAAACAGAGATGAAGTTCATGGAAAGATGGAGGTTTTGAAATGGTGGATCTTGGGTTTTGAAAGTAGATTTGAATGTGATGGGAATTAAATATTGTCAAATCAAATGGAGGGAAGATATCTTCTTGGATAAAGTAAGATAGAGGTGAAAATACAATTATGCCCTCAAGGACAAAAAAATATTGATATTTACTATGGACACGTGGCAAAAATAAAATAGATATTACTTGTTTTTTTTCTTTTTTTAAAATTAACAAAGGTTAACACACGTTATATATCATTCTAAAAGGGGCTTAACACATGTTATACATGAACACATGTCAGGTTACATCTTGGTGTTCTGTTACAGCATGAACCACTAACACATGTTACAAATGAACGAAGAGTTCCTTCCCAAAAAATGTGACTTATTGAAGTGTTACATTGTTGAATGTAGGGCATTTTATCAGGTCATTTTGTGCTATTATTTAGTTATCTCTCACATAAGTTACACATGTTACGTCCAACACCAGTTACAAATGTTAAACAAAACAAAAGTCACTTGTCATCATGGGTTGTTAGTAATTGCGCACATTACAATCATAGTTAAAGGGAACAAAATGTTTATACAAACTTAAATATATAACAATGATCCAAAAACTATCATAAAGGTTACAAAAATCTAGCTACACTTTGCGTCTTGATAACCATCTTTATCTTGAACATAGACATCCATTCACCTATGAACAAAACAAGTACATTAGTGTTAATCCCCTAAAGTTAAACTTATTAACACAAATGTAACTACAGGTATGTAACTTGTGTTACGTGTTATACACGTGTAAAATTTTATTGTAACATGTGTTACCTCGTATTATAACACACAAAAACAGTTACTATTTAGATCAAAATCCCCAAACAAAGCAACCAAACCAACAAAAAACAGTTACTATTCAGATCAAAATCCCCAAACAAGCAACCAAACCAAACACAATTTTTTTAACACAAAAATAATTAATCCATAGATCAAAATCAACGAGTCTGAAACCAAAACAAGTAATCCATGGATCAAAATCAAAATTTATAAACACCATTGTTGGTTGCTAGAGACATAAATCAACATAGAAGAATGAAAACCAAACTAAAATTAATAGCATTGAAATATTATTACCTATAAACGTTATTCTTTCTTTTGAAACAATAATCAATGGTATTGAAAATTAAAAATCTTTTGGCAGCATTCTTGATTCTGAAAAAAAAAATAAAACCAATTGTGAAGAACGAAAATCAAAGTAAATGGCAATTAAATATCAAAACTAACTTATTATTGAAAGGAAACTAAAACCAAAATGAAAATATTTTGACAGGATCTTGATTCTTCGATTTCTTTTAAGAAAATAACATGTAAAGTTCAATTAGGGGTGTAAAAAAAAACCTCGAACCCATCAAAAATATAGAATGACAAACCTTGATCATTCACTTCCTCGTCAAATGGGGGACTCGTTGTGAATGACGATCCCGTCAGTGGGGATCTTGAAATGGAGGTTTTGAAAGGGTGGATCTTGAAACAGAAATGAAGTTCATGGAAATGGATCTTGGGTGTATCTTGAAACAAAGATGAAGTTCATGGAAAATGGAGGTTTTGAAAGGGTGGATCTTGAAACAGAGATGAAGTTCATGGAAAAATGGAGGTTTTGAAATGGTGGATCTTGGGTTTTGAAAGTAGATTTGAATGTGATGGGAATTAAATATTGTCAAATCAAATGGAGGGAAGATATCTTCTTGGATAAAGTAAGATAGAGGTGAAAATACAATTATGCCCTCAAGGACAAAAAAAATATGATATTTACTATGGACACGTGGCAAAAATAAAATAGATATTACTTGTTTTTTCTTTTTTTAAAATTAACAAAGGTTAACACACGTTATATATCATTCTAAAAGGGGCTTAACACATGTTATACATGAACACATGTCTGGTTACATCATGGTGTTCTGTTACAGCATGAACCACTAACACATGTTACAAATGAACGAAGAGTTCCTTCCCAAAAAATGTGACTTATTGAAGTGTTACATTGTTGAATGTAGGGCATTTTATCAGGTCATTTTGTGCTATTATTTAGTTACCTCTCACATAAGTTACACATGTTACGTCCAACACCAGTTACAAATGTTAAACAAAACAAAAGTCACTTGTCATCATGGGTTGTTAGTAATTGCGCACATTACAATCATAGTTAAAGGGAACAAAATGTTTATACAAACTTAAATATATAACAATGATTCAAAAACTATCATAAAGGTTACAAAATCTAGCTACACTTTGCGTCTTGATAACCATCTTTATCTTGAACATAGACATCCATTCACCTATGAACAAAACAAGTACATTAGTGTTAATCCCCTAAAGTTAAACTTATTAACACAAATGTAACTACAGGTATGTAACTTGTGTTACGTGTTATACACGTGTAAAATTTTATTGTAACATGTGTTACCTCGTATTATAACCCACAAAAACAGTTACTATTTAGATCAAAATCCCCAAACAAAGCAACCAAACCAACAAAAAGCAGTTACTATTCAGATCAAAATCCCCAAACAAGCAAACAAACCAAACACAATTTTTTAACACAAAAATAATTAATCCATAGATCAAAATCAACGAGTCTGAAACCAAAACAAGTAATCCATGGATCAAAATCAAAATTTATAAACACCATTATTGATTGCTGGAGACATAAATCAACATAGTAGAATGAAAACCAAACTAAAATTAATAGCATTGAAATATTATTACCTATAAACGTCATTCTTTCTTTTGAAACAATAATCAATGGTATTGAAAATTAAAAATCTTTTGGCAGCATTCTTGATTCTGAAAAAAATAAAACCAATTGTGAAGAACGAAAATCAAAGTAAATGGCAATTAAATATCAAAACTAACTTATTATTGAAAGGAAACTAAAACCAAAATGAAAATATTTTGACAGGATCTTAATTCTTCGATTTCTTTTAAGAAAATAACATGTAAAGTTCAATTAGGGGTGTAAAAAAAAACCTCGAACCCATCAAAAATATAAAATGACAAACCTTGATCATTCACTTTCTCGTCAAATGGGGGACTCGTTGTGAATGACGATCCCGTCAGTGGGGATCTTGAAATGGAGGTTTTGAAAGGGTGGATCTTGAAACAGAAATGAAGTTCATGGAAATGGATCTTGGGTGTATCTTGAAACAAAGATGAAGTTTATGGAAAATGGAGGTTTTGAAAGGGTGGATCTTGAAACAAAGATGAAGTTCATGGAAAAATGGAGGTTTTGAAATGGTGGATCTTGGGTTTTGAAAGTATATTTGAATGTGATGGGAATTAAATATTGTCATATCAAATGGAGGGAAGATATCTTCTTGGATAAAGTAAGATAGAGGTGAAAATACAATTATGCCCTCAAGGAAAAAAAAAATATGATATTTACTATGGACACGTAGCAAAACCTAGACCATGCATTGGGTTTGCAAGGTTTTATCAAATTCAAGAGTTTTCTCCTTAGCATTATTCTATGTTTATAATTTAGACATTTACTTGGGTGGTTTAATTTATTAATTTAATTGCCTTCAAATATTCTTTCATTAGTAAACATCTCTTTTGTTTAACTCCTTTTAGCTAGTGATCTTTTGTTACCTTCAAAATATAATAATAGTTTACTAAAAAATTTATAAAAGTAATAATACATTCAAATAATATGCAATAGATAGCTTTTTCGTTATTATATAAACAAAAAAACAAAATTTGCTTTTACATCATGTATTTCCAATTTACCCTTGTGTGTATACACACCAATGAATGACATTCAAGTAATAAACCTCAAGTTGAAGAGATTTGTGTTGCCTTTAGCAAGAAGATGTGATTTAGTATAGTATATAATGGTAGGTGCAACAGTGCACCGACATAATTATAAAAATGCCCCTGTTTAATTATTTCTTTTTACTGTCTTGATTTGGTAGTCTTCACTCTTCACAAACAACGGGCGTCTCCTTTGTTTATGTAGGGTAGACCTCTGATCATACTACCAAGACAACCACCACTATGGAAGGCTGGGTACCATGGGGTTTCCAACATAAGACCTGATCTCAGATGCCGATGGCAGAAACAATTTTTCGGTCCAGTGGTGGTTTAACATTCCAGCAACCAGAGAAAAAGGGGAGCCACTGCCATGCTTGGCGGCGTTTTCTAGACAGATACGGTGGCAATCAAGGGCGTATTTAGCGGCGCCAGTAACATCGAAACCTGATTTTTCTACCATTTGATCCAATCAAAGAAGAGCGGGGCAGACTAGGAGACGATTACTTACTAGAAATCAATACAAAGATCAATACAGTTCAAAGGGACAATTACCTGCTGATGCCTGATGGCGTCGATTTTCGTTACTGTAATTGAGGTCTTGAGGATTCATGGACTGATTCTAACTTCTAACTTTTAAACGGACCAGGTCCACACAGTAGTAGTTGGCCCCATTAAGTCAATCAATCTATTGGGCTGGGTCAACAAATTTTGTTTAGGTAGATTAACGAAGAGCTCGAATTAACAACTATAAGATACACTCATACAAGTACAAAGTAATAAGTTCTAGAATGAAAATAAAAAAGAATAAAACTAAACTTAAGTAATATTTGTTAAAACAATAAGTATCGTATACGTATAGTAGCGACTGAACCTAACTGGAAATGGAGAAATATTTAACTAAAATAGCATATCTTTGGAGAGGGGATGGGATACTGAGCTATAGGGTAATTTATGAGAAAATGTTTGTGATAGTGTTATTCATCAGAAAATATTATGCTTATACTAATTCAAATGTATTAAATTACTATATTCTTATACCAAATGTATTAAATAAATTATTATACTCTTATACCAAGTGCCGCAACGACCCAAATCGATGCCAACCAAATTCGTGCTACAACGCGTCGCCGTCCTTTTTGACATATCACTGTCTGTCACCCTATTCCGGTAACCATAGACGGTGCCACGACAGTGCTACGGCAGAGCGCACCGTACTTTGGCATGTGGTATATCACAAACCATTGACCGGAGGGTGAGGAGTCTAAAGGTTGGGTTAGGTCAAGTAAGGGAATGACAATAACGATGTTTTCGACGGCAAATACCATTTATCTGCCTCTCTAACTTTAATGTCATCATCATTAGAAGTCACAAAACGGAAAGTTGTCGCCGCAACGCGCGATACAGGTAAAAAAACTAGTGTTAACATGTCAATCCAACCTAGAACGTATTAAAAAGCCAATTACTTTAGCTAACCCGTTGGTTCAATTCATTTTGAAATCTATGTATACAACATTCAAATACTTTTATTAACTCACAATTTTAGTTCAATAAACATTCAAATACTTTTATTAACTCACAATTTTAGTTCAATAAGCTCTTCAAATATGAGTTGTACTACAACTCAACAACTGTGTGTAAGGAAGAACCAAAAGAAGAGAATAACCAAAAGCTTTGTTGCTACTTCATCTTCTCTCCCTCAACTTCCTTGCAAATATCCACATATTATCACTCTCATTTCACCCCTCATCTTCTGTATTTATTGGTATGCCATTGTCTGTAATTTTTCATGGCAAACATCCTAAGTATTTGAATTTAATTTTCTTTTATTTAGCCTCATCTACACCAAACCACCTTTTAGATATAGAGAGGTAGAGGGAAGGATCTGTGAGAGGATTTCCGGCCGGTTGAGATGTCAGGCGACAACAACACCTTCGGCAACGGCTGAAGCAGCCTCTCGTTATAAAAGGCATTTCCAGCAATGACGGCTAGGGTTCAGGCGAAGGTTCCAGACAATTACTTTGCACCTGCATGTTCCATTTACATGAAAATCAGCGACGTTTAAGACGGGTACCGGTCGTTCGAGTAAGTTCTTTCGAATTTGAGGTGTTTTCTGACAAAAGTCGGCATCTTCGGTGTTGCGGTGCGTTCAGACAACTGTATTCCGTGGTGGTGATGAGGCCGCAGCGGTGACAGGCGGTGTTTAAACAGGTTCTGACGGCTGTGTCTCTCTCTCTTACTGTGTGTTATAATGTGTGTGAGAGAGTGGAGGCTTGTTTTAATGTTTGGAGAGAAGAAATTGGTTTGTGATTACAAAGGTTGAAATAGTAATTACGGCTAGACGCCGTTATCGTTAATTTACTGTTGGGTCGGTTATGTTTTGAGTTAATAATTAATTAATAATTAATAATTAAATTAATTAATTAATTAATAATTAATTATTAATTAATAATAATAATACATATATGAATAATTGATTGATATGGTAGCGGTGTATGTGTTTGTTATATAGAAAAACAGCAAATATTGATATTTATTGTTATGGATCTTTTTATTATTATAACTAATTATACTTTTTTTAGTAAACGTCAATTTACAACCATATGGCTTGAATCTGATGTCACTTTAGATGCTCCTAGGATACCTTTGGACACTTACACCCTTAATGTTTCCAACTTGCTACACTTTACAACCTTTCTTTTGTTGACCGTTAGAATGTCCGGTATGTTTGTAATACCCTCAAGGGTATAAAAGTCCTTTCACCCCACACAAACCCTAGCTTCTTTAATAAGACCCCCACTTTTTCCCACCCACTCAAATTATATGCCCATCATTCCCCAAAACCTAATCTTGTCACCATCTTCATCTTACCCTTCGTTCATCTTCATCTTACCCTTCGTTCATCGTCTTTCTCCGGTGGCACCACGCACCGCCTGCATGATCACCTCCGTCTACTCCATGAAGACAATGGCGATGCTTCTTCAGGCTCTAGTTGAATGTCACAAGGTTGTAGGTATTCACATCACCATGATCTGATTTGTTAACTGTGATGTTAGGAAGACCAGTATTTGAATGCGTTTCTCAGTTTTACATTTATATGTTTGTTTTAACAAACATTTTTCTATATAGTACAAAACAACAAACAAATCAAGAATACACTAAACAACACAAAACCATCTACGTTCAGTTTGAAGTCAGATGCCTAAAATAATTTCGCCTACTTTCAAAACCATGTTTAGACTCGTGGCCTGGACATCATTGACTTGCTGTAATCATGTGAAATCAAGGTACCTTCATAAACTCTTGATGAAAATTCTATAATTTTAGGCATGCTTTTGCAGCAATGTCTTTTAGTAGAGAAACATTCATATTTCTTTATGTGGGAATGGATGCATTGGACTATGAGAAGTGGAAAATGAGCATATTAAGGTATTATTCGTCATCCAGTGAAGTCAATCTCCATGACCATGAGCGACAATCATTTTTTTAATTAAAAGATTTTTCTTCCTCGTATAATTATTTATTATAGCATAAATAGCATATTGTAGAAACTTATTAGTTTAACTAATTAAATAGGTATTTTGTTAATGTGGTTTATACAAATATATGGTATTGTGTAATAATGGTGATTTATGATATTGTGGGATTATATAGTGATTTCATGTCACTTGTATAGGTGACTTTAGATATTGTTCGAGTGTTCATTTGGTAGGTGATTATATATGTGGTTGTTATATATATGGGTTAATAATGTTGAATGTACGTGATATTGTTCAAGTGTCCGTTTCGTTTGGTTATCCGTCTTTGGACAGTTAAGTTTGACTACTTGATTATATATATAGGTTATTAAATAAAGTTTTGGGTTAATGTGGATGTAGATATATTGTCCGAGTGTTCGTTTCCTTTGGTTATTAGTTATATAGATTGTTCGTGAGTTCGTATGCTTATACCGATTATATAGAGTTTGTTAGGTTATTCGTTTGGTTATACGAAGATTATGGGGTTAATGTAGGTGATTTGATGTTCGATTCATTTGATCATATAGGTGATTTGATGTTCGTTCCGTTTGATAATATATTTTGGTGATTATATATAGTTTTCGTTTTATAATCTAGGTGCTTATATATATGGGTTTCGTTTTCGTTTGATAATGTAGGTGATTAGGTTGTAATTAAGTTTGTGATTATGGTAATTGTAAGGTAATTGTGATCATGGGATTTGAATTTGGAGGGAAAATATTTTTGGTAAAACGTAAGGTTGTAATATGAGATTTAGTTTAAACCAAGGAAAAAGGTAATTAGTTTTTGTACCAGCCAACATATGAAAAAAAAGGTAAAACGCAAGGTTGTAAAGTGTAGCGAATTGCAAATGTGAATAGTGTAAGCGTCCAAAGGTTTCTTAGGACGTCTAAAGTGTCATCAGGGTCAAACCAAAGGGTTGTAAACTAACGTTTAATCTACTTTTTTTCCCGAAAAACAACATCTTTATTAGACGAAATAAAAACAAAACAGGGGGCCAACAAGAAGCTGGGAGTCCCCTAGAGAAAACAACAACAAAATTAATTAATGACATCTCTAACATTTTAATCACACCATCATTTTCACTCAAGGTTCCTTATTGGTGATCTATGCTTAATCCACATGAAGTCTCTTCTTTAAGGGCGTCCACCACCTTCCCCACCCGGAATGGGATGTTGACGAAGATCTTCTCATTTATGGCCTTCCAAAGCCCCCGCATTGACGAATAGAACACACAACACTTTCCTCCATCTTTTGGATCCTTTTAGCATGTGCCACCAAACTGCCCTTACCATGACATACTCCACTGCTAGATGATTGATGTTTCCATTCTGAACCCACACAATTTACAACGCGCATCTGTTATACGCAAGCCACAATGACGAAGAGGCGTTGTTGGATGCGATGGTACCAGGCGTGCTCGTTGGTATGTGGTATTAGTCCGCAGCTACAATGATCAAGTTATTATTTGTTGGTTGGTATGTTGTCATGCAACACGAGTACACAAACTCTTAGTATTGTGCATGGCATTTAATATTGCCACTCGTGATGATATTACTTGAATTTGTATAATGTGTTCCACACTCTAGAAAGGCTTATGCGCTGATAGGTTTGTACATTAGATGGTTTGTGCTTTTGTGAGTATCGTTCGAAGGGATTTTCCTTCCGTTTGGGTATTTGGGATTAACATGTCCCAAAACGGGAAACAAGCTTTAGGGGAAACCCGTACACATCATTAACAATAAATTTTTACATATTCATAGATTTTATATATCATCAAAAATGAGAAGATCCTTTGTGGATGCATGTCTAGCATAAACTATAAATTTTGATAATGTGAAAAAGCTAAATATATGAGTCAATATTACCTTAAGATGATTTTGTGTTTCTATAATATGCCTCCTATATAAGCTTTAGGGCACGTCGTTCAAACTTCTTTGCGCAACTAACACATCATCAACAATAAAGTTTTTACATATTCATAGATTATATATATCATCAAAAGAGAAGATCCTTTGTGGATGCATGTCTAGCATAAACTATAAATTTTGATAAGAAATCATCACAAAGCACACCAAAGATATGAAACATTTCGTACTTTTTTTCTTTTCTTTTATTTTATTTTTCATATTTAATCTTGTCTTTTATCTTATATTAGTATTTTTCTTCAAGAAATTTGAGGGTTTCTTCATAAATCCAAACTAAACCCTAATTCTTGATATTTTTGTATAAACCTTGTACTTTAATCGTGTCGGGAGCATGCGGTTCACCGTTGCAGCTCGCGTCTATCTTTTATTTTCTTGGTTTGTTATGTTTTATTTAGGATGTTCATTTTGTCTATTATTTAAAACACTCTCAGATAGTAATTTTATTTTTAGTCATTTTCTTTTATTTCCTTTGGTTTTATGTATGAACAGTTTTTATTATTATCTATTGTAGGTTTATTTTTATTTTTTACTTTGAGATCAGTTGTTGCCATGGTTTTTGTTATTGTGACATTCATGCAGGTACTAGATATATATTGTTCGAGATAAACAAAGTCGGATTGGCGAATCTTCACTCCATCTTCGTTCAGCTTCAGGGGAGTGTTATTCTCCTTTTTCTCTATTTTGGGTTTCGCATTGAGGACACTGCGAAATTCAAGTGTGGGGAGAGGATTTAACATTGTAACTTTGTTTGTCCTAATGCTATATAAAAAAAACAAAACAAAAACAAAAAAAAATATTTTATTAAATAAACCGGTTAGTTTTGTTTTAGAAAGCATCTGATACGATAAAAAAACCGACAAGCCTAATAAATTTCCAAATCGATATCTAAAAACGTGACAAACAAAGAATGACTTGCATGTTAAGTTTCACACTTTTACCCATTCCTTCTGTCGTGAAAGCATGTTTTTGAGCCTTAGATTCTTTATATGTTTGTTCATTTCGGAGTAGGAGTGAGCCGGATGTCTCGTGTAATTTAGAACTTGTCACTAGCATACTTTTCGAGATCATAAACATGTGAGATTGTGTAAAAAATGATAGAGGCACTTAGAAAACCTTTTGTTTCTAGCATTTTTCTTTCATTTGTTTCTCCCCAACCCCTATATCATCCACTAGGATTAACCACGTTGAGCCTTTTCCTGTGTTTTTCTTTCTTTTTACCCAACCAATTAACTCACTTAGCCAAATTTAGCCTTTTTTATTTTTAAACCTTCGTGTTAAAACTCGGTTAAAGTCATCGTTTAACTAGCGTTCTTTGTAATTAGTTATTTGTTGTACAAAAGCATTAAAATATTAAAAAATAAATAAAAAAAATTCAAAAACAAAATAAAAAAAAACCCAGAAAATAGAACACCCTAAACTAGGGTGGAGACGACAAGATTCGAGCAATTTTAAGAGCTAAAATAGTAGAATATCGTCGACTAGCCCGAAAACACAAAAGTTGTCTTTTTAAGCATTATGTATGTATAGTTTTTGTTTATTTACGGATGTTAAATGTAACCACCGAGTTTTAACCATTTAGCCACCTTTAAATGTCCATTCCACACCTTTCACCCTAGCCAATCGTTACAACCCGTAAAGACCTATTGATTTACGCTTTTTCACATGTTATTTGATGGAGACTAGATCTTTTGACAAGATTATGATATTACACGATTCATTGTCTAGGCGTCGAGTGTTTACACATACACATTTTATGTATGTCTCACAAAAATAGCCGAGTGTGTGTGAACATTGTGAGATGTGTGAAAATTTGCATGCTAAGTCAATCGATAGTGGAATCACGGCTTCTCGGTTATCTTTACATATATTCACATGTGCTTGTTTGGTTTGGATTCATTGATGATGTCTTTCGAAAAACTGGCTAACCGGTATGTATGCATATTAGTTATGTAGATTGTAAATTACTTAATCTCGTTAGAAATTCTCTTTTCTTCTATTCTTATTTTAGTTTGCTTGAGGACAAGCAAAGCTCAAGTGTAGGGAGGTTTGATATATGTAAAAATACACATACTTTTGTCCCCCGTTTTTATCCCTGTTTTACTCTTTTTTGGCTATAAAACCAAAGTTTTGGCACTTAATCATTTATGTTTTGGTTTACAGGCCTTTAACAGCGTACCGGGCAAGAAAATGAAGAAAAAAATGGATTTTCCGGCCGAATCGGCAAAGATACGAGGATTCTGTTGAGTTCAGCACAATTGGCATGGCAGTGCCGACCTTGATTCTGCGGCTCACTCTCGGTCATGCACGGCAGTGCTGACCTTCGGCACGGCAGTGCCGACCTTGATTCTGCAGCGCACTCTCGTACATGCACGGCAGTGCTGACCTTCGGCATGGCAGTGCCAACTTTGGCACGACAATGCCACTTTTGAAATATCTGCCCAGATCTGTTGACGTCACAAGATCTCATGAACAGTGCATGGCCATGCACTTTATTGGCACGGCCGTGCCGATTGAAAAAGTTATAAAAAACAGCAGAACCCATTCTGATAAAAATCTGGACTTTTGGGAGCGTTTTCTGGCGATTTTTGGGCTCCGGCAACAACATGTTTTGGTCCGAATCAAGCCTCCATTGTGCCGAGAAGCTCCGTTACTATCCGGGTTCGATTCTTGAATCTTTCCATGATTTTGATTAGGTTTCAAGCATTTGGTTGATGTATTATGTATTATTGTAGCCTAAGGGCAAAAACACTAGTATTCCTTGCTTCATAAACAACCATTAGTATGTTAATCATGTTTGTAATGACACTTAGCACTTTCTATGTTAATCCTTGATGATTATTTGGCAACCTTGTTTATTGATGTTGAATTCTTGATTATAGTTAATTATATTGGATGATTAGTATGTGGTTAGTTAGGATATTTGCAAGAAGAAGCTTAATTAATCATGTATTAGTAGACTTTTAACTTGTTAAAATGTTTACACCATGAAACTAGAAATGAGTATTGATTTAATAAGGGGTAATTAATACTAATCAAGAGTGCTTTCCTTCACGGAAGGACCTTAGCGGGTTAAATGGTGTTTTTATGAATTCTTGACATAAGTTGTGAACTTTGTTAGTAATTAAGGCCAAAATTGCTATCTTGGTGGATTTATGTTCAAGATTTGTAAAATGAACTCAGTTGTAATTTAATCTAGCTTATGCTTGTCTCGGTGGTTGCATTGTGTTTATTAGTGTCTCTTTCCTTTATTAAGTGAGGTTAGAAAACTCTTAACGGATGACTAACTTATCTTTAGGGGATTTTCATAGACATTCATCAATAGAGCGTTAAAGAACAATTTAGGTGGTTAAAGTGTGTTTATCGTTTTAACTTTCCGAAGAGTTGTCATGTTAGGATTCCCGAAAGGGATACTAATTGTCATTGAAATATGGAAAATTGACCAAGTGACTTAGTGGCATAACCGACTTAGTTAACATATTCCGGTTGTTCATAAAGCAAGGCTATATTTATATTTTTCATATTTGGAGTCTATTATGTTTACAAAAAAAGAAAAAGAAACAAAAATATTATGTTCTAGTCATTTACTAGTTTAAACAACTTATCACCTATCTTTTCTATCGGTAGAATAACGACTAAGGTTCAGTATTATCGTCTCCGCCCGCATCCTTGGAGATACTTGGTTCTTACCAATACTTTACTACATATATGACGGGTACACTTGCCCTTTCGTGTGTGTTTTAATGTTGAAGTATAAATCATTTTTATAAATTTAAAAACGAATCGTGTGTAAAATTCATTGTAAAAATATGTCTATACACGCACACGTCATAAGTTTCCAAAGGTTTCTTAGGACGTCTAAAGTGTCATCAGGGTCAAACCAAAGGGTTGTGAACTGACGTTTAATCTACTTTTTTTCCCGAAAAACAACATCTTTATTAGACGAAACAGGGGGCCAACAAGAAGCTGGGAGTCCCTTAGAGAAAACAACAACAAAATTAATTAATGACACCTCTAACATTTTAATCACACCATCATTTTCACTCAAGGTTCCTTATTGGTGATCTATGCTTAATCCACATGAAGTCTCTTCTTTAAGGGCGTCCACCACCTTCCCCACCCGGAATGGGATGTTGACGAAGATCTTCTCATTTATGGCCTTCCAAAGCCCCCGCATCGACGAATAGAACACAACTTCCAACACTTTCCTCCATCTTTTGGATCCTTTTAGCATGTGCCAACAAACTGCCCTTACCATGACATACTCCACTGCTAGATGATTGACGTTTCCATTCTGAATCCACACAATTTACAACGCGCATCTGTTATACGCAAGCCACAATGACGAAGAGGCGTTGTTGGATGCGATGGTACCAGGCGTGCTCGTTGGTATGTGGTATTAGTCCGCAGCTACAATGATCGAAGTTATTATTTGTTGGTTGGTATGTTGTCATGCAACACGAGTACACAAACTCTTAGTATTGTGCATGGCATTTAATATTGCCACTCGTGATGTATATTACTTGAATTTGTATAATGTGTTCCACACTCTAGAAAGGCTTATGCGCTGATAGGTTTGTACATTAGATGGTTTGTGCTTTTGTGAGTATCGTTCGAAGGGATTTTCCTTCCGTTTGGGTATTTGGGCATTAACATGTCCCAAAACGGGAAACAAGCTTTAGGGCCTGTCGTTCAAACTTCTTTGCGCAACTAACACATCATTAACAATAAAGTTTTTACATATTCATAGATTTTATATATCATAAAAAATGAGAAGATCCTTTGTGGATGCATGTCTAGCATAAACTATAAATTTTGATAATGTGAAAAAGCTAAATATATGAGTCAATATTACCTTAAGATGATTTTGTGTTTTTATAATATGCCTCCTATATAAGCTTTAGGGCCCGTCGTTCAAACTTCTTTGCGCAACTAACACATCATCAACAATAAAGTTTTTACATATTCATAGATTATATATATCATCAAAAATGAGAAGATCCTTTGTGGATGCATGTCTAGCATAAACTATAAATTTTGATAATGTGAAAAAGCTAAACATATGAATCAATATTACCTTAAGATGATTTTGTGTTTCTATAATATGCCTCCTATATAGAGCTGTTCACCAGTAGAGCCAAACCGAGAGGACCTTTGCTCGTGCTTAGCTCGTTTACAAACTGAGCCAAGCCGATCGACTTGTTTACAACTGTGTAGAAAACCGAACAAGCATTTTCCGAGCACTATATTTTTCGAGCGAGGGACGAGCAATTTGGACAACCTTGCCTCTAGTGTGACGACTGTCAGAGCCAACCTAAAGCAAAAGCACTGGGGCAAGATGAATTGCATACACTTGGGATAAAGAAATACCAAATTTTATTTCCAAATATTAAAAATGTTTTAAAATAGAATCCAAACAAAGAAACACGAAACATAAATACAAAACAACCAGGTGACTTTATTTTAAAATTAACTAGGTCCACATCTTTGCATCCTATGTGAGCAATCAACAATCCTTAGTTTCCATTACCTGAACATGCTAGAGAGTGTCAACTGCAATATATAGTTGGTGAGACATAGGTTTAAAAAAATAATTAAGAATGATATTTGCAAAATCACTAAGTCATAAACATGTTAAATCATATAAGTAAATTAATTAGAATATATGAGTTCACAACCAACTCTCGTCACAAACATGTTAAATCATACAAGTAAATTAAATTGAACACATGTGTTCAGAACCACCCTTGTCACAAACATGTTAAATCATATAAGTAAATTAAATTGAACACATGTGTTCACAACCAACCCTCGTCACAAACATGTTAAATCATACAAGTAAATTAAATTAAATACATGTGTTCACAACTAACCCTCATAACAAGAATATCGTGCCCACTGATGTCTGACTCCTTGACTCAGGGAGATAAAACTGATGAACTTCTAGATTATCGAAGTTTGTACTTCCAAACCCCTGATATGCGTATAATTATACATGTATCTCATATCATTTTAAACCCAATTTCTTAATTATTTTCTTGGAAATATAAATGAAATAGGCTTAAATTAGTTTATTGTTTATTTTTTATTTTCTGGACAAATTGGGCCAAAAAAGAATACAGAAAGCGAAAAAAAGATGAAAAAATGAAGTTCTGTCACGGAACTAGCCAGGTACGCATCGTGCCTAGAAAACATGCCCAGTGCCCCTTCCCAGAATCGACAAAAAGATCTTGGTTTAACCTTTGAAGATCTCATGGGTCTCACAAGAGCTAACCACGCCTCGTACCAGTTTCAGAACTAAGATCCCATGATATTTTGTACTTGACACGGGTCATGCCTGATAAGCATGTGTCATGCCCAATAGGTACGACCCATGCCCGGTGACCCAGTTCAACCTATAAATTAACGCTTGCCTACCAATTTACTTTCTCAATTAGTTCATTTCCCCTACATTATACTCTTGTCTACCCCCTTTCTACATTGGGTTTGCAATCATAAGATTGTAAGAACAAATCTAATATATTTACAATCTAGTTATGATTTATAAAATTCATTCAAGTTTGTCATTGTCTATCTTTAAAGCCATGAGTGGCTAAAGTTCGTTTGGTCACTTGCGGGGAATGAACCCTTGATTAAGAACTAACTAAACAGGTTACGGATAAACTTAAGGTGTGTGTGTGCGCGGGAATGACTTTAAGTACTAATTAACGTATTGAAAGTGAGTTTTCCAATTTCTTAAAAACAAACCATTAACCTTGTGTTTGTTGATTCAAACATCCACGTTTTCTATGTATATGTAGCAATAACAATTTATTTCCTTGAAAGACGGTTAGAGATTATGGTTCGGGAACTCGGATCTGGTAAATTCTTGCCTTAGCGTGGGGGAAATCGAAGCGCTAGGGAGTTGATTTATTTCATCTTCACTACTCTTGTGGAGATGAGGGTTAGAGATTATGGTTCGCGAATTCGAATTTGGTAAATTCTTGCCTTAGCGTGGGGAAAATTGAAGCGTTAGGGAGTTGATTTATTTCATCTCCACTACTCTTGTGGAGATAGGATCAAACCAAGAGGTCCATAGTGATCAGTGGAATAAATCCTTTTTTACTAGTTTTTACTTAATACTAAACCCCGATAATGGATGTCACCCTGTTGCTTCTTTGAAAGTTGCGGGTTTGATTCCAACATTGTAGATGGTCACCTTGCTGCTTTTTCCAATATTGTTGAGATGCAATGATGCCCACATGATTTTATGCATAAACACACACACACACACACACACACCACACCCTTTTTACTAGGTCTTAAAAGAACAACTTTAGATGGTTGTCTCGCAAAGTACTCAGAACAACTGTCCAAAAGGCGTATGGTATTTTTCTTTAACAATAAACTTTTGGCAATCTATAGCCAACTTAGTTAACAATACCATTAAGGGTTAGTGAAAGCCTAAGTGATCCTTTCTTAGTTTGATTTCAAAACCAACTATCTTTTATTTGTTAATTTTTATGTCCTTTTAAAACAACTCTTTTTATGGCTTGACTAGATGTTAATGACACTTCGGTACTAAAAGTTCTTTTATCTTGGACAACCTTAGTATCTTACCATCACTATTTACGCGCCAAGGATGGGTGCACTTGCCTCAGCGTGTTGTTTCAAGTGATCGTATCTTATCGTGTTTTAAAAATTTAAGACTTTATTTTGTGAAAAAACCGGCTATAAATAACCAATATTTATATGCGCTCAAGCTCATGTCAAATTTTTGACGCCGTTGACGGGGATACAAATTTTTTGAAGATTTGAAGTTAATAGCCTAGTATTTCATTTTTATATTCGCAAATGAGTCATTATTTTGAATACCTGTCATACAACTCCCATTGTATGGTTTGTGGGGGGGCTACATTCGGAACAAAATTGTTATATTTTTCAAACCTGGGTCCGTTGCGTCCTACGCGTTTAGAAGAAAGTTTGGATAAGATAAAACTGATTCGATAGAAATTTCGTTAGAATAATCATAAGTAGAATCTTCCATTCCATACCGAAAGAAATCATGTACAAGCTGGAGAGAGCGTCAATACATCTCTCTAGCTGAAACCCAAAACTTAATGCTTCCATGTGCATGAGCCTAGTATTTATAGGCCACTCGTGAGCATGAGGCTCATGCGCACGGATGAGCCTTTCCTCATATGGATGTATGTCTCTTGTTTGCGTATGAGTGTTTTCCTTACAAATTAACACTCAAACCTATACACTATTCAACGCACACTCTATCTAGCCTATTAATACAGTGGCGGACACACATAATATGCATCAACAAATTCCCCCTTGTACGTCACTGTCGAATTTTGATCTTTCAAATATGAGATTCATGCTTGAATATTTTGCAACTTCAATCAAGTGCTCTGAATATTTTCAATTAATTGCCCCTTGATTGATAATCCGGGCTTACATTTGAACCAATGTCTTCCCTCTGAACCACACTTCATTTTTCTATTTTGCAACGTTCCTGGCCCAAACCTCTTTTTTTAACGACAAATTTGGATCACTAACGGACCACTGGAGTATCATCGTGCCACCAGCGGAACCACCCGATCATATCCATCTCCACGAAGCATAATGCCTATACACCAATTCAAAGGAAACCCAATAAATATGGGAAAAAGCCCCTTGTGAGAATCGAACCCAGGACCTATTGGTCCTAAAGTCTTATCCCACCCCCAAGATACCACTAGGGCCAAACCTCTAATTTGCTAAACCGCAATCTTCATGAATAATCACCAACCTGAAATAACACGATGTAGCTTCTCCATTTCAACTTTCACCACATCCGTGTTCGGTTTTTTATTTACATCTCTAGCTCAATCTCTTAATTTTCCAAAACCCAACCGACAATTGATATAAACTTCGAACACCACACTAATAAACTTCAAATCAATGAATACCCACGAAAATCTGAAATCTTGTCTTCCATAATCAACATTATGGCCATCTTTGAATAATTGATCAGTGTAAATGGTAATCTCCATAATCAACAAATCTTCATCGGATCACATATCATCTGGTAACAAACTATGATCTTCAGGAAACCTTCTTCCAATGACCAAATTCATATTCCTCATCTGTTAGTCCTGGTAGCAACTTAATCAACAAACATCATCATTCCCCGACGGTTAGTCTAAAAAACAACTCATTTGCTTGAATTTTAACCATTCTGACACTTTAGGGAACAATCTACTGAGGTTATACCTTATGTCACATCATTTGGTTAGTATTATGATAAGTCGTGCTTGTGTTCCTTAGAAATGACCAAAATGCCCTTTTTTAGCATAAATCCATTTTAATCATATGTGATCAAAATTTTGACATATAAACTGATGTTATAACATTTTCAAACATATTGGGCATTTAAGACTTATCATAGGACATGTTTAACCATCCGATCACGCGTATACGCAAATGGCACGTTAAAGTAGCGTAAACTACCTTAACGAGTCATAACGGGTCAAAAGCACTTAGGATCACTTTCAAATCAGAATGTAAATTTATTAAATCATTCTATATGAGTTCCAACACTCATTTGATTTATAAAACATCATTCTATCCAATCCTCCGATTTAAGTACCGACTTATTAACATAGTTATCCGATATTAGGAGCCACTTGAATCCTTGATCCTCCAAGCTTTGTTTGATCTTTTATACAAGACTTATATGCAATCCCAAGTGAGTACATAGTCCCCTCTTTTACGTTTTTCAAAATTTTTAGGTGATTCATATGTGCCTATCACTACTTTCACGTTTTCATCACATTATACATGTTTTGCTTATCTAGTACATATAGCACATGATTTCAAAAACATTTTTCTTCTTATGTTGACCTAGCATACCTAGTACATGGTTTTCAAAGACATTTTGCTTCGTATGTTGACCTAGCATACCAAGTACATGGTCTCAAAACATTTTCACAACATGCTTACATTGTTTTAAGACATTTTGGTGTGTTGAACTTGACAATGATACATTCATTAACATAAATCCTGCTGACCTATAGTATGTTATGGTACCATAGGTTTGACACCCCATTCCCGCTTCCTAGTTTGTTTGGAAGT